>CM039502.1:43782377-44324380 GCA_022432975.1 Begonia masoniana
ACAGTGTATACAAGATAGTCCTCCATCTTATGCGAAAAAGACCACAGCAGCTAATTCTAAGTTATGTGTAGGTGTAACACCCGCGAATTTAGAATTAATTAAATAAGGGATATTATAATTAACTAATAAAATAGTTGTTTTAATTAAAAGTGACTTAAACGTTTATTAATTATGTTTGGGTATTTCTTGGGAAATTAAGCCGTGGATTATAATTTAAGAGCGAGATTTATCGAAAGTCGAAATGGTCAGAAACACGGGAGGTCAAAACGGTAATTGAGGATTAATTAATGGTTAGTTTTATTATTATTAATATTAATATTATTATATTTTAAATAAAACAGAACAACAGAATGGCGAAGCATTCTGTTGTTCGTTCGAATGCCCGATGCCGAGAACAGAGGAGGGGAGAGACGGGGAAGGGCAACGATCGACGAGGCGCGACGATCACTGGCAAATTCCGACGCTCTCCGGCCAGACGTCGGCGGCGAGCTATTTCGGCCTGTCTCCGCGCACGAACCGGCAGGTAAAGCTTGGTTTTGTGCCCTGTTCTGGTTCTGTTCGAGGCCATGGATCGCCGAGCTGCTAGAGCTCCGATCACCGGTCGTTTTTGGCCGGTCTTGGCCTGAGTTTGCCGAACATTATACTGGCAATCGTTGCCTGGCAGTGATGAGCCCGATTTGGGCAAAAAATAGTAAAGCCGATTTAGGGCATTTCGGGTTTTAGCTTGTAATCTCGGAATTTTTGGTTAGTTTATGTTAATTAGGTATAAGGGGGATTGATTGGTGAGAAAATTTGTGTGAATTGATGGAAAACTGAAAAGGGGAAAATTTCCGAGTTATGGCAGTTCGGGTTTTGGGAGTTTTGACCTAGCTAGGGTCGGTTGTTTTAAAATTTCTTTTGGCAGGTTAAAATAGGTTATGAGAGGAGTACGTGGCCGCTAGAATCGTTCAATTCCGATAACCGACGCAAAAGTTACGCACGTTTGAAGTTCGGGTCGGTTTTTACCGAACCCAAATTAATGGCCCGATTAGTTAGACTTTAGTTGAGTTAAGTTAAAAATAATAGTTTGAGAGTAATTGGTAAATGTAGGCTTGATTTTAATGGTTTGGTGAATATTTATCGTAGGTCGAGCTATAGATGGACAGGTAATCGAGTACCCTCAGCGAGCTAGGACGCCAGGTAAGTAGTGGAATGCGTGTTTGTTGCCTTCGGGCCTACACCATAGAACGGTAGGGATTGGTTGCTTGTTTGCTGTGCTTTGCTTTTTGTTATGCATCGTGTGTCATGCATCATTGTTTTCTAACTACAAAACCACGTGTTTTGCATGTTTGAGTGGTGAGGATGAAATGGAAGATAATAAATGATTTGCAACTTGGTCTCAAGTAGAATAGCCTCGTCGGGCAAGTGGCTCGCTGAGCACCCCACGGGGGATTTTACTTGAGATGCCCTGCTAATGTACGTAATGTGTCGTGAGTATGAATGCCTCAACCTGTTCGTGCTTGAAGTGCACAATGAGGCTTCTACGATCGATTGGGGGAGATTCGTGTTGGCCGTCCTGGACTGTGTTGGGACGTGTGCCTCCGGTCTAGCTCCATGGATCAAGGCGAGGCCGTCCTGAACTGTGTGGGGGCGTGTGCCTACTTGATTCACCTGAAAGTGAAAGATAATGCAACCGAAATGAAAAGAAAGCAACGGAGTGTGTAGAAACTGCATGTTAGGGTTGAGTCGAGCATTTAGTGTGTGGTTGTGCATTATTTCCCTACTTGCTAAGCATTAGGCTTACTTTTGTGTTCTATGGTGTAGGTGGCGCGATTTACTCAGGTGAGGTAGATGAGACAGCCCAGGACTAGACAGCAGTTGGTGGTGCATGGAGCATGCCGGTGCAGGCAGTTGTCGGGGTGCCTCGACCATGGTCTTCGGGAGAATGTGGGATTTTACATTTTAGTAGTTTGTTGTAGATGACTGTTTGTAGAAATGATGGAAATGCTTAAATCATTTTGGTTGATGTTTTTGATAGTTGTGGTATAGCTATGTATATTTGTGGTATTTAGTCATAGTTAAGAGTGATGTATCGCCCTATACTGTGGACTTTCTTCCTTTAGGGATGTTAGTATTCTAGTTTCTCCTTGCTACTATTTGAAGATTTCGTATGTTGGAAGGTTGAGTAGATAATTGAGTAGAGTATTCTGGATCTGGTTGGGTTTGGATTTTATGTAGGTACTTAGCATTTTGGAGGAGCCATTTTAAGGCGTTACTTTGACGAAATTTTCGGGAAGGACGCCGTGGTGCTTAAAGGTTAGGATTAAGGGAATTTAGTTAGTCTAGGCAGTTTGTTAACATAGTTAATTGATGGTTCGAATAGCTAGGAATTTATTGAAAATGTGAAACTAACAAAGTAACATCCGTAGAATAAATAGAAGGAGGATTGAGCAGGATTGAACATAGATAGATTAGAGAATCTTAGGATGAGATAAACCTTAGAATGAGAAATTGTAATGATGATACACATAGATAGACTTGGGGCGTAGTTAGCAAATTCTTGGGAGTACTAGGATACGATGAACCGGGTAGAAGTTTGAAAATTTATTGGGAGACACCTTAGATCTTCATCATGCCATTAATATGTTTATGAGAGTGTGAGTAGATGTAATGTAACGACCCGGGAAGAATCGCCACGTAATCCATGACTTTACTCACTCCTTTCACTCTTTTATATATATATTTTATTTTATTTTTACTAAGAAGCGGAAATACTAATTCTGTAGTCACATTTAGAATCTAGACAATAAAATAAGACATTTGGCTGGGGAAATTAAAACCCAAGGGCATCTGCCGAATCTCAACGACAAAACTTCGCTCTCATCTACCGATCACTAAACGACAAAAACAGAAGAGAGCTCACATCTACCGATAAACTAAGCTACATCATCCGGTTATCCTGTGCATTTCACGTGATTTATTAATCGCCCATCGGCAGATGTAAATTCTCACATCAACCGACAGTCACGTGCATCCCACACAATTCATTAAACATTCGTCGGCAGATATCTAAGCTGCATCTGCCGATGACGTCAGCCAGCAGGTAAACAAATTGTGTCTGCCGATGACGTCAGCAGGAAGATAAACAACTGTATCTGCCGATGACATCAGCAGGGAGATATATAAACTGTATCTGCCGATGACATCAGCAGGGAGATATATAAACTGCATCTTCCGATGACTAGACGACAGAAAAAAAATACTCCTTCATCACCCGATTGAAACACACGATATCTACCGATAGAAATCTCACTACTTCTACCGATAGGAGAACACTCTGCACCTACCGATAGAGAAGCACGTTACTCCTACCGATAAGACTAAACAACATCTCTCAATAGACATGATCATAAGCAAGTCTCAAACTTTCCAGACTTAACATTTCTATAAACAGAAATCAATGATTCCCTCAGAGTATCTATAGCGGAAGTCTTTAACAAGAGATATTCAATAAATTGTACCATCCTCAATTCAGTAACCAACCAGACAATTTCAAATCCCAGTACCATAACACAACTTCATTCCATTTATACTTCTATATTAAAAATCATTACTAACGTTCATAGAGCATAAACCAGAGTTTCCATCACCATCCAGCCACAGACTTGCACCTTGAACACCATCCAGCAGCCAGTCCTAAACATCCTCATTGATTTTGAAATCCTCACCTGAATGTTCTTCACCTACATTATAAGGTGTAACTGTAAGCCTAAGGCTTAGTAAGGAATGCAATACTATCACGAGTGCATGAATGCATAATTCAGAGAAACATGCTCATAAATCATTTCTAGTTCATGTTCCTATTCGTATTCATCATTCATAATCATAGATCGTATTCATCATTCATATCATTGTTCATATTGTGTGGGATGAGAGAGGATTTGTGCCGGTAAAGGGGGTTCGACAGTGAGTTTGATCATGGTCCCTACTGTGGGTCGTATTATTATGTCCTACTACGGACTGTGACATATGCCGAACCGCCCCCAACCCTCACTCATCCACGTTGTAGGGATTTTATCGTCTTATCTTGTTCATGAGAAAACATGCTTTTAAAACATTTTCGTGTGCATAAAACATTGATAATACATGAGCATGGGATTCTTTATCTCATCCTAGCTATAGGACAGAACAACCATCCAGTGTGAAAACTTACCATCGAACTACTCATCGACATAAATGCTAGACAGTAACATGAAAGAACTACTGATCATCGTATGAGCTTCTACCTAGCATCCTTTGATGTAGGGTCCTATTGACCGGGAAACCTATACATTCACTTACCTGGTCTCCTTAGCACTTTGAGCTCTTTCTCTTCAAACTTCTTCACCTAAAACATTCACATTGCAGTAGTTAAAACAAAGTCCTATAAGTTCTAATCTCAAGTCATCCTAGGGTCTAATAGACAAAGCCACCCTGAATCCTTAGTCTAACGCTCTGTGCAAAATCTGAAACCCAAGAACTAAAATAGACAGATTCGACTATCGGTTACTCAGGGTTGATTGTTTTTAAATGTCCAAAACTGATTCGGAGTGACATTACCACTCTCAGATTAACAATGAACTGTATTATTCCCCTGTTGTTTAAGGATTTGAGTTACGGGTTCAAGATGAAAACAGAGTTAAACGATTAACTGATAACTACATTGTCTAACTCATACCTCGAGCGTAAGGTAACCGAGAAATAGCAAGGGAACTGGTCGTCGAAGGAAGGATTACAGGCAGGCAGACGGCGAGAGCTTGCAAGAGAAGGAATCGCCGAGAATGGAGGATGTCGGCTACAGTGAGTTAATGAGGTTTAAATCATTTCCACTCCCTTTAAATATCGGTCTAAGCCCTCTATTATTACAACTTTGCCACTCGACCTAGTTTAAACCCACATGTAATTAATTACACTTGTCTTAAAATTCTAAACCGCGAAGATTAAATGTTCATGACCGTTAATACAGTTAGGAAAATTACCTAGTAGTAACTCGGGTGTTACATCCACCCCTCCTTAAACAAAATTTTCGTCCTCGAAAATTGCTTAAGCAAATAACTCCGGATAATTGTCCAACATGTCCTGTCGCCGCTCCCAAGTGGCTTCTTCAATGCCGTGGTTTGTCCACAAAACTTTCACCAATGGGATTTCCTTGTTCCTTAGAGTTTTCACTGCAGAATCCAAAATTTGTACCGGTTTCTCCTCATACTCCAAAGTCGGTTCAATTTCGATTTCTGATGGCGCCACAACATGCGTTGGATCACGTATGCATTTCCTTAGCATTGACACATGAAAAACATTATGAACCTTCTCCAATGACGGAGGTAATTGTAATCTGTAAGCTGTGTTTCCAACCTTTGCCAAAACAAGGAATGGTCCAATGAACCGTGGGTTAAGCTTCCCTTTCTTGCCAAATCTTAGCACTCCTTTAAATGGTGAAATCTTCAGGAAGACTTCATCACCAACAGCAAACTCGAGTTCTCTACTCCTTTGGTCTGCATAACTCTTCTGTCGACTTTGTGCAGTCATCATCCTGTTTCTAATAATGGCGATCTTATCTGACATTTGCTGTAAGATCTCAGGGCCCAAGAGCTTTGCTTCGCCAACCTCATCCCAATACAAGGGTGACCTGCACCTCCTGCCATAAAGCGCTTCATAAGGTGTCATTCCAATGGTGGACTGATAATTGTTGTTGTAAGAAAATTCAACTAACGGTAGATGTCTATTCCAAGTTGTCTGAAAGTCCAACACACATGCTCTCAACATATCCTCAAGTATCTGAATGGTCCTCTCTGATTGGCCATCTATCTGTGGATGAAATGCAGTACTGAAGGTTAACTTTGTTCCTAACGTGCCTTGCAAACTTTTCCAAAATCGTGAGGTGAACCTGGGGTCACGATCAGAGACAATGGATACCGGTGTTCCATGTAACCTTAGAATTTCTTGAACATACAAGTTCGCCAGTTGGTCCATTGTGTAGGTCATCTTTACAGGTAAGAAGTGAGCTGACTTGGTCATTCTGTCAATCACGACCCAAATACTATCATGTCCTTTAGTTGTCTTTGGAAAACCTACAACAAAATCCATGGCAATGTTTTCCCACTTCCATTCAGGGATAGGTAGAGGCTGAAGGGTACCTCCAGGGCGTTGATGTTCTGCTTTAACTTGTTGACATATCAAACATGATTCTACAAACTTAGCCACATCCCTCTTCATGTTTGGCCACCAATAATATAACCTTAAATCCCGATACATATTGGTGTTACCAGGGTGCACAGAGAAGGAAGATGAATGGGCTTCGGCCAGAATTAACTTACGTAACCGTTCATCACTAGGGACATACCATCTATCTCTAAACTTCAGGATCCCATCCTTGGAGAGACTAAACTCGGAGGTGGCGTCCTTCATCTTGATCAATATTCTGTTATTCTCCTCTAAGTTCTTCTATTGTGCTTCTTTGATCTTTTCCAAAATGGTTGGTTGGATAGTTAGAGTAGCAAGTAGACTCGACAGTTCAGGAACTAACTCCAATTCCAATTTCTGAATCTCTGTCCTCAAAGGTATAGACACAGCTGATATCGCAGGTTGCATCGTTGTTGACATTCTGCTCAAGGCATCAGCTACAGCATTAGCCTTGCCTGGATGATACTTAATTTCGAAGTCATAGTCCTTAACAAATTCTAACCAACGTCTCTGTCTCATGTTTAATTCTTTTTTAGTGAAGAGATATTTCAAGCTCTTATGGTCAAAAAATACTTCGCACTGTCGTCCATACAAATAGTGTCTCCAAATCTTTAGCGCAAATACAACTGCGGCTAATTCCAAATCGTGAGTGGGGTAGTTCTGCTCGTAACTTTTTAGCTGCCTAGAGGCATACGCTATAACTTTGCCTTCTTGCATCAAAACACACCCTAGTTCGACTTTGGACGCATCACAATAAACACTAAACTTCCCTTCTTTGGTTGGGAGGGTCAATAGTGGAGCTGTCGTTAACTTTAGTTTAAGTGTCAGGAAGCCATCTTCACAAGCTTTGGTCCAAGAGTATTTGGTGTCCTTCTTTGTCAAATTAGATAAAGGCTTAGCTATCATAGAAAATCCTTTAATAAACTTCCTATAATAACCTGCCAAACCAAGGAAACTACGGACTTCACCAACATTCCTTGGCTGTGGCCAGTCCTTAACAGCCTGAATCTTGGTTGGGTCTACTGATATACCTTCAGCAGAAATGACATGGCCTAAAAAGTTGACCTTACTCAACCAGAATTCACATTTAGATAACTTGGCATACAGTTGATGTTGTTTCAGGGTTGTCAAAACTATCCTTAAGTGCTCTGCATGGTCAGCTTCTGTCTGTGAGTATATAAGAATATCATCTATAAAGACAATTACAAATTTGTCCAAATACTCACGAAACACTCGATTCATTAAGTCCATGAAGGCTGCAGGTGCGTTGGTCAACCCAAACGACATCACCAGGAATTCATAATGTCCATAACGGGTCCTAAAAGCTGTCTTAGGTATGTCACTTTCCTTAACCTTCAGTTGGTAATACCCCGAACGTAAATCTACTTTTGAAAACACTTTTGCTCCTTGCAGTTGGTCAAACAAATCATCAATCCGGGGCAAGGGGTACTTGTTCTTAATCGTCAGTTTGTTCAATTCTCTGTAATCTATGCACATCCTCAAAGAACCATCCTTCTTCTTGACAAATAAGACAGGCGCACCCCAGGGAGAGCTACTAGAGCGTATGAATCCCTTGTCTACTAACTACTGTAATTGGACTTTTAATTCTTTTAATTCGACAGGTGCCATACGGTAAGGATTCTTAGACACAGGTAATGCCTCGGGATGTGTATCAATTACAAACTCTATTTCCCTATCAGGTGGTAATCTTGGCAAATCGTCCAAGAATGCTTCAGGGAACTCTCGGACTATAGAAATATCTTGTAGCTCTATCTTATTCTTCGCTCGGGTATCCATTACACTAGCTAGATAACAATCACAACCATCTTTCAATATCCGTTGAGCCTCTAGTGAAGTTATAATTGGCATTTTACTTATTTTTGGGATAGCTTGGAAGGTATAACGATCTCCATTTGGGGGTCGGAACTCTACTAATCCAGACCTATAACTTATCGTGGCATAATGCCTGGATAACCAATCCATCCCTAATATCACCTCATACCCTTTCATGTCAATTACAACCAGTTCTACATATAGTTTCTTACTTCCTAAGGTCACAACATCACCTTTAACAATCTGTTCAGAATGTAGGGACTTCCCCGATGGTAACATAACATCATATGACCTTTCGGCTGGTAGAAGTTCTAAGTTGTGTCGGCATACAAACAGAGTTGATATAAACGAGTGTGTAGCTCCCGTATCAATAAGCGTGTAAGCAGAAATACCACAGATCATTATTGTACCTGTTATGACCGTATGCTGCATGGTTTCTTCATCTTCCATCATTGCATAGACTCTAGGTGCTACCCTTGCACGGTTCGGGTCTGGCGGCATGGGGCAGTCTCTGGCTATATGTCCAACTTTGTCACACTTGAAGCATCGGCCGGAATGCAGCTTGCACTCACCATGGTGGTTCTTCTGGCAGTTGGGGCATAGAGGGGCCAATGGTCGTTTTCCCTTCCCTTGGTCATCATTTGGATTGAAGGGTCTCTTTATACCTTGCTGTTGTTGCTGTGGCCCTCTGTTTTGTTGCGGCTGCCATCCTTTGTTCTGACGGGGTGGCGGCTGAGTTTCCTTCGTGAACTTCCTTGGTTGCTCACGCTGTGCATATGCTGTCATCTCAGCCTCTTCCAGCTCCAATGCCTTAGCCGTCACTTCTCCATAAGGTACATTGTGTATCCCAGCAGTCTTTACTTTCACGTACAAACTCGGCTTTAGTCCTTGAACAAATTGGTAAATCCTGTCCTCATCATCCTCAATGATTCGGGGAGCAAACAGCGACAAAGCATCAAACTTGCATATGTAGTCCGTCACAGAGCCAGTTTGTCGTAGATTCATGAACTCCTTCTTCTTGTTGGCCCGAACAGTCCTATTAAAGTACTTGTCAAAGAAAGCAACCTTGAACATTTCCCAGGTCATAGCTCCGGCATTAGCGATGTTCTGGATCGAATCCCACCAATGCCTTGCACCCAATTCCAAATGAAAGACAGCGTACCTGACCTTATCTCCTTCATCAACCTTCGCATACTTAAACATGTCTTCTATCTTTCGAACCCACTCCTCAGCATAGATAGGATCTGAAACCTGTCCATTAAACACCGGGGGTCGAAGCCGGTGAAAACGCTCACCCCCATGATCATGAGTTGCATTATTACTGGAGTTGCCTTGTTCCTCCTTGGCAGTCATCAGTTTTTCGATCTGTTGAGATTGGTGCATGACCAACTCTGTCAACTGAGCAATGGTATTGCTATCCTCATTGGTCTCTCTCTGTTGACCTCTAACCATATTTGGGTTCCTGAACACATAGTTATAGATACATCTTAACTTAGTGACATTTACTAAAGTCATAAATACTTACAGTTGCTGGAGAGTACTCAAGTGACAATCTGTGCTGGGAGGCAGTCTACAGAATCGGTTTTAGAACCTGGTTTAGCTCTGATACCATAATTGTAACGACCCGGGAAGAATCACCACGTAATCCATGACTTTACTCACTCCTTTCACTCTTATATATATATATATTTTTTTTTTTACTAAGCAGCGGAAATACTAATTCTGTAGTCACATTTAGAATGTAGACAATAAAATAAGACAATTGGCTGGGGAAATTAAAACCCAAGGGCATCTGCCGAATCTCAACGACAAAACTTCGCTCTCATCTACCGATCACTAAACGACAAAAACAGAAGAGAGCTCACATCTACCGATAAACTAAGCTACATCATCCGGTTATCCTGTGCATTTCACGTGATTCATTAATCGCCCATCGGCAGATGTAAATTCTCACATCAACCGACAGTCACGTGCATCCCACACAATTCATTAAACATTCGTCGGCAGATATCTAAGCTGCATCTGCCGATGACGTCAGCCAGCAGGTAAACAAATTGTGTCTGCCGATGACGTCAGCAGGAAGATAAACAACTGTATCTGCCGATGACATCAGCAGGGAGATATATAAACTGTATCTGCCGATGACATCAGCAGGGAGATATATAAACTGCATCTGCCGATGACTAGACGACAGAAAAAAAATACTCCTTCATCACCCGATTGAAACACACGATATCTACCGATAGAAACCTCACTACTTCTACCGATAGGAGAACACTCTGCACCTACCGATAGAGAAGCACATTACTCCTACCGATAAGACTAAACAACATCTCTCAATAGACATGATCATAAGCAAGTCTCAAACTTTCCAGACTTAACATTTCTATAAACAGAAATCAATGATTCCCTTAGAGTACCTATAGCGGAAGTCTTAAACAAGAGATATTCAATAAATTGTACCATCCTCAATTCAGTAACCAACCAGACAATTTCAAATCCCAGTACCATAACACAACTTCATTCCATTTATACTTCTATATTAAAAATCATTACTAACGTTCATAGAGCATAAACCAGAGTTTCCATCACCATCCAGCCACAGACTTGCACCTTGAACACCATCCAGCAGCCAGTCCTAAACATCCTCATTGATTTTGAAATCCTCACCTGAATGTTCTTCACCTACATCATAAGGTGTAACTGTAAGCCTAAGGCTTAGTAAGGAATGCAATACTATCACGAGTGCATGAATGCATAATTCAGAGAAAACATGCTCATAAATCATTTCTGGTTCATGTTCCTGTTCGTATTCATCATTCATAATCATAGATCGTATTCATCTTTCATATCATTGTTCATATTGTGTGGGATGATAGAGGATTTGTGCCGGTAAAGGGGGTTCGACAGTGAGTTTGATCATGGTCCCTACTGCGGGTCGTATTCTTATGTCCTACTGCGGACTGTGACATACGCCGAACCGCCCCCAACTGTAACGTCCCTAAAACTGTACCCGTATTTCCCGTACTATATATATATTTTTTTTTTTCCTAATAACTTTGATTAAACTCTAGACAGAATCTAAATCGAAATCGAAACCAGAATCGAAGTCGGAATTGAAATCTAACTTTAAAATCATTTAAAACAAATATAAACTATTTAATATAACATTTAATAAACAATTAAAACTATTTAATAAAACATACAAACTTGGGAGGGCAAAATGGGAATTCTGCCCGATGAAGGAGACAGCGCCCGATCGCTGCCCATTGCAGCGACTGGGCGCTGCGCGCCCCAGCGATCGCGGCGCCCGATCGCTGCAATGCGCAGCGACTGGGCGCTGCGCGCCGCAGCGTTCGCGGCGCCCGAGCGCTGCATTGGCAGCGGTCGATCGCTGCACGTCTCCACACCCGCCTGCTTTGCTTCTTTCCTTTTCTTTCTACACTTATGCTCTCTGGAGACTCAAATTCCAGAGAGCAACACACTTCATCCCAACTCTCCCCCAACTCTCTGGAATCACCTACTTTCGTACCAATTTCTCGTTAATAACCACAATAAACTCGACCCAACATATATATCCTACACTCAACCAACTTACAGCGGACTTTGCGAAATCCAACTGCGTGGATAGCTCTAAAAACCGAGCCTATCCGTAACCAATCAAAACATTTCTATAACGTTAAATAAAGCTTTAAACCAAAACATTTCTATAAACAGTTTACCCAAACAGTTCCAGAATTTCAAAACAAATATCATTACCTAAACACCCTATACATATTCTATCAATTATCCCAAAACATTCCCAAAATCTATACATACTATCCCCACGGGTCGATGAAGCCTCGACTGCGCCAACACACCACCACAGCCATCCTCCGTCAACTGGACTATGCCTCAGGTGGAGGGACATCGTCCTCACCTGGTACCTCGAAGTCTATGTCACCTACACCATACATATACACTATGAGATAAAATCCCAGTAAGCTCTACGTAAATGCTATGCATGCTGTGCTATGAATTCATTAAATCATGCTTTATTTTATCTTTCTATGCAATGCTCTGTGGGTGCCACCGAGATCCTATCCCTCTAACCAGAGAGAGTTCATCCAGCGGGCGGACTACTCTTTCCAGCTAGAGGCGGGGGGTGCACGCTTACAACACGTACAGCCGTGCCTGAGCCCCACCTCGCGTGACCTATGTGCCTTTCGGCCTCTGCGCCTTTCGGCCTCTGCGCCTTTCGGCCTCTGCGCCTTTCGGCCTATGTGCCTTTCGGCCTCTGTGCCTTTCGGCATGCTATGCTTTACGTTATCTTTGAAAACTCTGTGCGGAAATTCATTTTCATGCTTTTCTTTAAAATCAAGTGAATGCGTGAACAGTTCTCTATCAGAAAGTAAACAAGCAATAACAGGTACCATCAAAACTGTAAAAGCATAAACTATAAACTCCTAAGACCTAGCTACCCAAACCGAGCAAAACTAACTAAGGGCATCTCCAAAACTCCTCGAGACGACATTCGACGTACGGTGTAGGCCGATCGGCCAAAGAAGAATCACGAGAACTTACCTCGTGCACGCTGCAATCCAAGCCTCGTCCACGAGCACTGTTTACCTAAACAATATACGAGGATTGACGTTAAAACTAGTTTAAGTTAATAAACGTCCAATTTGTCAAAACCTTAACTAAGGAAACTTCTTAAAGTTCTAATCCAATTTATCGAGCTTTTTATTCGAGCAATTTACGCTCGGCACCTAAATTCTCGAATTACGAACTTTTCCGAAAACCCGAGATTTCTCAATTTTTAACATTTTCACAAATTGATTTAACTTCGTCCAATAACGTCAAATACGTGCTTTATATACTTAATCTCGGTTAACCTATTAATTACGAGCTTTAAATCTCGTTTTTAATCGAAACCCTAAACGAACCTAAATGTTTAAAACTCTAAGAAACTCGGATTTTTAACGCTTAATAACTACAGAGACATACCGAGAGTTGCGAGAGGAGTAGAACACGTGAAGATAACGGAACGAACGGGATGAAAATCGGAGGTCGGATCGAAGGAATAGTCGCGCGGGCAGGGTGAAATCGCGAGGGAGAGCTTCTCTGGAAGTTTTGATTTTTAGAATGAAATCGATGAAGGAGATTTTGATTTAAATAGAAAATTAATAATTTAAATGTTAAATGACAATTTTGCCCTTCTTTAGTTTTTATATAGATTTCTTCTTTCGGTTCGTTAATCGTCTAGCTATTCGGTTTCGCTAAATTTCCACATTTCACCCATAAGTCCAACTTGTTATTTGGGATTTAACAAAACTGTCCGTTCACAATTTGAACCTCGTTTACTATTTTTATTAAAGCGTCATTTACTTTACGATAGTGGTAATTACTCGGAATATAGCGTTTAATCTCCGAAAATTCTCATAATTTCCTTAAAATTCCAATTACTCGTTAGGATCGTAATGACGCTTTCTTTTCGTAAATCGGACCTGATTTGACATATTTACAAAAATGTCATCCCATAATATAATAGTAATAAAATATTCGAGTCCGTACAACTGGGTATTACATTCCACCCTCCTTATTCAGAATTTTGTCCACAAAATTAAATCATGCAAATAAACCAGGATATCTAGTCATCATATCCTGTTGTCGCTCCCACGTAGCCTCCTCTACCTCGTGGTTCCGCCATAGGACTTTGACTAGCGGAATTTCTTTGTTGCGCAAGACTTTGGTAGAGTACTCCAAAATACGTACCGGCTTCACCTCGTAAGTCAAGGTAGGCTGTACCTCGATCTCTGTAGTCTCCACGGCATGAGATGGATCACGCAAACATCTCCGAAGCATAGATACGTGGAATACATCGTGGATACCCTCCATAGAAGCCGGAAGCTGCAGCCTATACGCCAACTTCCCGATCCTCTTCAGAATAGGAAAGGGCCCCACGTACCGAGGGTTCAGCTTACCCCTCCTTCCAAATCTCGCGACGCCTTTGAATGGAGAAACCTTCAAATAAACTTCGTCGCCTTCCTCGAACTCTAGCTCTCGCCGTCTCGTGTCAGCATAACTCTTCTGCCGGCTCTGAGCTACCTGAATACGCTGTCGGATAACGGCAATCTTCTCTACCGTCTGCTGTAGAATCTCAGGACCAACGATGCTGGCCTCGCCAACCTCGTCCCAATACAACGGAGATCTACACTTCCGACCATACAGCGCCTCATATGGAGCCATGCCAATGGTAGCTTGGAAGCTGTTATTATAAGAGAACTCGATCAGTGGCAAATATCTGCTCCACGATCCCTGAAACTCCAGCACACATGCTCTAAGCATATCCTCAAGAATCTGATTCGTCCTCTCTGTCTGTCCATCAGTCTGAGGATGAAACGCTGTGCTGAAATTAAGCTGAGTCCCCATAGCTCTGTGTAAACTCTTCCAGAACTTCGATGTGAATCTCGGATCTCTGTCTGAGACAATAGAAACTGGCACTCCGTGCAGTCTGACAATCTCCTGCACATAAAGCTCGGCGAGCTGATCCATAGACGATGCCATCCTCACAGATAAGAAGTGGGCCGACTTTGTCAACCGGTCCACTATAACCCAAATGCCGTCATGGCCTCTCGTAGTCCTCGGGAGTCCCACAATAAAGTCCATGGAGATCTGCTCCCACTTCCACTCCGGAATCGGCAGTGGCAATAACGCTCCGGCCGGTCTCTGATGCTCGGCTTTCACCTGCTGACATACTAGGCAGGTCTCAACGTACTTGGCAACCTCCCCCTTCATGTTCGGCCACCAAAAGTGTTGTTTCAAATCCCGGTACATCTTAGTACTTCCCGGGTGCACAGAATATGCCGAAGAATGTGCCTCGGCCAATATGTCCTTCTTCAGATCCTCGTCGCTTGGCACGTACCACCTATGCCTGAACTTCAGAATACCGTCCTCTGATAAATGGAAATCCGACGAGTCTCCCAATGTCATGCTGGATCGAAGCTCCATACACTCCGAATCACTCTGCTGAGCCTCACGTATACGATCCAGAATAGTCGGCCTGAGAGAAATGTTGGTGAGCATACTGGACAACTCTGCCACTATCTCCACGTCAAACCTCTCAATCTCAGACCGCAGCGTAACCGACATCGCTGCAAGTGAAGGCTGACTCGCAGAAGACACTCTACTCAAGGCATCAACAACCTTGTTCGCCTTCCCTGGATGGTACTTGATGTCAAAATCATAGTCTTTGACGAACTCAAGCCATCGTCTCTGTCGCATGTTCAGCTCCTTCTGCGTAAATAGGTACTTCAGGCTCTTATGGTAAGAAAATATCTCGCACTGCTGCCCATATAAATAATGTCTCCATATCTTCAGTGCGAAGACCACAGCTGCTAACTCAAGGTCGTGCGTAGGGTAATTTTGCTCGTACGGCTTCAACTGCCGAGAAGCATAAGAAATAACTCTCCCCTCCTGCATCAATACACAACCGAGTCCTACTCCCGACGCATCACAATAAACGCTGTATCTGACACCTTCAACAGGTAACGCCAGTACTGGAGCGGTGGTCAATCTCTGCTTTAACTCCATAAAACCATCATCACAAGCAGACGACCATACAAACCTCCCGTTCTTCCTAGTCAATCGTGTAAGAGGAAGTGCGATCTTTGAGAATCCCTCTATAAACTTCCGATAATAACCGGCCAATCCGAGAAATCCACGCACCTCACGTACGTTCTTCGGCTGTGGCCAATCTCTGACCACCTGAATCTTGCTCGGATCCACAGAAACTCCGTCCTGTGATATAATATGGCCAAGGAAGCTCACTCTGTCAAGCCAGAACTCGCACTTCGAAAACTTTGGATAGAGCTGGCGTTGACTCAGAATCTGTAAAACGATCCTCAGATGCTCCTCGTGCTCTTCTCTGGTCTTAGAGTAGATCAGGATATCGTCGATGAAAACCACCACGAACTTGTCCAGATACTCCTTGAAGACACGGTTCATCAGATCCATGAACGCTGCAGGGGCATTAGTAAGTCCAAAAGACATGACAAGGAACTCATAATGCCCATACCTCGTTCGGAAAGCCGTCTTCTGAATATCATCTCCCCGGACCTTCAGCTGATAATAACCCGAGCGCAGGTCAATCCTGGAAAATACTCGGGCACCCTGTAGCTGATCAAATAAGTCGTCAATCCGGGGCAGTGGATACTTGTTCTTCACCGTGAGCTTATTCAGCTCCCTGTAATCAATGCACATCCTGAGGGTCCCATCTTTCTTCTTGACGAATAGAACAGGAGCACCCCAGGGTGAAACACTGGGTCGAATAAACCCCTTCCCTAACAGCTCATCAAGCTGAGTCCTCAGCTCTCTCAACTCAGCTGGTGCTAACCGATACGGGTTCTTGAACCTCGGCGCAGAGTTAGGATAGACATCAATAGTGAACTCGATCTCCCGGTCTGGGGGTAACCCGGGAAGATCATCAAGAAAGATCCCAGAGAACTCTCTGACAACAGGAATGTCGCTCGGCTTCAATCCGCTGAGCAACTGACAATCAAAGACAGAGGCCAAATAAATAGAGCACGCACCTTTGAACTGCTCGTTGACCATCATGGAATAAGAAATAGGCGAGTTACTCAATCTGCTCATCGCCTGATAAGAAAACTCAGCTTTACCCGGAGGTCGAAAAGTGACAATCCCGGATCGACAGTCGATGGTGGCGAAGTGCTGTGATAGCCAGTCCATCCCTAAGATGAGATCATAGTGCTCAATGCCCATAACAATAAGGCGAGCATAGAGAGTACGGTCCCCAATCGAGATAATGCTGCCCTGGACTACGCGACCGGACTGCATACGCTCTCCTGAAGGTAGCATCACACTATACTCGCATTCTGCTAACTCAGGCGCAAGCCTCAATCTCGATACACAAGCGGTGGAAATAAAAGAATGCGTAGCCCCCGTGTCTAATAAAGAAAATACCGGAACACCAGTAACCAATATAGTACCTGCTATCACGGCAGGCTGATCCTCGTTATCAACATCTCCAGGCTCGATAAAAGCGAAGATCCTGGGCACAACTCTCCTCTGATCTCCGCCCAACTGATCTCGGCCGGGCCTTGGGCAGTCTTTCACAAAATGGCCTGCATCACCACATCGATAGCATACGTTCATACCCAATCTACACGGGCCAGCGTGCTCTCTCTGGCATTTAGGACAAATAGGTGCCTGAGAAGCACCCTGCACTTGCTTTCCCTTTCCCCTGTCGTTACCTCCCTCAAGAGGTCTCTTCACACCTCTCTGTGGCTGCTGCTGAGGCTGCGCTCTCGGTTGCCAACCTCGGTTCAATGACTGAGGTCTGATCTCACGGAAGAAGCCCTTAGATGGCTCCCTCGGTCTAGTAGAACCCTGCTCAACAGCCTCGATGTCAAGCGCTCTGGCCACAATCTCGTCATAGGATACATTACGTACCCCTGATATAGTAAGGCGCATCCGGAACTCCTGGCTAAGTCCCTGCAAGAATCTCCGTACCTTATCCTCGTTCACGCTGACCTGTCGTGGCGCAAATCGAGAAAGTGCCTCAAACTTCCTCACGTACTCGGCAATAGAACTGACTTGCCGTAACTGCATAAACTCAGCCATCTTCGCCTCCCGTACCGTATGGCTGAAATACTTGTCGTAGAACAACTCTCTGAACCGCTCCCAGCTCATAATAGTCACATCAGTATGCGTCTGGATGGAATCCCACCAAAATCTGGCGTCCAGTGCCAAGTGGTAGGTCACCAATGCAACCTTCTCTCCGCCCTCAATGCTAGCGTATCTCAGCATATCCTCCATAGTGCGAATCCACTCCTCAGCTGAAGAGGGATCCGTAGACTGTCCGTTAAATATAGGGGGCTGGAGCTTCTGAAATCTCTCCATCCCACGGCTACCCGGAATAGCTGCCTCCCGAGCTCTAACGCCCTCTCGGTCTATCAAGGTACCCAGCTGTTGAGACTGTCTCTCCATCTGCTGAGCCTGTCTCTCCATATGCTGAGACTGCTGGGCAATAAAATCCTTGAGCGTGTCAATCGTATCATCTCTGTCGTCTCGATCGTTTCGTGGACGCACCATACTTATAAACTCCTATATAAAAGTTAAAACAAATATTCTAAGAAACTAGAAATCAAATAAGACTATAAACATACTTACAGTTGATGAAGAATGTCCGCGTAGTGGCTGTGCAGTCGAGCAGTCTACAGAACCGATTTTAAAACCCGGGGGCTCTGATACCATAATTGTAACGTCCCTAAAACTGTACCCGTATTTCCCGTACTATATATATATTTTTTTTCCTAATTACTTTAATTAAACTCTAGACAGAATCTAAACCGAAATCGAAACCAGAATCGAAGTCGGAATTGAAATCTAACTTTAAAATCATTTAAAACAAATATAAACTATTTAATATAACATTTAATAAACAATTAAAACTATTTAATAAAACATACAAACTTGGGAGGGCAAAATGGGAATTCTGCCCGATGAAGGAGACAGCGCCCGATCGCTGCCCATTGCAGCGACTGGGCGCTGCGCGCCCCAGCGATCGCGGCGCCCGATCGCTGCAATGCGCAGCGACTGGGCGCTGCGCGCCGCAGCGTTCGCGGCGCCCGAGCGCTGCATTGGCAGCGCTCGATCGCTGCACGTCTCCACCCCCGCCTGCTTTGCTTCTTTCCTTTTCTTTCTACACTTATGCTCTCTGGAATCTCAAATTCCAGAGAGCAACACACTTCATCCCAACTCTCCCCCAACTCTCTGGAATCACCTACTTTCGTACCAATTTCTCGTTAATAACCACAATAAACTCGACCCAACATATATATCCTACACTCAACCAACTTACAGCGGACTTTGCGAAATCCAACTGCGTGGATAGCTCTAACAACCGAGCCTATCCGTAACCAATCAAAACATTTCTATAACGTTAAATAAAGCTTTAAACCAAAACATTTCTATAAACAGTTTACCTAAACAGTTCCAGAATTTCAAAACAAATATCATTACCTAAACACCCTATACATATTCTATCAATTATCCCAAAACATTCCCAAAATCTATACATACTATCCCCACGGGTCGATGAAGCCTCGACTGCGCCAGCACACCACCACAGCCATCCTCCGTCAACTGGACTATGCCTCAGGTGGAGGGACATCGTCCTCACCTGGTACCTCGAAGTCTATGTCACCTACACCATACATATACACTATGAGATAAAATCCCAGTAAGCTCTACGTAAATGCTATGCATGCTGTGCTATGAATTCATTAAATCATGCTTTATTTTATCTTTCTATGCAATGCTCTGTGGGTGCCACCGAGATCCTGTCCCTCTAACTAGAGAGAGTTCATCCAGCGGGCGGACTACTCTTTCCAGCTAGAGGCGGGGGGTGCACGCTTACAACACGTACAGCCGTGCCTGAGCCCCACCTCGCGTGACCTCTGCGCCTTTCGGCCTCTGCGCCTTTCGACCTATGTGCCTTTCGGCCTCTGCGCCTTTCGGCCTATGTGCCTTTCGGCCTCTGTGCCTTTCGGCATGCTATGCTTTACGTTATCTTTGAAAACTCTGTGCGGAAATTCATTTTCATGCTTTTCTTTAAAATCAAGTGAATGCGTGAACAGTTCTCTATCAGAAAGTAAACAAGCAATAACAGGTACCATCAAAACTGTAAAAGCATAAACTATAAACTCCTAAGACCTAGCTACCCAAACCGAGCAAAACTAACTAAGGGCATCTCCAAAACTCCTCGAGACGACATTCGACGTACGGTGTAGGCCGATCGGCCAAAGAAGAATCACGAGAACTTACCTCGTGCACGCTGCAATCCAAGCCTCGTCCACGAGCACTGTTTACCTAAACAATATACGAGGATTGACGTTAAAACTAGTTTAAGTTAATAAACGTCCAATTTGTCAAAACCTTAACTAAGGAAACTTCTTAAAGTTCTAATCCAATTTATCGAGCTTTTTATTCGAGCAATTTACGCTCGGCACCTAAATTCTCGAATTACGAACTTTTCCGAAAACCCGAGATTTCTCAATTTTTAACATTTTCACAAATTGATTTAACTTCGTCCAATAACGTCAAATACGTGCTTTATATACTTAATCTCGGTTAACCTATTAATTACGAGCTTTAAATCTCGTTTTTAATCGAAACCCTAAACGAACCTAAATGTTTAAAACTCTAAGAAACTCGGATTTTTAACGCTTAATAACTACAGAGACATACCGAGAGTTGCGAGAGGAGTAGAACACGTGAAGATAACGGAACGAACGGGATGAAAATCGGAGGTCGGATCGAAGGAATAGTCGCGCGGGCAGGGTGAAATCGCGAGGGAGAGCTTCTCTGGAAGTTTTGATTTTTAGAATGAAATCGATGAAGGAGATTTTGATTTAAATAGAAAATTAATAATTTAAATGTTAAATGACAATTTTGCCCTTTTTAGTTTTTATATAGATTTCTTCTTTTGGTTCGTTAATCGTCTAGCTATTCGGTTTCGCTAAATTTCCACATTTCACCCATAAGTCCAACTTGTTATTTGGGATTTAACAAAACTGTCCGTTCACAATTTGGACCTCGTTTACTATTTTTATTAAAGCGTCATTTACTTTACGATAGTGGTAATTACTCGGAATATAGCGTTTAATCTCCGAAAATTCTCATAATTTCCTTAAAATTCCAATTACTCGTTAGGATTGTAATGACGCTTTCTTTTCGTAAATCGGACCTGATTTGACATATTTACAAAAATGTCATCCCATAATATAATAGTAATAAAATATTCGAGTCCGTACAACTGGGTATTACACCAACCCTCACTCATCCACGTTGTAGGGATTTTATCGTCTTATCTTGTTCATGAGAAAACATGCTTTTAAAACATTTTCGTGTGCATAAAACATTGATAATGCATGAGCATGGGATTCTTTATCTCATCCTAGCTATAGGACAGAACAACCATCCAGTGTGAAAACTTACCATCGAACTACTCATCGACATAAATGCTAGACAGTAACATGAAAGAACTACTGATCATCGTATGAGCTTCTACCTAGCATCCTTTGATGTAGGGTCCTATTGACCGGGAAACCTATACATTCACTTACCTGGTCTCCTTAGCACTTTGAGCTCTTTCTCTTCAAACTTCTTCACCTAAAACATTCACATTGCAGTAGTTAAAACAAAGTCCTATAAGTTCTAATCTCAAGTCCCAAAACTGATTCGGAGTGACATTACCACTCTCAGATTAACAATGAACTGTATTATTACCCTGTTGTTTAAGGATTTGAGTTACGGTTTCAAGCTGAAAACAGAGTTAAACGATTAACTGATAACTACATTGTCTAACTCATACCTCGAGCGTAAGGTAACCGAGAAATAGCAAGGGAACTGGATCGTCGAAGGAAAGGATTACAGGCAGGCAGAGGGCGAGAGCTTGCGAGAGAAGGAATCACAAGAATGGAGGATGTCGGCTACAGTGAGTTAATGAGATTTAAATCATTTCCACTCCCTTTAAATATCGGTCTAAGCCCTCTATTATTACAACTTTGCCACTCGACCTAGTTTAAACCCACATGTAATTCATTACACTTGTCTTAAAATTCTAAACCGCGAAGATTAAATGTTCATGACCGTTAATACAGTTAGGAAAATTACCTAGTCGTAACTCGGGTGTTACATGTAAAAGTGGCATCTTTAGAATTTTGTAGCATTAGAAGTAATTATATTCGAGTGTCTAGCTTAAATAAATTGTTAAGGGGATTTTGAGAATTGGAGATACTAATTGGTATTCGGTGGAGGAAGATTCTAATAAATTTTATGCAAGAAAAACCAAGAGGGGAACAATGATAGAGACTATTGAATGTTAAAAGGTATAGTTAGTTAGTATGACCCAAACTAGAGCCATAGAGAGGTGACAATTCTCGATGAATGCTCAATAGTAGAATTATGGAGAGTATGAGTCGAGTCGTGTATGTGGCAATGAGGAGTAGTTGTGGAGTGAATGATGAGCCATAAAAAGGTACTCAATTTCGGGAATTAAAAGTTGAGATTTCCTTAGAGCTAGGAAACCAATAAAAAGGATCAAAGAAGATGCTAGGTGATATTCGTTAGGAAAAATGGTTGGAGCTTAGGGTATAGGTACTATCTTAAGGAGCGTAAAAGTTTCAACCGGCATTGTATAGGAGAATTTAGGCGTGACAATGAGTGGACGTGTTGTGTTTTGGTGTTATTCGACATAGGATTTTGGAGCCGAAAGTATAGTTTTGGAATAACTTGGAATAACTTAGAAACTTATATGTCTTGAGTAAGTAGAGAAAAGTCTAACCTCTTGAATTAGGATAATGTTCTGAGGTTTAGATTAATGCGCGCGATGTTAGGAGAAATGGTGACTCGTCGAGGAATAGGTAGGAAATTGGTATTTTGGGTGGTATTTAAGCTACAACAAGTTTGCTCACAAGGAGGGTGTTGGGTGACTTATTGTAATGAGAGTTAGAGAATATTTGAACCGAGTTGGAAGACTAAAGAGAGTAGATTAGTTAGTAAATTTTGAAGAGAATCCTGAGGGAAGTTAGATAATTGTATTAGTGTTAAGAAACTTGAGAAGAAATTAGAAGTCGTAGACTATAGAAAGAGGAAGGTTAGAGTTCGAGGTCTGAACCTTAAGTAATTAGTAGTGTAAGATCTGAGGAATTAGAGAATTTTGAATAAGAGGAACTGGGAATTGCATGAAAGTGTGTGAGTGATTTAGAGATAATGTTAAGTTCAAAAGCTTAAAGGTTCGACTCAGATGTAACGAAGTCAGAATCGTTGAGGTCAAAGTCAAAAAGTTTAAGAGTGGATAGGTTTAAGTATAGGATGTAAGTTAAAACTCAAATGCTGGAATTATGCAATATAGATAGAAGAAGTGCCAAGTTAGATTATGAAGTTCAGATGGATAGAGGTAAGCTAAGAGTTAAGTAAATTTTAATGGAAGAGTAGATAAAAGGGTTAGACGTTGATTATTTAGAGTTTCGTGTGAATAGAAGGAGAGAAAGTTCACACAGAAAGTTTACGAATAAATTTGGGAGTACGGGTAAGTTAGGAAGGCTGTGAAGCTAGGGAAGTTTCAATTTTGAAATTAAGAAGGTTGAAGTCAAAGTGGTTAGAGATCTGGGTGATGAGTGTTGAGTGTAAAGTTGGGAACAAGTTTATTTAGACCTTAAAATTTGAGTGTTTGGTAATGACTGAAAGTAGGAGTTAGACAAGTTGAGGAATAGTTGATAGGTTTAAGAGATGAGAGTGTTGAGTATGGGTGCTGTGTAATGAAATGTCATGATTGTTCGAGGCATAAATTGTCTTGTTTGGCTGATATGAGTAACTGTAAGAGAAGTTAGAGTGGTAATTAAGTTGGAAAAAGTTGAAAGTATAGGTGAGGATTGAGTAAGTTAGTTAAAGGTAATAAATGGGTGAGAGTTAAACTCTTAAGTTATGGGTTTGAACTATGTTGTTAGGTGAAGAGTGAATGAAGAGTGAGAAGTGAGGTAAGTGAGGAGATTATTCAATTCTAATCGAGGATATGGGATAGGAAGGACACGAAGATTTCGAGGGAATTTAGAGTAGGGTTAATTCAGGAGAATTATGGAAGTTTTGAGGTCGAAAGAAAGTGCGTAAACTTCATTTAGGGTGTCAAGGTAAAGTCGGGAAGGAGTTAGTTTAGACTTAAGACTTTGAGAGTGTATGGTGATAATTGAATTAGAAGTTGGACAAATTGAGGTTAGTGAATATAATTTTGAGAACTCGTAGAATACTTTGATAGAAGATTAATTAGATTTAAGTAGTGAGAATTCGGAGTACTAATGAAGTGTCTTGGTGATTTGAGATAAATAGGTGTAAAAATAGTTTATTAGTAGGTTTTAGTATTATGCTATTGAGATAGCTTGAGAGATCTGATATAATTTACGTAGTCGACCGATATTGAATTGGTAAAGTAAGTGACTAGGTGAACTTAGTTAGGAAGAATTAGAGCTGTGGATTACGATAGGTATTTCAACCAAACGATGTTAATGAATGTTGGAAATTTACTAGGTAACCAAGGATTTAAGTTGAGAGTCTTCAAGGATTGAGGTTGGTAAGGATTACTCGATTAAAATAACATAGAGGTTGTAGTGATTTGTGCGTGTTTAGTAGACGCAGAAGTATAAAATGAGGAATTAAATGAACTTAGTTAGAGAAAAAGATCGAGTTGAGAATTTAGTTAGAAGGGTTTGAGGATGTGGATTAGATTATAGTTAGTGGACTTGTGAGTTGAGGCATGTAGTACCCGACAGTGAGTATGGGTATTGAGTAGTTGAGATGAGTACATTGAGAGATAACAAGGTCACAAATTTTGAGGACAAAATTTTTGTAAGGAGGGTGGATTGTAACACCCGCGAATTTAGAATTAATTAAATGAGGGATATTATAATTAATTAATAAAATAGTTGTTTTAATTAAAAGTGACTTAAACGTTTATTAATTATGTTTGGGTATTTCTTGGGAAATTAAGCCGTGGGTTATAATTTAAGAGCGAGATTTATCGAAAGTCGAAATGGTCGGAAACACGGGAGGTCAAAACGGTAATTGAGGATTAATTAATGGTTAGTTTTATTATTATTAATATTAATATTATTATATTTTAAATAAAACAGAACAACAGAATGGTGAAGCATTTTGTTGTTCGTTCGAATGCCCGACGCCGAGAATAGAGGAGGGGAGAGACGGGGAAGGGCGATCGACGAGGCGTGACGATCACCGGCGAATTCCGACGCTCTCCGGCCAGACGTCGGCGGCGAGCTATTTCGGCCTGTCTCCGCGCACGAACCAGCAGGTGAAGCTTGGTTTTGTGCCCTGTTTTGGTTCTGTTCGAGGCCATGGATCGCCGAGCTGCTAGAGCTCCGATCACTGGTCGTTTTTGGCCGGTCTTGGCCTGAGTTTGCCGAACATTATGCTGGCAATCGTTGCCTGGCAGTGATGAGCCCGATTTGGGCGAAAAACAGTGAAGCCGATTTAGGGCATTTCGGGTTTTAGCTTGTAATCTCGGAATTTTTGGTTAGTTTATGTTAATTAGGTATAAGGGGGATTGATTGGTGAGAAAATTGGTGTGAATTGATGGAAAACCGAAAAGCGGAAAATTTCCGGGTTATGGCAGTTCGGGTTTTGGGAGTTTTGACCTAGCTAGGGTCGGTTGTTTTAAAATTCCTTTTGGCAGGTTAAAAAAGGTTATGAGAGGAGTACGTGGCCGCTGGAATCGTTCGATTCCGATAACCGACGCAAAAAGTTACGCGCGTTTGAAGTTCGGGTCAGTTTTTACCGAACCCAAATTAATGGCCCGATTAGTTAGACTTTAGTTGAGTTAAGTTAAAAATAGTAGTTTGAGAGTAATTGGTAGATGTAGGCTTGATTTTAATGATTTGATGAATATTTATCGTAGGTCGAGCTGTAGATGGACAGGTAATCGAGTACCCTCAGCGAGCTAGGACGCCAGGTAAGTAGTGGAATGCGTGTTTGTTGCCTTCGGGCCTACACCATAGAACAAGTAGGGATTGGTTGCTTGTTTACTGTGTTTTTCTTTCTGTTATGCATCGTGTGTCATGCATCATTGTTTTCTAACTACGAAACCACGTGTTTTGCATGTTTGAGTGGTAAGGATGAAATGGAAGATAATAAATGATTTGCAACTTGGTCTCAAGTAGAATAGCCTCGTCGGGCAAGTGGCTCGCTGAGCACCTCGCGGGGGATTTTGCTTGAGATGCCCTGCTAATGTACGTAATGTGTCGTGAGTATGAATGCCTCGACCTGTTCGTGCTTGAAGTGCACAATGAGGCTTCTACGATCGATTGGGGGAGATTCGTGTTGGCCGTCCTGGACTGTGTTGGGACGTGTGCCTCCGGTCTAGCTCCGTGGATCAAGGCGAGGCCGTCCTGGACTGTGTGGGGGCGTGTGCCTACTTGATTCAGCTGAAAGTGAAAGATAAATGCAACCGAAATGAAAAGAAAGCAACGGAGTGTGTAGAAACTGCATGTTAGGGTTGAGTCGAGCATTTAGTGTGTGGTTGTGCATTATTTCCCTACTTGCTAAGCATTAGGCTTACTTTTGTGTTCTATGGTGTAGGTGGCGCGATTTACTCAGGTGAGGTAGATGAGACAGCCCAGGACTAGACAGTAGTTGGTGGTGCATGGAGCATGCCGGTGCAGGCAGTTGTCGGGGCGCCTCGACCATGGTCTTCGGGAGAATGCGGGATTTTACATTTTAGTAGTTTGTTGTAGATGACTGTTTGTAGAAATGATGGAAATGCTTAAATCATTTTGGTTGATGTTTTTGATAGTTGTGGTATAGCTATGTATATTTGTGGTATTTAGTCATAGTTAAGGGTGATGTATCGCCCTGTACTGTGGACTTTCTTCCTTTAGGGATGTTAGTATTCTAGTTTCTCCTTGCTACTATTTGAAGATTTCGTATGTTGGAAGGTTGAGTAGATAATTGAGTAGAGTATTCTAGATCTTGTTGGGATTGGATTTTATGTTGGTACCTAGCATTTTGGAGGCGCCATTTTCAGGCGTTACTTTGACGAAATTTTCGGGAAGGACGCCGTGGTGCTTAAAGGTTAGGATTAAGGGAATTTAGTTAGTCTAGGCAGTTAAATATAACTTAAGAGAGTTTTGAGAGAGTTAGATTTAATTTAAAGTATATTTTAGCGGCTGGAGTCGCCGGAATCTATCTCCACTGTTGTCTCGCGGCGCATTATCACGATTGTTATTCCCATGGTTATTGTTTCTATCATCTTCTCGGGCCATCATGCGTTCAACCATGCGTGACTGTGCACCCACCAGTTCGGTTAGTCGGTCAATGGCACGAGAGCTTTCACTTGACTCTTCTTGACGTCCTCTCACCATTTCTAATAAACCTATAAACAGAATAACCTAATTTAATAAACAGAAACTTTTTACAGAACATTAGACACTAACAGTTGGTGGAGCGATCTCACGTGGTGGGTTGCGCAGTCAGACATTTCACAGAATCGATTTTAAAACCTTGTCTCTCTGATACCATAACAGTGACAACCCGAAACCTGAACCCGATCGGAGTCCGAGATCCAAGCCGTCACTTCGGGACAGAAAACGGATAACGGTGACTATAAATTTTTTTTGAACAGACAGCGTTACAGGAAGAAAATGACGGAAAAACGTTTACCAAATGCACTGGACAACTTATGAAAACCAATTGAGCTTTTAGGACTTCACAGAAGAACAAAAATAAAATGACAGAAGACGTGTACTATCAATGCAAAACCCTAAACATAAACTTTTACAGAAAGGGAGGGGCTACGGTGATTAACAAAATTTCAGAATCACAGAGAAAGAGAAACGGGAACTAACTCAGAGCTGAGATTACAGGAATGAGTGACTAAAAAGAAACAGAATTAAGCAGGAAAAACAGAAAGAACAGGAATAAATTGAGGCAAACAGAAGAAATTTAAAGCTGGGCGGAAGAAGTGGTGACGTCAGCCGGAAGATGGGTGACGTCAGGCGGAGGATACAGACAGCAGACGGAATTCGGATGAGATGATGACGTCAGCCGGAAGATGGATGACGTCAACCGGAAGATACAGACAACAGACAACACCGAATGAGATGATGACGTCAGCCGGAAGATGGGTGACGTCAGGCGGAGGATACAGACAGCAGACGGAATTCGGATGAGATGATGACGTCAGCCGGAAGATGGATGACGTCAACTGGAAGATACAGACAACAGACAACACCGGATGAGATGATGACGTCAGCCGGAAGATGGATGATGTCAACCGAAAGATACAGACAATAGACAACACCAGATGAGATGATGACGTCAGCCGGAAGATGGATGACGTCAACCGGAAGATACAGACAACAGACAGCACCAGATCAGATGATGACGTCAGTCGGAAGTTGGATGACGTCAACCGAAAGATACAGACAACAGACAACACTGGATGAGATGATGATGTCAGCCAGAAGATGGATGACGTCAACCGGTGGATATACACTTAAACAACAGTGGACGTGATCGGATGATATAGTATAAAAGGGGCAGGGTTTGACAACTTTTAACAGAAAGACATACGGGCAGGGAGCATCAAAACAGAAGTCATCAGGGTTTCGAACCTTCAAAACCCGATTTAAAACAAGATTTTTGAAAAATACTTTGTAGATGATAGATTTCAACTGACAGATTTAAGAAAGGCAGACTGCATGGATAGCTCTAGAATTCGAGACCATACATGCAAACCTTAAAACAGGAAAATATTCTAAAACATTTCAGAACATTCAGAACATGAGTTCAACTGTCAAATACAGTGATTTCTAAAGCTGAGACATCAGAACTTGTACATTGTTCTAAAAGTAAAACCTCTGAATTAGTACAGAGCCTAACATGCAATTGCAGAATCTACCAAAAGAAGAGTTTTTACAGAATTTACAACACAACCTGAACTTCCAGAAGACTTTACAGATATAGATATTACAGAAAACTTAAACCTCGGGTCAGAATTTGTCTGGCTGCAGCAACCACACTCCTGTGAGCTCGATCCACCAGCCACCTATTCATCAGACTGAGGCACGAAGTCCTCATTTTCAGGTTCAGTACCTACATCAGAGAATTCATCTATGAGCCTAAAGCTTAGTAAGAACATATATATATTTATATATATATATATATATATATATATATATATATATATATATATATATATATATATATACATATATACACATATATATATGCAGTGATGCAAAATGCTATGCATGCAGTTTTCAGAAATACAGTGACAGTACAGAACATTATGTTTCAGTGGCAGAGGGGTATAAGTGGGGCTTATAGGGGAACAGGCGAACAGTGGGTGCACTATCAGGCACAAACAATAATACAGTACAGTACAGAAACAGATCTGGAGGCCAGTCCCCGTCCCACACTTAACCGGTACATTTCAGTCAGATTTTATCTTGCTTAACTTCAAAACCGTGTACAGAAACAGTTTTGCATGATCTTTCAGAAAATCGTGTATGCATGAACATTTACAGTGCTTACAATTGATACAGCAGAGAACAAGAAGATAAAACAACAGAAACCTGAACAGAAACCACAGAACTTAACTCTAATCCTTCTACCCGAAACCAGCCAACAGTATCTAAAACCTAGTACCTCCGAGATGTTGGGCCTTAAGGGCTAGCCTACGGATATGAACTTACCTGTGGTCCGAAATGCAACAAGCTCGAAACGCACAAGCACTGTGGTTCACGAACCTTAGACCGAAAAGCAGGAGGAAAAGCAGAGAAGGAAGAAACTCCTCGCGTTTGTTTTCTTCAACCAAAAGAGAGAAGCGGAAAGGGAAATTAGAGAAAGTAGAGAGGGAAAAGTCTCACGTAGGAGGAAGAGAAGGAAATGGAATACATGGCTTGTCTTCTTCCACAAGTTTGCCAAGTGTCAATCATCCATTTGATTTCTCCCATCAACCTTAATTTCTTCCTAATTTGCCCTTCCATTGGTTTTAAACTTAGTGTTTTGTTTAGTTACACATTAGTTTGCTTCGCGCCACACTAAACGCTCCAAAATTTACAATAAAATAGTTTCTGTATTTATGGCAATTTAAATCCATACAACAATTCAACAGATTATTACATGGCAAAAATCCCGGGTGTTACAGGATATACACTTAAACAGCAGTGGACGTGATTGGATGATATAGTCTAAAAGGGACAGAGTTTGACAACTTTTAACAGAAAGACATACGGGCAGGGAGCATCAAAACAGAAGGCATAAGGGTTTCAAACCTTAAAAACCCGATTCAAAACAAGATTTTTGAAACACACTTTGCAGATGATAGATTTCAACTGACAGATTCAAGAAAGACAGACTGCATGGATAGCTCTAGAATTTGAGACCATCCATGCAAACCTCAAAACAGGAAAATATTTTAAAGCATTTCAAAACATTCAGGACATGAGTTCAACTGTCAAATACAGTGATTTCTAAAGCTGAGGCATCAGAACTTGTACATTGTTCTAAAAGTAAAATCTCTGAATCAGTACAGAACCTAACATGCAATTGCAGAATCTACCAAAAGAAGAGTTTTTACAGAATTTTTACAACACAACCAGAACTTCCAGAAGACTTTACAGATATAGACATTACAGAAAACTTAAACCTCGGGTCAGAATTTGTCTGACTGCAGCAACCAAACCCCCATGAGCTCGATCCACCAGCCACCTATTCATCAGACTGAGGCACGAAGTCCTCATTTTCGGGTTCAGTACCTATATCGGGGAGTTCACCTATGAGTCTAAAACTCAGTAAGATCATATATATATATATATATATGCAGTGATGCAAAATGCTATGCATGCGGTTTTCAGAATACAGTGACAGTATAGAACATTACGTTTCAGTGGCAGAGGGGTATAAGTGGGGCTTATAGGGGAACAAGCAGTGCACGACAGGCACAACAGATTTTCAGAACAGATTCAGAACAGAAACAGTAGGCCAGTCCCTGTCCCGCACTTAACCGGTACGTTTCAGTCAGATTTTATCTTATTTAGTTTCAAACAGTGTACAGAAAACATTTGCAGTTCTTTCAGAGAAAACGTGTATGCATGAACAGTGCTTGAACTTAAACAGCAGAGAGCAGATGACAGAAATAACAGAACTTACGGTGAAACAGAACATAGACAACTCAGAACATAACTATAACCTTTCTACCCGAAACAAACCGACAGAACAGAAAACCTAGTACCTCCGAGATGTATGGCCTTAAGGGCCAACCTACGGATATGAACTTACCTGTGGTCCGAAATGCAACAAGCTTGAACGCACGAGCACTGTGGTTCACGAACCTATAGCATGCATAAACAGACATTAACCAAAAACATCACGAAACTAGCAAATAAATAAATTAAAAAAATCGTTTTCTATCTAAGATGATTACCTTAGACCGAAAAGCAGGAGGAAAATCAGAGAAGGAAGAAACTCCTCGCGTTGGTTTTCTTCAACCAAAAGAGAGAAGCAGAGAGGGAAATGTCTCACGTAGGAGGAAGAGAAGGAAATGGAATACTCCACAAGTTTGCCAAGTGTCTGTAACACCCGGCATTTTTGCCTAACAAATTATTCCCCGAATATGTAAACGGAATTTCTTCGATATTAATGCAATGATTGTTTTTAATAAGATTGTCGATGTGTTTAATCGAACGAGGGTGATTCGTGAGACCGAATCGATTAAACTAAATAATGATTTAGTTAAAAATCAATGAAAGGGCAAATTAGGAAGAAATTAAGGTTGGTGGGAGAAGTCAAATGGATGATTGACACTTGGCAAACTTGTGGAAGAAGACAAGCCATGTATTCCATTTCCTTCTCTTCCTCCTACGTGAGACATTTTCCTCTCTGCTCTCTCTCATTTTCCTCTCTGCTTCTCTCTTTCGGTTGAAGAAAACCAACGCAAGGGTTTCTTCCTTCTCTGATTTTCCTCCTGCTTTTCGGTCTAAGGTAATCATCTTAGATAGAAAACGATTTTTAGTTTATTTATTTGCTAGTTTCGTGATGTTTAGGGTTATGTCCGTTTATGCATGCTATAGGTTCGTGAACCACAGTGCTCGTGCGTTCAAACTTGCTGCATTTCAGACCACAGGTAAGTTCATGCGTATATGTTGGCCCTTAAGGCCCTACAGCACGGAGGTACTAGGTCTTGGTTTGGGTGGTTAGGTGGCAGGTTAAGTTTTGAGTAAATCCTGTTCTGTACCATGTCTGTCTTTATTCTGTCTCCTGTACATGTTAAGTTTTGCACCATATTCTGTTCATGCATACAAGTTTTCTGGAAAAATCATGTAAATGTTTTTGAGCACCAGATTTGAAGTAATGAAAGTTAAAACCTGTAATGTAATGTACGGTTAAGTGTGGATGAGGACTGGCATCCTGTTATGTACTCCCGTTATGTCCTGTTGTGGCATGTACTCCTGTTGCGCCAGCTCCTCTTCCCACTTATACCTTCCTGTCCAGTGAAATGTAATGTAATGTTCATGTATTTGAAAAAGATTCATGCATAGCACGTTCATCATTCTGCATTGTATGTTCTTACTGAGCTCTAGGCTCATAGATGAACTCCCTGTTGTAGGTACGGATCCTCTAGATGAGGAGCTTGAGCCTCAAACTGATGAGTTAATGTAGTTGGCGGGAGGAGCTCATGGGATGGTTGCTGCAGTCAGACAAATGTCATTCCTGTGAGAATGTGTTTTATGTAAAGTTATGTCAAGTTTTGTACAAGTTGTTTTGGGGTTTTAAAACGTTTGAAGTGTATGTCAAGTTCTGTAAAACTTTTGGGATCCTCAAATACGATGTATGGAACCTGTATTGATGTTTTAAACCTCTGTATTTGACAGTTGAATTATGTTTCGAAGTATTCTGAAATTTGTTTGGAATATTTTCTGTTAGTCTGTGCATGGATAGTTTCTGGTTTTAGAGCTATCCATGTAGTGCGATTTTTTTTTAAGTTCCTGTTATGCCTCCTGTCGTGTTCGAGAACCATGTTATGAATCGGTTCGACAATCTGAGATTTTATGTTTTCTGTCTTTTACTCTCTGTTGGTACGTCTTTCTGTTAAAGAGTTGTCAAATTCTGCCTTCACACATTTGGTCTTGAAAATTTGGTCATCCGGTACTGTTCACACAATTTGGTCATCCGGTTACTGTTCACACATTTGGTCATCTGGTTACTGTTCACAATTTGGTCATCCGGTTACTGTTCATAATTTAGTCATCCGCCCCAGTCATCAATTCAGTCATCCGCCCCAGTCATTAATTTAGTCATCCGCCCAATTATTAATTCAGTCATCCGCCCCAGTCATCCGCCCCAGTCATCCACCTCACGTCTTCCACTTCTGTCATCCAATTTATGACTTTTATTTTAAATATTTTACATTTTTAAAAGTTCAAAAAAAAAATATATATGTCCCGTACGTCTTCCACTGTATGATTTCCAGTCTATGTTTATTTATTTTACTTTTATTTTAATTTATTTTATTTTATGTCATCCATTTTAAATGTTCGTGAGTTTAAAATTACACTAGGACAGTACAGAAATTATGTTTCAGTGGGCGAGGGGTAAAGTGGGGCTTATAGGGGAAAGCAGCGAACAGTGGGTGCACACTATCAGCACAAAACAATAAACAGTACAGTACGAAACGATATGAGCGGGCTACCGTCCAGTCACACACTTAGGACGGTACATTTCAGTCGATTTATTGCTAACTTAAAACGTTGTACAGAAAAGAAACGTTTTGCATGACTTTCAGAAAATCGTTATGCATGAACATTACCGTGATTACACTTGAGTACAGCAGAGAACAAGACGATAAACACCAGAACCATGAACAGAAACCACAGTGAACTTAAACTCTAATTCTTCTAACCCCGCACCCAGCCAACAGTATCTAAACTAGTACCTCCGAGAGTGGGGCCTTAGGGCTAGCTCCGGATATTGAAACTTACTGTGGTCCGAAATGCAACAAGCTCGAAAGCCAAGCACTGTGGTTCCACGAACCTTAGACCGAAAAGAGGAGGAAAGCACGCGGAAGGAAGAAAAAATCCCGGTTTTGTTTTTCTTGAAACCAAAAGAGAGAAGCAGGAAAGGGGAAATTAGAGAAAGTAGAGAGGGAAAAGCTACGTAGGGGAAAGAAGGAATGGAATACAGGTTTGTCTTCTTCACAAGTTTGCCAGTGTCAATCATCCATTTGATTTCTCCCATCAACCTAATTTCTTCCTAATTTGCCCTTCATTGGTTTTTTAAAATTAGTGTTTGTTAGTTTACACATAGTTTGCTTCGCGCCACCACTAAACGCTCCAAATTTAAATAAATAGTTTCTGTATGTAGGCAATTTAATCCATACAACAATTCAACGATTATTACATGGCAAAAATCCGGGTGTTACAGGATATACACTTAAACAGAAGTGGAGTGATGGAGAATGTCTAAAAGGGACAGAGTTTCGACAACCTTTTTAACGGAAAGACATAAGGGCAGGGAGCATCAAAAACAGAAGGCATATAAGGGTTAAAACCTTAAAAAACCCGATTTCAAAACAAGATTTTTGAAACACTTTGCAGATGATAGATTCAACTGGACAGATTCAGAAAGACAGAATGCATGGATAGCTATCGAATTTGAGACCATCCATGCAACCTCAAAACAGGCAAAATATTTTAAAGCATTTCAAAACATCAGGGACATGAGTTCCAACTGTCAAATACAGTGATTCTAAAAGCTGAGGCATCCGAACTTGTACCATGTTCTAAAGTAAATCTCTGAAATTAGTACAGAACAAACTATGCAATGCCAGAATCTACCAAAAGAAGCTTTTTTTACAGAATTTTACCAAAACAACCAGAACTTCAGAGACTTATAGTATAGGGACATTACAGAAAACTTAAAACCACGGGTCCGAATTTGTCTGACTGCAGCAACCCAAACCCCATGAGCCGTATTCCCCAGCCACCTATTCATAGACTGAGGACGAAGGTCTCATTTCGGGTGCAGTACGATATCGGGAGTTCACCTACCACTGAGTCTAAATCTCAGTAAGATCATATATATATTATTATATATGCAGGTGTGCAAAATGCTATGCATGCGGTTTCAGAATACAGTGACAGTATAGAAACTTACGTTTCAGGGCAGGAGGGGTGGTATAGTGTGATTATCGGGGAACAAGCAGTGCAACGGGCACAACAGATTTTAGAAAAGTTCAGAAAAGAAACGTTAGGGCCCGGTCCATGTCCCGCACTTAAACAGTACGTTTCAGTCAGATTTTATCTATTGTTCAAACAGGTAAGAAAACATTGGTTCGTTCAGAGAAAACGTTGTATGCATGAACAGTGCTGGAACTAAACAAGCAGAGAGCAGATGACGAAAACAGAAACTTACGGTGAACAGGAAACCATGAAAAATCAAGAACATAACTATTAACCTTCTACCCGAAACAAACCGACAGAACAGAAAACTAGTTACCTCCGGCGTATGGGCCTTAAGGGCCAACCTACGGATAGAACTTACTGTGGTCCGAAATGCAAAAAGATTGAATGCAAGGCACTGTGTTCACGAACATAGCATGCATAAACAGACAAACCAAAAACATCACGCAACTAGCAATAAATAAGTAAAAAAATCGTTTCTATCTAAGATGATTACCTAGACCGAAAAGCAGGAGGACAATCAGAGGGAGGAAGAAAAAACTCCTCGCTGGTGGTTTCTTAACCAAAAGAGAGAAGCAGAGAGGGGACATGTCCACGTAGAGGAAGGAAGGAAATGGAATACTCCACAGTTGGCCAAGTGTCTGTAACACCGGGGGGGGGGGGCCCATATTTGCCAACAAATTATTCCCCGAATACGATACACGGAATTCTTCGATATTAAGCAAATGATTGTTTTTAATAAGATTGCGATATGTGGTTAATAGAACGAGGTGATTCGTGAGACCGATCGAATCGATTAAACTAAATAATGCTTAGTTAAAAAATCAATGAACGGGCAAATTAGGCGAAGAAATTAGGTTGGTGGGAGAAGTTCAAATGGATGATGTGACACTTGGAAAACTGTGGAAGAAGAAAGAAATGTATTTCCATTTCTCTCTTCCGCTACGTGATACCATTTTCTCTCTGCTCTCTTCATTTTCTCTCTGCTTCTCTCTTTCGGTTGAAGAAAACCACCGCAAGGGTTTCTTCCTAGATCAATTTTCCTCCTGCTTTTCGGTCTACGGTAATCATCTTAGATAGAAAAAGATTTTTAGTTTATTATTTGCTGGTTTAGTGATTGATGTTTAGGGTATGCCGTTTATGCAGGTATAGGTTCGTGAACAACAGTGCTCGTGCGTTCAAACTTGCTGCATTCAGACATAGGTAAGTTCATGCGCTTATATGTTGGCTTAAGGCTACAGCACGGAGGTAAAGGTCCATTGGTTTGGGTGGTAGGTGCAGGTGAAGTTTTCGTAAATCATGTTCGGTAACCAGTTGGCTTTAGTCTGTTCCTGGACATGGTAAGTTGCACCATATTCTGTTCATGGCATAAAGTTTCTGGATAAAAATCATGAAGTTTTGCGCACCAGATTTGAAGTAATGAAAGTTAAAACCGTAATGTAATGTAAGGTTAAGTGTGGATGAGGACGGGCATATGTTATGTTACTCCGTTTATGTCCGTGTGGCATGTACTCTGTGCGCAGCTCCTCATCCCAATTATACCTTCTGTCAGTGAAATGAAATGTACAGTTCTGTATTGAAAAAAGATCATGCAATAGCCCGGTTCCTCATCTCATTGTAGGTGTCTTACTGCGCTCTAGGCTCATAGATGAACTCCCTGTTGTAGGTAGGATCTCTAGATGAGGAGCTTGAGCCTCAAACGATGAGTAAGTAGTGGCGGAGGAGCTCATGGGATGGTTGCTGCAGTAGACAAATGTCATTCCTGTGAGAATGTGTTTTAGGTAAAGTTATGTCAAAGTTTGGAAAGTTGCTTTGGGGTTTTTAAAGTATGAAGTGGATGTAAAGTTCTGTAAAACTTTTGGGATCCTACAAATACGAGTATGGAACATGTATTGGTTTTAAACTCTGTAGGGACAGTTGAAGTAGTCGAAGTATTCGGAAATTTGTTTGGAATATTTTCTGTTAGTTTTGTGCATGGATGTTTCTGGTTTTAGAGCTATCCATGTAGTGCGATTTTTTTGTTAGTTCCTGTTATGCCTCCGTCGTGTTCGAGAACATGTTAGGAATCGTTCTTCGACAATCTGAGATTGTTTATGTTTTATGGTCTGTCTCTCTGTGGTAGTCTTTCTGTTAAAGAGTTGTCAAAATTCTGCCTTCACACATTTGGTCATCCGGTTACTGTTCACAATTTGGTCATCCGGTTACTGTTCACAATTTGGTCATCCGGTTACTGTTCACAATTTGGTCATCCGGTTACTGTTCACAATTTGGTCATCCGGTTACTGTTCACAATTTGGTCATCCGGTTACTGTTCACAATTTGGTCATCCGGTTACTGTTCACAATTTGGTCATCCGGTTACTGTTCACAATTTGGTCATCCGGTTACTGTTCACAATTTGGTCATCCGGTTACTGTTCACAATTTGGTCATCCGGTTACTGTTCACAATTTGGTCATCCGGTTACTGTTCACAATTTGGTCATCCGGTTACTGTTCACAATTTGGTCATCCGGTTACTGTTCACAATTTGGTCATCCGGTTACTGTTCACAATTTGGTCATCCGGTTACTGTTCACAATTTGGTCATCCGGTTACTGTTCACAATTTGGTCATCCGGTTACTGTTCACAATTTGGTCATCCGGTTACTGTTCACAATTTGGTCATCCGGTTACTGTTCACAATTTGGTCATCCGGTTACTGTTCACAATTTGGTCATCCGGTTACTGTTCACAATTTGGTCATCCGGTTACTGTTCACAATTTGGTCATCCGGTTACTGTTCACAATTTGGTCATCCGGTTACTGTTCACAATTTGGTCATCCGGTTACTGTTCACAATTTGGTCATCCGGTTACTGTTCACAATTTGGTCATCCGGTTACTGTTCACAATTTGGTCATCCGGTTACTGTTCACAATTTGGTCATCCGGTTACTGTTCACAATTTGGTCATCCGGTTACTGTTCACAATTTGGTCATCCGGTTACTGTTCACAATTTGGTCATCCGGTTACTGTTCACAATTTGGTCATCCGGTTACTGTTCACAATTTGGTCATCCGGTTACTGTTCACAATTTGGTCATCCGGTTACTGTTCACAATTTGGTCATCCGGTTACTGTTCACAATTTGGTCATCCGGTTACTGTTCACAATTTGGTCATCCGGTTACTGTTCACAATTTGGTCATCCGGTTACTGTTCACAATTTGGTCATCCGGTTACTGTTCACAATTTGGTCATCCGGTTACTGTTCACAATTTGGTCATCCGGTTACTGTTCACAATTTGGTCATCCGGTTACTGTTCACAATTTGGTCATCCGGTTACTGTTCACAATTTGGTCATCCGGTTACTGTTCACAATTTGGTCATCCGGTTACTGTTCACAATTTGGTCATCCGGTTACTGTTCACAATTTGGTCATCCGGTTACTGTTCACAATTTGGTCATCCGGTTACTGTTCACAATTTGGTCATCCGGTTACTGTTCACAATTTGGTCATCCGGTTACTGTTCACAATTTGGTCATCCGGTTACTGTTCACAATTTGGTCATCCGGTTACTGTTCACAATTTGGTCATCCGGTTACTGTTCACAATTTGGTCATCCGGTTACTGTTCACAATTTGGTCATCCGGTTACTGTTCACAATTTGGTCATCCGGTTACTGTTCACAATTTGGTCATCCGGTTACTGTTCACAATTTGGTCATCCGGTTACTGTTCACAATTTGGTCATCCGGTTACTGTTCACAATTTGGTCATCCGGTTACTGTTCACAATTTGGTCATCCGGTTACTGTTCACAATTTGGTCATCCGGTTACTGTTCACAATTTGGTCATCCGGTTACTGTTCACAATTTGGTCATCCGGTTACTGTTCACAATTTGGTCATCCGGTTACTGTTCACAATTTGGTCATCCGGTTACTGTTCACAATTTGGTCATCCGGTTACTGTTCACAATTTGGTCATCCGGTTACTGTTCACAATTTGGTCATCCGGTTACTGTTCACAATTTGGTCATCCGGTTACTGTTCACAATTTGGTCATCCGGTTACTGTTCACAATTTGGTCATCCGGTTACTGTTCACAATTTGGTCATCCGGTTACTGTTCACAATTTGGTCATCCGGTTACTGTTCACAATTTGGTCATCCGGTTACTGTTCACAATTTGGTCATCCGGTTACTGTTCACAATTTGGTCATCCGGTTACTGTTCACAATTTGGTCATCCGGTTACTGTTCACAATTTGGTCATCCGGTTACTGTTCACAATTTGGTCATCCGGTTACTGTTCACAATTTGGTCATCCGGTTACTGTTCACAATTTGGTCATCCGGTTACTGTTCACAATTTGGTCATCCGGTTACTGTTCACAATTTGGTCATCCGGTTACTGTTCACAATTTGGTCATCCGGTTACTGTTCACAATTTGGTCATCCGGTTACTGTTCACAATTTGGTCATCCGGTTACTGTTCACAATTTGGTCATCCGGTTACTGTTCACAATTTGGTCATCCGGTTACTGTTCACAATTTGGTCATCCAATTTATGACTTTTATTTTAAATATTTTACATTTTTAAAAGTTCAAAAAAAAAATATATACATGTCCCGTACGTCTTCCACTGTATGATTTCCAGTCTATGTTTATTTATTTTACTTTTATTTTAATTTATTTTATTTTATGTCATCCATTTTAAATGTTCGTGAGTTTTAAAAAGTCGAAAAAAAATAGTTATCCCCGTTTTCTGTAAATGTCCCGGAGTGATGGCTCGGTTCTCGGATCCCGATCGGGTCCGGTTTTGGGTCGTCACAGTTATGGTATCAGAGAAAACAAGGTTTTAAAACCGATTCTGTGAAATGTCTGACTGAGCAACCCGCCACGTGAGATCGCTCCACCAACTGTAAGTGTTTAAGTTACTGTACTTGTTTTGTTTATTAAGTTATGTTCATTATTTCGTATAGGATTTTTCTAGAATGGTGAGAGGAAATCAAGGTGATGCAAACGACAGAGGCGACGCCCTCGACCATCTAACCGAGTTGGCCGGCACTCAATCTCGCATGATCGAGCGTTTGATTGCGAGGGAGGGCAATGGAAACAACAATAACCATGCGAATGCTCCACGTGACACTAGTGGAGAGAGATTCCGGCGTCTCCAACCGCCTATGTTCGATGGGTTATCAACAGATCCTACTCACGCAGAAGAATGGATTCGGCAGATTGAACGTATGCTGAATTATGCAGAAGTGGAGGAAAACAAGAAAGTGATGTGTGCCTCATTCAATCTCACCAAGAGTGCTAGATTTTGGTGGGACACAGTGCAGTCAACCACTGTGGCATTAAGTTGGGAGGGATTTAAAACACTCTTCTACGAGAAGTACTTTGATCGCAGCATGAGGAAGGAGAAGTTGCTGGAATTCTCTCGACTACGACAGTTTGGAACGGTGGCTGAGTATGTTCAGAAGTTCGATTCACTATCCCGTTATGCACCTCACCTAGTGGCCACTGATGAAAATAAGGTGCATCAATTTATCCAGGGTTTGAAGATGGATCTCTTACGAGGAATTACATACGGGGGATTTGACGAGGCCCCATACACAAAGGTGGTAGCTAAGGCTTATCAGTTAGAAGCCTTAGAGGCAAAGTCTCAGAGATATACATCAAAGAGAATCATGCAGGATACCCCTCAGCAGCAGCAACAACAACAAAAGGGACAGTTTGGGCAACCACGGCAGCAACAGAACAGAGGTGTCAAAAGACCAAATGAAGTTGCCATTTATCAGGACAAAGGGAAAAGACCTATGGGAGCTCATCAGCTTCCTGTATGCCCACGTTGCCAGAGAAATCATACAGGGGAATGTAGGCTCTACACTGGCCAATGTTTCCGATGCGGCAAAGTAGGCCATCTTGTTCGGGATTGCCCAATGCCTGACACCAGAACAGGTCAAGCCGTACCCAGAGTTTTTGCAATGATGGAGGATGTTGATGATGCTGATCTGCCACACAGCAATCACAGGTACAATTTTGGTGTGTGATGTACCTGCTTATACTTTATGGGACACGGGGGCCACACATTCTTTTGTGGCCATGGACTTCGTAGATAGACAAAAGGTTAATTACACGTCGTCAGATCAGCCCTACAGCATTATGCTACCGTCCGGAGAGTTTATGCACTCCGAGCAGGTGGTACGGGGCGATATAGTGTCAGTAGGAGACCAGAAGTTGTACGCCAACCTTATCGTTATTGGTATGAAAGGGTACGATGTCATTCTGGGGATGGACTGGCTGTTTAGACATCATGCCACCATCAACTGTAGGTCCGGGATCGTGCTGTTTTCACGCCCGAATGAAGTAGAGTTCTCCTATCAGGCAATACCGAAGAAACATGGTACGCCTGTTATATCCTCCTTGAAAGCTCAACAGCTAATGAGGTCAGGATGCGTCGGGTTTCTTGCCTACGTGTAGATGTTCAGAGGCAAGGTGTGGTCGAACTTCAAAATATTCCGGTGGTTCGAAACTTCCCTGAGGTTTTCCTAGATGACCTACCGGGATTACCACCTGATCGTGAAATTGAGTTTGAAATTGACGTATATCCAGGTGCGGAACCAGTATCGAAGAATCCGTATCGTATGGCACAAATAGAGCTAAAGGAGTTGAAGACTCAGCTGAAAGAACTGGTGGACAAGGGTTTTTTGCGCCCAAGTTTTTCCCCGTGGGGTGCTCCCGTCTTGTTTGTCAAGAAGAAGGATGGGTCCCTACGGATGTGTATTGACTACCGTGAGCTGAACAAGTTGACTATCAAGAATAAGTACCCGTTGCCAAGAATCGACGATTTGTTTGATCAACTACAAGGGGCTCGGGTATTTTCTAAGATTGACTTGCGCTCCGGATATTACCAGTTGAAGGTTAGAGCAGATGATATTCCAAAGACCGCCTTCAGGACCCGGTACGGGCATTACGAGTTCTTGGTGATGTCGTTCGGATTAACAAATGCTCCGGCGGCATTTATGGACTTGATGAACAGAATATTCCAGGACTTTCTAGATAAATTTGTGATCGTATTTATCGACGACATCCTAGTGTATTCTAGAAGTGAAGCCGAACATGAGGAGCACTTGGCTATTGTGCTGTCAACTCTAAAACAGCATCAATTGTTTGCCAAACTATCAAAGTGTGAATTCTGGTTGAACAAAATTAATTTCCTGGGCCACGTGGTGTCTGCTGAAGGAGTATCTGTGGACCCGGCCAAGATTGAGGCTGTAAGAGACTGGCCAAGGCCGAGGAATGCAAGCGAGGTACGGAGCTTTATCGGGCTAGCTGGTTATTACAGGAAATTCATCAAGGGATTTTCTGTGATAGCAAAACCTATGACCAGCTTAACAAGGAAGGACATCAAGTTCAGGTGGTCTGAAGCATGTGAGGTAAGCTTTCAGACACTTAAGCAGAAATTAACCACTGCTCTTCTGTTAGTATTGCCAGTTGAAGACGGCAAGTTCAGCGTATATTGTGATGCGTCGAAAATTGGCTTGGGATGCGTATTGATGCAAGAAGGGAAAGTGGTAGCATACGCGTCCAGACAATTGAAGAGCCATGAAGAAAACTACCCTACTCATGACCTTGAGTTAGCGGCAGTTGTATTTGCGCTGAAGGTATGGAGACACCACCTATATGGACAGTCATGTGAGGTGTTTTCTGACCACAAGAGTTTGAAGTACCTCTTTACTCAGAAGGAGTTGAATATGAGGCAAAGGCGATGGTTAGAATTCGTGAAAGATTACGATGTTGAGATTAAATACCACCTGGGGAAAGCCAATGTGGTAGCCGATGCGCTAAGTAGGATGCCGTCTACTATGCAACCGGCCTTGGCTACCATCTCATTGCCTTTGAGGACAGAAATTCAGAGGTTTGAACTAGAGGTAGTTTCTAAATTATCGGCCGTGCTGGCAAATCTAACGTTGCGACCAACCGTTCTGAACCGAATTAAGGAGGCCCAGAAGACTAATTCAAAAGAGATGGCCGATATAGTAAGCAAGATACCTACGGCATCTTCAGAGTTCAGTTATTCGGGAGATGGAATTTTGAAGTTCAAAAACAGATGGTATGTTCCGAAAGACGAAGAGCTACGGAAGCACATCTTGTCGGAAGCCCATTCATCTTCTTTCTCTGTGCATCCTGGAAGCACGAAGATGTATCAAGACTTGAAACTTCACTTCTGGTGGCCGAATATGAAGAATGAAGTGGCCAAGTATGTGGAGTCTTGTATGATATGTCAACAGGTCAAAGCTGAACATCAACGACCAAGTGGAACGCTTCAGCCTCTTCCGATTCCCGAATGGAAGTGGGAGAATATAACGATGGATTTTGTTGTTGGCCTACCAAGAACGGCTAAGGGCCATAACAGCATTTGGGTCATAGTGGACAGATTGACTGAAGTCGGCCCACTTTCTACCTGTGAAGACGACGTACTCCATGGATCAGTATGCAGAGCTGTATATTAGCGAGATTATTAAACTGCATGGTGTTCCTGTGTCGATCGTCTCAGACCGTGATCCCAGATTCACTTCCAGGTTTTGGAAAAGTTTGCAGAACTCTTTGGGCACGAAGTTGGATTTCAGCACGACATTTCATCCACAGACGGATCGGACAATCTGAGAGAATGATTCAGACATTGGAAGATATGTTAAGGGCGTGCGTGCTGGAACTCCATGCTCCTTGGAGTAGATATTTGCCACTTGTGGAGTTTGCCTACAACAATAGCTATCAGGCTACCATCGGCATGGCTCCATATGAAGCACTTTATGGCAGAAAGTGTAGATCCCCATTGTGTTGGGATGAAGTTGGGGAAACCAAGCTTATCGGCCCCGAGATACTACAACAGATGTCTGGAGTAATAACGGCAATCAAGCAAAGAATCCAAGCTGCACAAAGTCGACAGAAGAGCTATGCAGACCATCGGAGAAGAGATTTAGAGTTTGCTGAGGGTGATGAGGTGTTTTTGAAGGTGTCACCTTTCAAAGGCGTAATGAGGTTCGGTAAGAAAGGAAAGCTCAGCCCACGGTTCATTGGGCCTTTTCCCATCTTGAAGCGTGTGGGAAGCGTGGCGTATAGACTACAGTTACTGGCGTCTATGGATGGAGTACACAATGTTTTCCACATGTCGATGCTGAGGAAATGTGTACGAGATCCAACTCAGATCGTGGAACATGTGGACTTTGATATAATGCCGACGCTGACATATGAAGAAAGACCCATACAGATATTGGATACTTCACTTATGGTGTTGCGCAACAAGGTGGTCCCATTAGTGAAAGTTTTGTGGCGCAATCATAACGTGGAGGAAGCCACATGGGAGAGACAAGAAGATGTTAGAGCCCAATATCCGAACCTCTTTGCTTAAGCAAATTTTGGGGACAAAATTTCTGTTAAGGTGGGTGGAATGTAACACCCGGCATTTTTGCCTAACAAATTATTCCCCGAATATGTAAACGGAATTTCTTCGATATTAATGCAATGATTGTTTTTAATAAGATTGTCGATGTGTTTAATCGAACGAGGGTGATTCGTGAGACCGAATTGATTAAACTAAATAATGATTTAGTTAAAAATCAATGAAAGGGCAAATTAGGAAGAAATTAAGGTTGGTAGGAGAAGTCAAATGGATGATTGACACTTGGCAAACTTGTGGAAGAAGACAAGCCATGTATTCCATTTCCTTCTCTTCCTCCTACGTGAGACATTTTCCTCTCTGCTCTCTCTCATTTTCCTCTCTGCTTCTCTCTTTCGGTTGAAGAAAACCAACGCAAGGGTTTCTTCCTTCTCTGATTTTCCTCCTGCTTTTCGGTCTAAGGTAATCATCTTAGATAGAAAACGATTTTTAGTTTACTTATTTGCTAGTTTCGTGATGTTTAGGGTTATGTCCGTTTATGCATGCTATAGGTTCGTGAACCACAGTGCTCGTGCGTTCAAACTTGCTGCATTTCGGACCACAGGTAAGTTCATGCGTATATGTTGGCCCTTAAGGCCCTACAGCACGGAGGTACTAGGTCTTGGTTTGGGTGGTTAGGTTGCAGGTTAAGTTTTGAGTAAATCCTGTTCTGTACCATGTCTGTCTTTATTCTGTCTCCTGTACATGTTAAGTTTTGCACCATATTCTGTTCATGCATACAAGTTTTCTGGAAAAATCATGTAAATGTTTTTGAGCACCAGATTTGAAGTAATGAAAGTTAAAACCTGTAATGTAATGTACGGTTAAGTGTGGATGAGGACTGGCATCCTGTTATGTACTCCCGTTATGTCCTGTTGTGGCATGTACTCCTGTTGCGCCAGCTCCTCTTCCCACTTATACCTTCCTGTCCAGTGAAATGTAATGTAATGTTCATGTATTTGAAAAAGATTCATGCATAGCACGTTCATCATTCTGCATTGTATGTTCTTACTGAGCTCTAGGCTCATAGATGAACTCCCTGTTGTAGGTACGGATCCTCCAGATGAGGAGCTTGAGCCTCAAACTGATGAGTTAATGTAGTTGGCGGGAGGAGCTCATGGGATGGTTGCTGCAGTCAGACAAATGTCATTCCTGTGAGAATGTGTTTTATGTAAAGTTATGTCAAGTTTTGTACAAGTTGTTTTGGGGTTTTAAAACGTTTGAAGTGTATGTCAAGTTCTGTAAAACTTTTGGGATCCTCAAATACGATGTATGGAACCTGTATTGATGTTTTAAACCTCTGTATTTGACAGTTGAATTATGTTTCGAAGTATTCTGAAATTTGTTTGGAATATTTTCTGTTAGTCTGTGCATGGATAGTTTCTGGTTTTAGAGCTATCCATGTAGTGCGATTTTTTTTTAAGTTCCTGTTATGCCTCCTGTCGTGTTCGAGAACCATGTTATGAATCGGTTCGACAATCTGAGATTTTATGTTTTCTGTCTTTTTACTCTCTGTTGGTACGTCTTTCTGTTAAAGAGTTGTCAAATTCTGCCTTCACACATTTGGTCTTGAAAATTTGGTCATCCGGTACTGTTCACACAATTTGGTCATCCGGTTACTGTTCACACATTTGGTCATCTGGTTACTGTTCACAATTTGGTCATCCGGTTACTGTTCATAATTTAGTCATCCGCCCCAGTCATCAATTCAGTCATCCGCCCCAGTCATTAATTTAGTCATCCGCCCAATTATTAATTCAGTCATCCGCCCCAGTCATCCGCCCCAGTCATCCACCTCACGTCTTCCACTTCTGTCATCCAATTTATGACTTTTATTTTAAATATTTTACATTTTTAAAAGTTCAAAAAAAAATATATATGTCCCGTACGTCTTCCACTGTATGATTTCCAGTCTATGTTTATTTATTTTACTTTTATTTTAATTTATTTTATTTTATGTCATCCATTTTAAATGTTCGTGAGTTTTAAAAAGTCGAAAAAAAAATAGTTATCCCCGTTTTCTGTAAATGTCCCGGAGTGATGGCTCGGTTCTCGGATCCCGATCGGGTCCGGTTTTGGGTCGTCACAGTGTCAATCATCCATTTGATTTCTCCCACCAACCTTAATTTCTTCCTAATTTGCCATTCCATTGGTTTTAAACTTAGTGTTTGTTTAGTTACACATTAGTTTGCTTCACGCCACACTAAACGCTCCAAAATTTACAATAAAATAGTTTCTGTATTTATGACAATTTAAATCCATACAACAATTCAACAGATTATTACATGGCAAAATTGCCGGGTGTTATAGAATCTTCATCTTCGTTCATCGTACACACGTCCAGCTGCATTAAAAGCAAAATATGATGCTATGGTAGAGACTAGAGGTGTTAGTAGATCACGCGTCATTATAGAAAGCATAAGATATATAGTAGAAATTTTTTTCCACAAATCTAAAATATCAAAGTGTAACACCCGAAATTTTTTTTTAAAGGAAAATAAAAGAATAATAAAATAGTGTGTTTTAATTAATTTAAAAGAAAAGTGAATAAATTTGGTTGAAATTAAGCCGGGGGTTATAATTAAAAACGAGATTTAACAAAATTCGAAATGGTCGAAAACACGGGAGGGCAAAACGGTAAATGTTGATTTATTAATGTTTAATAGAAATTATTATTATTATTATTATTATTAATAAAATAAAACAACAGAATGGAATTCGCCATTCTGTTGTTCGAGCCCGACGCCGAGAGGGGAACAGGGGAGAGGGTGAGGCGCGGGGCGGCGTAGGCGAGGTTCACCGTCGATTTCCAAATTAGGTTTAAACGTCGTTTTCATCGGGGTTAGTGTGAGCCATGTAGCGTACCGAGCCAGGGTGGGTTCGGAGGCGTTACACAAAGTTCTCATCGCGAGAAAATTGATATCGAATGTCAAAATAAATATCTAGTTCATTTCGCATAGAATTAGAATAAACATCTGTATTGAATTCATTCCAAATATCATGAATACCAAATTGTGGAGCTACAATAGCTCCACTACCACTACTAGAACTAGCATGTGAAGAAGGAAGTGAACAACTAATATTAGAATATTTACTTTCAAAAGAAAAATATAAACTAGCAATTTTTGTGTTATTTGGTCACTAGAAAGGAAAGAAGTAGTATATAAATTAGTAGAAATTATATTAATTATGAGACACACTCCTCTTAGTTTATACCTAGTATCTATTATGAATGCATAACAAAAAATATGATGAATGTCAAGCCAATATTTTTTATATTATGTTTACATTTTATTAAGTATATCACTAAATTATCTATTTGTCAATATTGTGCAAAATTTCAAAAATTAGAAGAACAAGAAGACAAGTAGAATAATAAATTCTCGAACATTCATTTGTAACATCATAAAATGGTTTTAAAAAAATAAGAAATGTATTAGCTACATCACAACTAGTCAAGATTAATAATTTGTGTTTTCTCATTAATAAAATCACAAATAACTTGTCAATATGATCTAGTATTTTCTAACATTGAATAAGTCGAATTCCATCAATTATCTACGTCAGTTTAATTTTCTTAGTTCAAGTTGGGCAGATTTATAAAATTCTTTATATTCTTGTTATCTTAAATTAGATCTAATGATATAAGAAATTGCAGATCTAATTAATTCAATGTGATACGAAATATATGTCATAACAATTTTAACAATTAAATTCAAAATATGGCATATACATCTCCCATGGAAAAGAGAATTGTGATTGGTATCTATTGAAAATAATTTTTAAAATGAAAAATAAAAACATCGTTAGCACTAGCATTATCAAGAGTTATGCTAAATATTCTATATCTAATAAAATATTCTTGTAATATTGTTACAATATATTTATAAGTAGTAATAGTAGTGTGGGAATATTCGCAATTAAGAATTGGTAAAAAAAAATTATTTAATTACCAAGATTCGTCAATAAAATTAGAAGTTAGCTTATAGCATTACCTGTATTCCTTAAATAAGAAGTAATACAAATAGACATTGAATAGGCGTTCGCAAAAAAATATAATTAGTTCATTTTTCATATCATTGAATATTTTAATAATATCATTTTTAGTTGTACTTCAACGGCCACATTTAAAATTAAGAATAACATACTCTTTCATAAATTTTTCAAATTCATCACTATCGGCAAACGATAAAGGTAACTCGCACTGTGCTACAAGTTTTTTTATTCCTTCTCTTATTCTATTTTGTGAATATAAAAAGTGACTACCACTAGCATTCAATAATCTTTATGTAAGGTCTCTTACTTGCTCATTTAAATGACATTTTTTATAATGTCCACTAATTGTGTTAGTTGAACTACTGGAAACACATGCATCTTTTTTAGTATAATATTTGCATTGATCTCTAAATTCTACTTTTCCACCAATTTTGATTTCTTTTATTTCAAAAAAATTTTTATACCTCAGAAGTTTTGTTCTTTTTTTTTAAGTGAAGAAGTGGATGTTTGTACGAATGATTATCTTAATGAAAATGCAGGATTCAACTCCCTAATTTTCTCAATATCATCATCAATATTTTCAATATTATAATTACTTGGATCCATAATTATTAAAAATAAATTTCATATAAGAAATTGATATCACAAATTCAATTAATCAACAATATTTTGTAGGTGGTGTGCATTTGTGATCACCTCCATGTATATGAAACCTATAAAAATTCACATAAAAATTGTTAAATCATACACCTAAAATTAACTATAATATAAAAATGCATTAAATAAATAAACTGTAATATATACCTTGCTGAATCAATGGAAATAATTAGTAAGAATAAGAGATTGAGAGAAAATTTGAAGGGACTTGAGAATATTTATAGAGGAATGGGAAGGGGGTGTTGCCATATCTAGGAATGTGCAATGGATTGAATCTTCAATATTCTATTGTCAATATTATACTGTGGATATTTATTATGTATGATATATGAATATAAGTTATGAAAGTTGTATTGAAGAAATGGTACAAAGTTCTTGAAAATGCCAAGAATGAAATTGTTTTGTAGGAACAGACTTGATAGTAAGTGTAATAACTTTTATTGTGATAATTGGATTTCTATGAAATTTAACAGTCTTACACTAGACATGTAGAGGAAAAGAATGGCTTTGGAATGAAGAAGTTAAATGTATGTAGAAAAAGTTATTTACTTTTTAATTTGATGATTGCAGTTTACGTTTTAAACTTCAATATTTTGGTAAATGGCTTTAAACTACATCTTAGAGTGAGAATTTGGAGAACGTTAAAGAATGAAAAATGTTTTTGACGCTTTGTAGCATGTATCCATGCAATAGGTTTGGACAACCAATGAAGTTAGAACATGTGACAATGAGCATATGTTGGGTAAGTTGTTTACTTAAGTAATTAATTAAGTATGATTAAGACTAAATAATCATGATTAATTATGCTAATCATGTTGATTGATTTAAAACTAATCAAAATTAATTAGTTTCAGCTAATTATACTTAAACAAAAGGTATTTTTGACAATATCCGTAGAATGAATGATAATTTTGTACAAAGGCATGAACAGGTTGGGTTAAAAAGATAAGTTTATCCAATAACCATCTAGAAACGAGGGACAAAGGCTAAAGAGACAGTCATTTTCATGGCATTCAGATTGAGAAGAGAGCAAAAAGTGAAAGAAGAGGGAGAAAGAAGAGAAAAAAAGTGGGAGAAAAAGTGGGATTTTGAACTTGCTTCTCAAAGGAAAGTTGCTCAGGTTGGGGAGCCGATTCTATAAGAATGAATATCAGTTCATTATGTGTAAATTTTGTAGGAGATAAGGAACCTTCAACAGGTAAGTAAATCCTACATTTAAAATAGTTAATTTAACCTTTATTGTATTGTTTAGGTGGTGATAGATTTAAATTATGTCCTTGGTTCTGGTTAGTCTTAGAATTTAGATTGTGGATTGAAGTGGTTATGTAACGCCCCGAGTTATCTGAACCCGGTTCGTCACACAATGCCCGTACATGACTAAAATTTCTACCATATTTTTTTTTTTAAAAAAAACTTGCAGCGGAAATCATTTGAAATGTTAAGGAATAATCGGTCAAAAGAAATAGAAGTTTGAATCGTGAAAACACTTTAAAAGTTGCAGAAGTCAAACGCATCCGCCGATGAGTAAAGTCAACGGAAGAAGCAGAAAACAACCAAAATAGAAGACTCCTGCCGGTGACGTCAGCCGAATGAAAAACAAAGGACATCACTCGGTAGACTGTATCTACCGGTGACTAAACGACAAAATACACTCTACATCTTCCGATGACGTCAGCCAGATGATTCCCTTCATCCGATCGACTTTGTTCTACACCCACCGATGACTAAACGACAAATGTCCTCCTACATCTACCGATGACATACACCCACCGTTGACTAAACGACAAAAGTCCTCCTACATCTACTCATGACGTCAGCACGCATCTGCCGATGGGTTTAACGACAAAACCCCTCATCCCCTTCTTCCGATAGGGTAAATTGAATATACCGATCACTAAACGACAAAGCATAATACCCACTCATACCGGTAGGGCAAAAACTACTTCATCCGATAGAGTAAACCTCATGTACCGATGACTTTACTGAGACATCATCTGATGGCTTTACTGAAGACATCTTCCGATAAAACAAACCTCATGTACCGATGACTATACTGAGACATCATCCGATGGCTTTACTGAAGACATCTTCCGATAGAATTAAAAGCGACATTTCAACTACTTCTTGATATACATACACAACACTAATTACAGAAAGGAATTTACTTACTTCATCAAGACCATTCAGAAACAATTCACATTGTATTGTTCAAACTCAGTAAAACCAACATTTAAAACCCAACAGATCACTAGTATCAGAAAAACTCAAAACGTAGTCAAATATTAAAATCTCTACTGTCATGAAAACTGGGCATACTCTGATTAGATTATTACCAACTAAACCCCCACCTCTGCTGACAACAGTTAACCCGCCTCATCAGTTTACCTAGGCCGAGACATGAATGTACTCCTCCAACCACATCTAATCATCTGTGCAATCAGGAAAATCACCTGCAGTATCCTCAATACCTACATCACAAAACTCATCTATTAGCCTAATGCTAAGTAAGTAAAGCAGTAATGAAATGAAACGCTGAAATATAAATTCCTAAACATGCAATTTCTACTTTCTCAACTCAGTTGTTCATGTTTCGTTTCTGTTCAGACCCCCCTGTGAAATTGAGAGCTGGATCAACTCTCCCAAAGTAAATACATCCACTGGCTCATTGAGGGGCGGATAAATTCCCTTAACAGTAAATCTGATTCACATGTTCAGATCCCCCTGTGAAATTGGAAGTTGGATCAACTCTCCAAAGTATAAATATCCACTGTCTCATTAAGGGGCGGATTACTTCCCTTAACAGTAAAACTGATTCACATAGCTGTTTCAATATGTTCAATCCTCACTATGCCAACATGCATTCAAATTCATTTTCGTATACTTTAAAAAAAAGTGATGCATGACATACCAACACATTCCAGCATACAAACCCTAATGTTTTGTAATGTAGGCCCGAAGGCACAAGCAAACTTTACTTACCTGGTCTCCTGGATAAACTTGGTTGCAAGCTACTTCGGGTATTACTCAAACCTAAAACCATAGACAGAGCATACATTAAATTTCCTCTAATCTTCATTCTAAACCACTAGAAATCTAAGGGAAACTGTTTTGGGGACTCTAGTCATTGTGCATTCCCGATTTCAACTTAAACCGAAACCACCACTCGCTTTCCGCCTTCTCAAAACCTCATTTATCATCCCTCCTACCAACGATAGATACAATGTAACAAGAAATAGAAGCAAAACTCACCAAGTTCGGAGGAAATTGCTGGAGGAAGTCGAAGGGGGTCTCCTATCGCGCTCTGCTAAGCTGAGGAGCTGAGAATGGAGAGGAAATGAAATAAACAGTGGCGGCTACTTCATTAATAGTTTCCTTAAATACGTTATCCACCTTTGAATTTCTAATTACCCTTATGCCCTTGCCTAGTCATCCACTAACCCTACATTTAATATTGCCATATAAATTGTGCCATTAGTTTAAAAGGAATAGAGAAACGGTTTGATAGAACCGGGTATTACAGGTTAAATGGATGTTGTTGTGATGTGAAATGAAGTATGTTTTATAAAAAACATTATGTTTTCAAATTGTATTGTGATGTTAAAAAGAAATGTTTTGAAACCATTGTTTTAAATCAATGTGATATGCTGGTTTTTAAAATTAATTGCATGGGTGAGTTGTGTGGTTTTAAATGTGCATGACATTGGCTTTATAAAATGTGTTAAAACATGCATTTGAGGAAAAGAGGAAGTTTGCAATCTTGATAACACATGAACCCAATAGTTGGAATTGCCTCTCCGTGTGCGATGTGTACAACTATAGAAATGAGAAGAAGATCAACTTAATGTCCTCCTTAGGTTGAAAATTCCTAAACCTCAAGAGGAAGCAATGCATAGGGTCCACAACCCTGCTAGAGAAACCCCCGGGAACATGTAAAATTGTGTGATGATTATACATGTTGGAACTAGAGTGTATTGCATTTTTAAGATAAACATTTGGTTGTTGAAAGATGCATTGGAGTCTTTTTAAAAAGATGGTTTTAATCATGCAAAGTTCATTCTATTTGCATTGGATTTATTTGATGAAAATGATTTCAAACAATGGTTGAGATATTTAAAAAGATTGATTTCGAACATGCATATTTTTTTTACCAATTGCATGGCTTCCAAAAGAACATGATTTATATGATTTTCATAGAATCGTTGTAGTGGAAGATGGTGTTTGATCCTAAATAGTATTAATAAAGTTTGGATTAGTTATTCTATGTGTTAGATTTATTTACTAGGCTAAAAACTCATTCTGTAGATAATTTATATTTTTGAGATATCGAGAACGTTCATTGTAACACCCGACAACTTCAACCAGGTGACTTCCTAATTGTATTAACGGTCATGAATATTCAATCTTCACGGTTTAGAGTTTTATGCCAAGCTTAATTAATTACATGTGGATTTGAACTAGGTCGAGTGGCAAAGTTGTAATAATGGAGGATTGAGACCAGTATTTAAAGAAAAAGAAAAGGATTCAAACCTCATCTAAACCACTGTAGCCGTCATCTCTTACTCTCGGCGATTTCCCCTCCCGAGCTCTCGCCCTCTGTCAGCTGGAAATCCCTCATTCGACGATCGGTTTCCTTGCTGCTTCTCAGCTACTTTGTGCTCGAGGTACGAGTTTGGCAATGTAGCTATCTTTTAGTCGTTAAGCTCTGTTTTCAGCTATGTGTTGAAGTTCTGGATTCTTCAATGGCCGAGTATTAGTAAGGGTATTTTAAAATCTGAAAGTGGTAATGTCATTCCGAATCGATTTTGACATTAAACAACCAACCCTGAGTTATCGCTAATCGAATCTGTCTGTTTTGAGTTTTGGATTTCAAACTGCACAGAGAACTATACTAAGGATTCGGGAGTGACTATAGCTATTAGATCCTAGGATGACTTGTGATTAGAACTAATAGGATTTTGTTTTAACTACTGCAATGTAAATGTTTTAGGTGAAGAAGTTTGAAGAGAAAGGAGCTCAAATTGCTAAGGAGACCAGGTAAGTGAGCGTATAGGTTTCTCGGTCATTAGGACCCTACATCAAAGGACGCTAGGTAGAAACTCATACGATGATTAGTAGTTCCTTATGTTACTGACTAGCATTTATGTTGATGATTAGTTCAATGGTAAGGTTCCATGTTGGATAGTGCTCCGTTCTGTAGCTTGATGATTTAAGAATTTCCATGTACATGTATCATGACTATTTTATGCATATAAAAATATTTTAAGAGCAGGGTTTTCTCATGAATAAAGTAAGATAACGAAGTAAATCTTATGCAACGTGAATTAAGTGAGGGTTGGAGGGCGGTTTGACGTATGTCACTGTCCAAGAGGAAGGACCATGATTATGACCCGCAAGGGATTATGTACACTCTCACTGTCAACCCCCTTTACCGGCACAAATCCTCTCTTAATTCACACAACATGAATGAGGAATATGATTGATGAATACGAATGATGAATACGAATGATAATATGAATGAATACGAATGATGAATACGAATGATGAATACGAATGATGAATACGAATGATGAATACGAATGATGAATACGAATGATGAATACGAATGATGAATACGAATGATGAATACGAATGATGAATACGAATGATGAATACGAATGATGAATACGAATGATGAATACGAATGATGAATACGAATGATGAATACGAATGATGAATACGAATGATGAATACGAATGATGAATACGAATGATGAATACGAATGATGAATACGAATGATGAATACGAATGATGAATACGAATGATGAATACGAATGATGAATACGAATGATGAATACGAATGATGAATACGAATGATGAATACGAATGATGAATACGAATGATGAATACGAATGATGAATACGAATGATGAATACGAATGATGAATACGAATGATGAATACGAATGATGAATACGAATGATGAATACGAATGATGAATACGAATGATGAATACGAATGATGAATACGAATGATGAATACGAATGATGAATACGAATGATGAATACGAATGATGAATACGAATGATGAATACGAATGATGAATACGAATGATGAATACGAATGATGAATACGAATGATGAATACGAATGATGAATACGAATGATGAATACGAATGATGAATACGAATGATGAATACGAATGATGAATACGAATGATGAATACGAATGATGAATACGAATGATGAATACGAATGATGAATACGAATGATGAATACGAATGATGAATACGAATGATGAATACGAATGATGAATACGAATGATGAATACGAATGATGAATACGAATGATGAATACGAATGATGAATACGAATGATGAATACGAATGATGAATACGAATGATGAATACGAATGATGAATACGAATGATGAATACGAATGATGAATACGAATGATGAATACGAATGATGAATACGAATGATGAATACGAATGATGAATACGAATGATGAATACGAATGATGAATATGAATGATGAATACGAATGATGAATATGATTGTTGAACATGAATGATGAATAAGAATGGAGATTTTGTGTATAATTACAAATAAGAAAAGATTCATGAGCATTTGTTTCTTAAATGAGCATTCATGCATACTTGTTAGTATTGCATTCCTTACTAACCATTAGGCTTATAGTTTAAACCTTATGATGTAGGTGACGAGATTTCAGGTGAGGATCCCAAAGTCTATGATGATGTCTGAGCTTGGTTGCTGGAAGGTGATCGGGTGCAATTTCTGTGGCTGGATGGCAAATGAGACCGGTTAATGTTTTTATGGTTTTAGTTATGATAATGAATATAATAGATTAAGTAGGACAAGTCTATTTCTTTTTAATATTGAGTCCTCTTTTGAAGTTGTCTGTTGACCACTGAATCTAGAAATAATTTTAAGGATAGTTGGATGGTCTGTTTGCTTAAGTCTTCCGCTATATGAATTCTAGATGAGTTACTGATTTTCATTTGTATGAATGTTATACCATTGAAGTTTGAAATCAATGAAGGTTAAGTTACCGGATGATGTAGAGTGTTTAAGCCATCGGAAGATGTAAGTTTAATTTTGTCGTCTAGTTACCGGATGATGTGAGGGTTATCTTTTCGTTTAGTGACCGGTAGATGTGGTTTATTTCTCGATCGGTATATGCAGTCTAAGGGTTTAAGTTTTTCTTCATCAGCCGATACGCGTTGCACTGCCCGCCGGTAGATGCGTAAATTATTCCTTTGCTGAGCGATGCCTAGTGAATCGTGCATGACATCTTGAGCTAAGTTATGTTTCAAAAAAAATATATTACCAAAAATGAATAGAGTGCAAGTAATAAGAATTAAATGATTAAGAAAGATACGGATTATGTGACGATCCCTCTGGAGTCGTTACAATTATGGCATCAAAGCAAAACCGGGTTCTAAAATCGATTCTGCAAACTGCCTCCCAGCACAGATTGCCATCTGAGTACACTCCAGCAACTGTAAGTATTTACGATTTCAGTAAATGTCATTAAGTTAAGATGTATCTATAACAATTTGTCTAGGAATCCCAAAATGGTTAGAGGTCAGCAGAAATAGACCAATGAGGATAGCAATGCCATTGCTCAGTTGACAGAGTTGGTCATGCGCCAATCCCGCCAAATCGAACAGCTGATGATTGTCAGAGAGGAACAAGGCAACTCCAGTACTAATGCAACTCATGATCTTGGGGGTGAGCGTTTCCACCGGCTTCGACCCCCGGTATTTAATGGACATGTTTCATGTAACACCCGACATTTCGGCCAGGTGATTTTCTGACCATTTTCATTGTCACCCTCTTATTTAACAGTTATGATTTAAATTTAATGTTAAGACAAATTTATTACAAGTTGAGTAAAACTAGGTTGGGTGGCAGTTTAGTAATTAGAATTGATGGATTAGGTATAAATAGGAAATGGAAACCTTAAATCTCATTTTATTACCACTGTAGCCGACATTCCCTCTCGGCGATTTCTTCTCTCCCAAGTTCTTGCTCTCGGCTACCTAGAACTTCCCTTTACCGACGGCTGGTTTCGAGCTTGCTCTTCTCTGCAAATCCACACCCGAGGTATGAAATGGACAATGTAGTCATTCATTAGTAAATAGAGCTCTGTTTTCAGCTCCGCACTGAGTTCGGATATTTTTAGCAGTGGCCGAGTAGTTTAAGACTTTCCAAAATCTAAGAGTAGAAATGTCATCCTGAATCGATTCTGAACATTTTAAGTAACCAACTCGGATTTAACCAATGGTAAAACCTGTCCACCTAGTTTCGGATTTCAGACTGCAGTGTGTCAAACAGAGGAATCGGAATGACTTTAGCTATTAGATCCTAGGATGGTTTATGATTAGGACTATTAGGACTTTGTTTTAACTACTGTAATGTACATGTTTTAGGTGAAGAAGTTTAAAGGAAAGAAGCTCGGATTGCTGAGGAATCCAGGTAAGTGAATGTGTTAAGATTTCCAGCCACTAGGGCCCTACACCGCAAGGGTATTAGGAAATCACTGAGATGTTAGCTTGTTGACTATGATTTGTTATTTCCACGATATGAAGAAGTTGTGTAAGTAAATGTAAAGTTACAGGATGTTCTACTTGTCCTTATGGTATGACTTTTCTCTATGAACCTCATGTCTATGCATTATGCCCACGTTTATGATTAAGTAGAGAACATGAAAAGTAAATGTAACCATGATTAAGTGCAGAACGGGGAAAAGACTACGTTATGTATGACTCGCGAATTCTCCCACTGGTGGAGACCGAGTTAATGATATGTATGACTCGCGAAATCTCCCACTGGTGGAGGCCGAGTAATGATATGTATGGCTTGCGAATTCTCCCACTGGGGAGGCCGAGTGATGTATCATGATTGCCGCGATAGGCAAATGATTATGTATGACTGCCGCGATAGGCAAATGACTATGTACCCCTGTCTTCCTCCCTCGTCTCCTGCCTTAATACATGTCATGTAAATGATAAAGATGAACACGAATGATGAATGGTTTATGAACTTATGTCTCTTTAAATTGTGTACTCATGTATATCTGTCAGCATACATTCCTTACTAAGCATTAGGCTTATAGTTAAACCTTACGGTGTAGGTGAAGAAGGTTCAGGTGAGGATGTTATGTTCAAAGAGGATGATTAAGGCTGGTTGCTGAAGGATGCTCAAGGTGACAGTGCGGGACTGGAGAGGTGATTTATGACCCCTGGTTAAGACTCTTATGTTACAGTATGTTAAAGGATATGGTAGCTTAAGTAGGATGAGATTATTTTAAAACGTTGAGCTTTAAAACTGTCTGGTGGATCACTGAGTCAGGGAATGATTATATAGATTTATAAATGATCTGTTGCTTAAGTCTTCCGCTATATGCATCTTGAATGAGTTGTATTTTCTTTCTGTTGGGAGAAGTCATTTGATGATTTAGTGTTCTCTACCGTAAGACGGAAGCTGGACGAGGCAATCTTCCGGTTGACGTCATCGGCAGATGCCGAGAGTTAATTGTTTGATGGTTTAGTCTTCCGGCTGATGTCATCGGCAGATGCCGAAGGATAGTTGTATGATGGTTTAGTCTTCCGGATGACGTCATCGGAAGATGTAAAATGTGTTTTGTCGCTTAGCGACCGGAAGATGTAAAATGTGTTTTGTCGCTTAGCGACCGGAAGATGTAAAATGTGTTTTGTCGATTAGCGACCGGATGATGTTTTAATTTAGCACGCGAGACCCACGTGCCCACCGGAAGATGTCTCCTTTTAGGCGATGTTAAGCGAGTCACGCGTAATGCACGTGATGACCGGACGACTAAATTTCTGAGGGTTGTCAACGCATGCAACCCATGCAAACCCGAGTGGTATTAAGTTAAGAGAATTGAGGGCACCTCCTCTTTTCCCGAAATTGTCAAGAAGCCAATGACCGAGTCTAGTCGCTCGACTCTGTGAAGGTTGAGCCGACGAGGCGTGGGAAGTCGGGCACGAGAGGGTTCGTCTTCCTTAATGGTTCTGCGTTTCTATTACCAGTTTAAAAAAAAAGTATATGTAAAATGTGAAAGTCTGTTGAGAGATAGTAAGTGAATGTAATAATAGTAAAAGTCAGAGCAAACGATTAATGAAAGAATATGAACACGTGACGGCTCCTGGCCGGGGTCGTTACAATTGTGGTATCAGAGCAAAACCAGGTTCTAAAACTGATTCTGTAGACTGCCTTCCAGCACTGACTGTCACTTGAGCACACCTCAGCAACTGTAAGTGTTTATGATTTCATGTATGTCATTAAGTTAAGTTATGCCTGTAATGATTTGTCTAGGAATCCCAAGATGGTTAGAGGTCAACAGAGAGAGACCAATGAGGATAGCAATGCTATTGCTCAATTGACTGAGTTAGTCATGCGCCAATCTCACCAGATAGAACGACTGATGACAGCTAGAGAAGAACAAGGCAACTCCAGTACTAATGCAACTCATGACCATGGGGGTGAACGTTTTCATCGGCTTCGACCCCCGGTGTTTAATGGGTATGTTTCAGATCCTATTCATGCTGAGGAGTGGATCCGAAAGATTGAAAACATGTTTAAATATGCAAAGGTTGACGAAGGGGATAAGGTCACCTATGCTGTCTTTCATTTGGAGTTAAGTGTAAGGCATTGGTGGGACTCGATCCAGAGCACCACTAATGCCGAAGCTATGACCTGGGGGATGTTCAAGACTGCCTTCTTTGACAAGTATTTCAATAGGACTGTTCAGGCCAACAAGAAGAAGGAGTTTATGAATCTACGACAAACTGGCTCTGTGACGGATTATATATGTGAATTTGATGCTTTATCACGGTTTGCTCCCCGTATGATTGAGGATGAGGAAGATAAGATTTACCAGTTTGTTCAAGGACTGAAGCCAAGTCTGTACATGAAAGTGAAGACTGCCGGGATACATAATGTACCTTATGGTGAAGTGACGGCTAAGGCCTTGGAGCTGGAAGAGGCAGAAATGACAGCATATGCACAGCGCGAACAGCCAAAGAAACTCATGAAGGACACTCAGCCGCGACCATGTCTGTAACACCCCTAATACCGTACCCATTTACCCGTATAAATTTTTCATTTTTAAAATAAAACTTTAAAACCTAACGTTAAAGCGGAATTGAAATCGAAACCGAAACCGGAATCGAAATCGAAGTTCATTTGGTAAATCGTTTCAAATATAAACTAAAACTATTAGTAAATAAAACTTAAAACATTTAAATATTTAATAAAAACTAAAGGAGGGGCAGAATCGGAAATGGGGCTGCCAAAAGGAGGCAGCGATCGATCTCTGTAAAATACAGAGATCGATCGCTGCTGCTTGCTTGCATGCAAGCGATCGATTTCTGCTGAAAAGCAGAAATCGATCGCTGCATGCTCTCCTTCAAACACTCCAGCACTTCAACGCACTTCACCATTCTTTCATGCTTACACTTCAACGATTTGCTCTCTGGAATCCGATTTCCAGAGAGCAAAACTTACACTTCTTCACGCCAACAATTACCATAATTTACCACCTAAATCAAATCAATTAAACTAAAACGTATTCTAAGTTCAATCGACTCGAGTCAGGCTTTGCGAAATCCGACTGCGTGGATAGCTCTAAAAACCGAGCTATCCGTAACAACCCACAAACAATTCATAACACTTAATTTAAACAACCAAACAGTTCCAGAATTTCTATAACGTTTAAATAACGGTTCTAAACCAAAACATTTCATAACGTTTATCAAAACTGTTTATACCAAAGCGTTTTACATACAATTACCAAAACGTTATCTAACCCCTATCCAGATCCAAACAACCTAAATATTCTATACAATTATCAGATCAAAACATCCCAAAATAACCCCAGAGTCCATACATACATCCCCACGGGTCATATCGCGCCTCGACTACTCAGCGCACTCCCACGAGCATCATCCATCAGCTGCTCCTACATCAGGAGGAGGAATATCATTCTCACCTGGGTCAACGTAACCTAGAACGTCACCTACACCATACAGACACATATGAGATATTGAAATCTCAGTAAGCTACGTAAATGCAGATGCATGCGTGCGTATGCCATTCAGAAATCATGCTCAGATTCAGATTACAGATACAGAATTACAGATTACAGATTCATTACGTCACAGACAGACAGAATTGTCACCGAAACCTCTACCCACTAAGCGGAGAGGGCCCATCCAGCGATCGGACTAACCTTTCCACCTAGAGAGGGGGGGTACACACTTGCAACACGCACAGCCGTGCCTGAGCCCCATCCCGCGTGACCAGATACAGACAGATTACGTTTATTCATTCAGATTTCGTTACAGATTTCATTTCAGATATACGTTCCTTTTCTTAAAAACACGTGCAGAAATTCCTTTTCATGACTTTCGAAAACCGTGATGCATGAACAGTTCATATCAGCGGAAAGTAAACAAACAACATACATATTAACCAGACAATACAACATAACCTAGCTACCCAACCTAAACAACGTAAAACAAGGAACCCTCAAGGATCCTTGATATGACGACGAGGTATGGTGTAGACCTTTCGGTCAAGCAAGTCACGAGAACTTACCTTGAGCGCGCTGGATCTCAAACTTCGTCCACGGGAGTCGTGTCTGAGACAAAACACGATATTTGTCGTTAAAACCAATTTAAACGATTAAATGTCCAAACTAATAAAGTCCTTAATCTAACAAATCGAAGCTTTTAAACAACGACATAACGCTTGATAAATCTGGAAATCCATATTACGAGCTATTTCCAAAAACCCGAAAATTCTATAATTTATACTTTTTCACAAATGTGTTTATCTTCGTCCAATAACGTCCAATACGTTCGATACATGCTTAATCATGGCTAACCTATTAATTACGAGCCCTAAATCGCGTTTTTCGTCGAAACCCTAATTGTAACCCTAACCCTAAATCGAACCGAAAACTCAAAATAAACGCTTAGAGGCCGAAGCTACATACCGAGGGTAGCGAGAGGAGAAGAAATGACGAGGAACGGAGGAAAAACGGAGGAGAACGGAGGTCGGATTCGTCGGAAACCCTCGGCTGGCAGAGAGAGATCGTGAGGGAGGGAGTCTCTGGAAATCGATTTCAGTTAATGAAATCGATTAAGGCTTTTTGCCTTATTTAAATAATAACAATTAAATGCTCAAATGACGATTTTGCCCTTCTTTAGTTTTTATATTGATTTCGTCTTTCGGTTCGTTAATCGTCCAACTATTCGGATTCTCGAAAGTTCCATATTTTGCCAATAACTTTTATTCATTGCCAGGGATTTATTAAAACTGTCCGTTCGCGATTCGGACCTCGTTTCCTATTTTTACGAGAACGTCTTTTACACAACAAAAGGTGTATTACTCGGAATATAGTGTTTGATCTCCGAAAATTCTCATAAATTCTTTAAAATTCTTATTATTCGTTAGAATCGTAATGACGCTTTCTTTTTGTAAAACGGACCTGATTTGACATATTTACCGAAAATGCCATTAAATAATGAAATAATAATATAACATAATATATCAAAAAATCCGTACAAGCCGGATATTACAACGTCAGAACAAAGGTTGGCAGCCACGACAGATCAGGGGACCACAGCAACAGCAGCATGGAATGAAGAGGCCCCTCAACCAGAATGATGACCAGGGAAAAGGAAAGAGACCTCTGGCGCCTCTATGCCCTACATGTCAGAGGAACCACCCTGGTGAGTGCAAGCTGCTTTCTGGCCGGTGTTTCAGGTGTGATAAGACCGGACACATGGTCAGAGATTGTCCCATGCCGCCAGACCCGAACCGTGCAAGGGTTGTACCCAGAGTGTATGCGTTGATGGAAGATGAGGGAGCTGATCAACATACAGTCATATCAGGTACCATCATGATCTGTGGTCTTGCTGCTTATACACTCATAGATACAGGGGCCACACACTCGTTTATATCAACCTTGTTTGTATGCAAACATAACATAGGACCCTTACCAGCTGAAAGGTCATATAGTGTTGTGTTGCCATCAGGGAAGTCCCTACATTCAGAACAGATTGTTAAGGGTGACGTCGTGTCCTTAGGGGATAAGGATCTCTATGCGGAGTTAATTGTCATTGACATAAAAGGGTATGAGGTGATATTAGGGATGGATTGGTTATTTAGACATCATGCCACGATAAGTTGTAGATCTGGAATAGTTGATTTTAGACCCCCAAATGATAACCATTATACCTTCCAAGCTATTCCTAAAATAAGTAAGATACCAATTATATCCTCCCTAGAAATATACCGAATGCTGAGAGGTGGTTGTGAGAGCTACCTGGCTAGTGTAATAGATGACCGGGTGAAGAATAAAATTGAGCTACAGGATATTCCTATAGTCCGAGAGTTTCCCGAGGCATTCTTAGATGATTTACCGGGTATACCACCCGATAGAGAAATAGAGTTTGTAATTGATACATACCCCGAGGCATCACCTGTATCTAAGAATCCCTACCGTATGGCACCTGTTGAGTTGAAAGAATTGAAGGTTCAACTGCAGGAATTGGTTGACAAGGGATTTATTCGCCCCAGCAGTTCTCCTTGGGGTGCACCAGTCTTATTTGTAAGGAAGAAGGATGGTTCTCTTAGAATGTGCATAGACTACAGGGAACTAAATAAGTTGACAATCAAGAATAGGTACCCCTTACCCAGGATTGACGATTTGTTTGACCAATTGCAAGGAGCTAAGGTATTTTCAAAGATAGATTTACGTTCGGGTTATTACCAACTGAAGGTTAAAGAAGGAGATATACCAAAGACAGCCTTCAGAACCCGCTATGGACATTATGAATTCTTAGTCATGTCGTTTGGGTTGACAAACGCCTCTACAGCCTTCATGGATTTAATGAACCGGGTGTTTCGTGAGTATTTAGATAAGTTTGTGATTGTATTCATAGATGATATCTTGATATATTCCCGAACTGTGGCTGACCATGAAGAACATTTGAAAGTAGTATTGACGACATTGAAGGAGCATCAACTTTACGCCAAACTGTCTAAGTGTGAGTTTTGGTTAGATAAGGTTAATTTCCTTGGCCATGTAGTTTCTGCTAATGGCATATCCGTGGACCCGACCAAAATTCAGGCGGTAAAGGATTGGCCTCAACCTAAGAATGCCAGCGAAGTCCGCAGCTTCCTTGGATTGGCAGGCTATTACAGAAAGTTCATCAAGGGATTTTCTATGATAGCTAAACCCCTGACGAGCTTGACAAAGAAGGACATTAAGTATTCTTGGACTGAAGCCTGTGAAGACAGCTTCCAGACGTTAAAACTGAAGTTAACAACAGCTCCTGTATTGACCCTCCCAAACGAAGAAGGAAAATTTAGTGTTTACTGTGATGCTTCTAAAGTCGGTTTAGGTTGTGTTCTGATGCAAGAGGGTAAAGTTATAGCGTATGCTTCTAGGCAGCTAAAAAGTTACGAGCAAAATTACCCCACCCATGATCTAGAATTAGCTGCTGTTGTTTTTGCCTTGAAGATTTGGAGACACTATTTATATGGACAGCAATGTGAGGTGTTTTCTGACCATAAAAGTCTAAAGTACCTCTTCACACAGAAGGAATTGAACATGAGACAGAGACGTTGGTTGGAATTTGTCAAGGACTACGATTTTGAGATCAAGTATCACCCCGGGAAGGCTAACTCTGTAGCTGATGCGTTGAGTAGGATGTCAACAACAATGCAGCCCGTGGTTTCAACTATGTCTATACCCTTAAGAACAGAAGTTCAGAAATTTGACTTGGAGATAGTTCCAGAATTATCAGTCTTGCTCGCTGAGTTAACTATTCAACCAACAATTTTGGAAAAGATCAAGGATGCACAACAAAAGCATTTAGTGGAAAATATCAGCATGATGGATAAGTTGAAGGACACCACCTCCGAGTTCAGTCTCTCCAAGGATGGGATCCTGAGGTTTAGAAATCGGTGGTGCATTCCTAATGATGTGGAATTGCATAAGTTGATCTTGGCTGAGGCGCACTCCTCTTCCTTTTCTGTACATCCTGGCTGCACCAAGATGTACTGAGACCTGAAGTTACAGTACTGGTGGCCTAACCTAAAAAGGGATGTTGCTAAGTATGTTGAGTCCTGTTTAGTATGCCAACAAGTCAAAGCCGAGCACCAACGTCCAGGAGGTACTCTTCAGCCGTTGCCTATTCCCGAATGGAAGTGGGAACATATAGCTATGGATTTTGTTGTAGGACTACCTAAGACGACAAAAGGACATGATTGTGTTTGGGTTGTGGTGGATAGACTGACGAAATCAGCCCATTTCTTACCTGTAAGGACCACCTATACGATGGACCAATTTGCTGATCTTTATGTTCAGGAAATTATTAGGTTGCATGGGATCCCTGTATCCATTGTCTCTGACCGTGACCCCAGGTTCACCTCTCGATTCTAGAAAAGTTTGCAAGGCACATTAGGTACAAAGTTATCTTTCAGCACAGCTTTTCACCCACAGACCGATGGCCAGTCAGAAAGGACGATTCAAATACTCGAAGATATGTTGAGAGCATGTGTACTTGACTTTCAGACAACTTGGAGCAGACAATTACCTCTGGTTGAGTTTTCCTACAATAACAGTTATCAGTCCACCATCGGTATGGCACCTTATGAAGCACTGTATGGAAGGAAATGTAGGTCACCCCTTTACTGGGACAAGGTTGGTGAAACAAAACTTCTTGGACCTGATGTTCTGCAACAAATGTCAGATAAGATTGCCACTATTCGGAAAAGAATGATTGTAATATCCGGCTTGTACAGATTTTTTGAATATATTATTATTATATTATTGGATGGTATTTTTGGAAATACGTCAAATCAGGTCCGTTTTACAAAAAAGGAAGCGTCATTACGATCCTAACGACTAATTGGAATTTTAAGGAATTTATGGGAATTTTCGGAGATTAAACGCTATATTCCGAGTAATTACCACTATCGTAAAGTAATTTACGTTTTACTAAAAATAGCAAATGAAGTCCGAATTGCGAACGGACAGTTTTAATAAAGCCCTGGCAATAAATAGGAGTTATTGGCAAAATATGGAGTTTTCGAGAATCCGAATCGTTAGCCGATTAACGAAACGAAGGACGAAACAAGAGCTAAGGGCGAAATGGTAATTTGCAAAGTCAATTTTTATAAAATATCACAAACCTTCTTCTCTCCCTCACTTTCTTTCTTCTTCTCTGGATCGCACGAACAGAGGCGATTTTCCCTCCTCTGGCCGCCGGCGATTTCATCATTTCCGACCTCCGTCCGACCTCCGATCAACCCGATTTCTTCACGTTTTCTTCCTCTCTCGCTACCCTCGGTATGTAGCTTTAGTCTTGGGTCGTTTATTTCGAGTTTTGGTTTGATTTAGGGTTAGGGTTTAAATTAGGTTTTCCGTTAAAAACGTGATTTAGGCTTCGTAATTAATCGGTTAGCTATAATTACCTATATATTGAACGTATTGAACGTTATTGGACGAAGAAAAGTCGAGTTGCGAAAAAGTTATAAATTGGTAAAATTTCAGGTTTTAGGGAAAAACTCGTTATTTGAGAATTTGGATAATCGAGCTTTAATTAACGTTCGAAATGCTCTAATTAGCTAAGTGGAGAATTTAGGAGAATTCGCTAGTTAAGGATTTTGTAATTTGGACGTTTATAGTTTAAATCGGTTCTAACTATGAATATCGTGTTTTCTCACAGACACACGACTCCCGTGGACGAAGCTAGTGATTCAGTGCGCTCCAGGTAACTTCTCGTGACTTGCTTGACCCAAAGGTCTACACCATACCTCGTCGTCGTATCAAGGATCCTTGAGGGTTCCTTGTTTTACGTTGTTTAGGTTGGGTAGTTAGGTTAGTTGTTTATAGGTTATGTTATATTGTCTGCTGATATGAACTGTTTGTTTACTTTCCGCTGATATGAACTGTTCATGCATCACGTGTTTCAAAATGGCAATATGTATGAAATGACCTGATATGTCTGATGAGCATGTTTTCTGAACTTCATATGCACGACACGCATGCATCTGCATTTACGTAGCTTACTGAGATTTCCATATCTCATATGTGTCTGTATGGTGTAGGTGACGTTCTAGGTTACGTTGACCCAGGTGAGGATGATATTCCTCCTCCGGACGTAGGAGCAGCTGATGGATGATGGCCGTGGGAGTGCGTTGAGCAGTCGAGGCGCGTTTTGACCCGTGGTGGGTTTATGTAAAGGTTTTTGGGGGTTCTTCATGATATTTTGGATTGATGACGAACTGTATAGAGCATATTTAGGTTGTTTGGATCTGGATAGGGGTTAGATAACGTTTTGGTAATTGTATGTAAAAATGTTTGGTTTAAACAGTTATTTAAACGCTATAGAAATTCTGGAACTGTTTGGTTTAAATTAAGTGTTATGAACTATTTTTAGGTTGATACGGATAGCTCGGTTTTTAGAGCTATCCACGCTGTTGGACTTCGCAAAGTCCGACGCGAATCGTTAGAGTTAGAATACGTTTTAAATGGTGGAGTTTAGGTTTAAGTTGTGAGTTTACAGTGATAGCTGGTGCAAAGAAAGCAATGTTTTGCTCTCTGGAAATCGGATTCCAGAGAGCAGTGTATGATGCTGTGAGTGATTGAAGGAAGGCATGAAGAAGTGTGAAGTGTCGCAGGTTTGAAGTCTGAAGGGGGCCATCGCTGTATGCTTGCAGCGATCGATCTCTGCTGCAGAGCAGAGATCGATCGCCGCTAGTTTGAAGGGAATGAAGGGAATCGCTGCCATAGCTAGCAGCGATCGATCTCTGCTCTGCAGCAGAGATCGATCGCTGCTGCTATAATGCATTGCAGCGATCGATCTCTGCTGCAAAGCAGAGATCGGTCGCCTCCTCCGTTCCGAGGGCAGAGTTCCAATTCTGCCCTCCCACTTCTTTAATTGTTTAAAAATTTTCTTTTAAATGTTTTTAAGTTTTAAATTATTTATTAAAGGTTTGTTTTAAATGCTTTTAAGGTTCGGTTTAAATTCTGATTTCAGTTTCGATTTCAACCTCAGTTTAGATTATGCATTAAGTTTTATTTAAAGAATAGAAAAGTAATAAGTTAAAAAAAAAATATATACGGGAAATACGGGTACAGTATTAGGGGTGTTACAGTTACGGTATCAGAGCCCCCGGGTTTTAAAACCGATTCTGTAGACTGCTCGACTGCACAGCCACTACGCGGACATCCTTCATCAACTGTAAGTCTGTTTATAGCTTTGTTTGATTTTATTCCTTAGAGACTATTTGTTTTAAATTTTATAGGAGTTTTATACACTATGACTCGAGGAAGGGATCCTAGAGACGACGCGATGGATCGTCTTACAGACTTGATAGACCGCCAGTCCCAGCATATGGACCGGCAAGCGCAGCAAATTACAGATTTAGTAAATCGGGAGACCCAGCGAGAGACCCAGAGAGCCCAGGATTTAGTGGTTCCTAGCAATCAGGGCATGCAGAAGTTCCAGAGTCTACGACCTCCTGTATTCGAGGGCCAGTCATCGGATCCGACACGTGCCGAGGAATGGATCCGAGTTATGGAGGATATGTTGACTTATGCCGAGGTAGGGAACGGGAACAAGGTGGCTTATGCTACCTTTCACTTGGCTATGGATGCCCGTTTCTGGTGGGATTCGATCAAGGTGACGACAGACGTATCAGTTATGACTTGGGAGCGGTTCAAGTTTTTATTCTTCGACAAGTATTTCAGCCGTACTGCGAGAGTGGCCAAGAGGAACGAGTTTATGCAGCTGAGACAGACGGGTTCAGTTGCTGACTATATTCGGAGGTTTGAGGCTTTATCGCGATTTGCACCGCGCCTTGTCAGCGATAACGATGAGAAGGTGCACCAGTTTATGGAGGGACTTAATCCGGAGTTACGGATGCACGTTGTGGTCTCAGGTATTATCGACATACCCTTTTCTGACATCACAGCTAGGGCTCTGGATATCGAGGCTGCCAGGGCCACTTGTATTAGACCGAGGGAGCCAGCGAAGGGCTTCTTTCGGGAGATTCGTCCTCAGTCGCAGAACCGAGGATTTCAGCCTAGAGCACAGCCGCCCCAGCCACAGCCGAGGGGTGTGAAGAGACCTCTAGAGGGAGGTAACGATCGGGGCAAGGGGAAACAAATTCAGGGAGCTTCTCAAATGCCATGGTGCCCCTTTTGTCAGAAGGAGCACAGTGGAGAGTGTCGAGTTGGCTCTAATAAGTGCTACAGATGTGGTGGAGTCGGCCATTTTGTTAGAGATTGTCCACACCCGGGCCGAGATCAGCTAGGTGGAGATCAGCGGAGAGTTACGCCGAGGGTCTTCGCACTTATTGAGCCGGGCAGTGTTGATGACGAGGATCAGCCTGCCGTGATTGCAGGTACTATTTTGCTTATGGGCGCTACTGTTTTTACTTTGATGGATACCGGAGCTACGCACTCCTTCGTATCGATAGCATGCATGACTAGATTGGGGCTAAAGTCTGAGTTAGCTGGGGTTGAGTATAGTGTGATGCTGCCTTCGGGAGAGCATATGCGTTCAGATCGTATTCTCCAGGGCAATATCGTCTCGGTGGGGAGTATTACCCTTTATGCTCGGTTGATAGTTATGAGCATAGAGCGGTATGATCTTATTTTGGGGATGGACTGGCTGGCACAGCACTTCGCCACCATCGATTGTCGCTCCGGGATTGTGACCTTCCGACCCCCGGACAGAGCCCAGTTTTCTTATCAGGCGATGAACCGATCTAGCGGATCGCCTATCTCTTATTCTATGGAGGTCAGAGAGCAGTTCAAAGGTGCGTGCTCTATTTATTTGGCCTCAGTTTTCGATATTCAGTTGCTCAGCGGATTACAGCCGAGCGACATTCCTATTGTCAGAGAGTTCTCTGGTATATTTCTTGACGATCTTCCCGGATTACCGCCTGACCGGGAGATTGAGTTCACTATAGATGTCTATCCGAACGCCGCGCCAACGTTTAAAAACCCGTATCGGTTGGCACCAGCTGAGTTGAGAGAGTTAAGGACTCAGCTTGATGAGCTATTAGAGAAGGGTTTCATTCGACCCAGCGTTTCACCCTGGGGTGCGCCCGTTCTGTTTGTCAAAAAGAAGGACGGGACCCTTAGGATGTGTATTGACTATAGGGAGCTGAACAAGTTGACAGTGAAGAACAGATATCCACTGCCCAGGATCGACGACTTGTTTGATCAGCTACAGGGTGCCCGAGTATTTTCCAGGATTGACCTGCGCTCGGGTTACTATCAGTTGAAGGTCCGGAGGGATGACGTGCCAAAGACAGCATTCCGGACGAGGTATGGGCATTATGAGTTCCTCGTTATGTCTTTTGGGCTCACTAATGCTCCTGCAGCATTCATGGATCTGATGAACTGGGTCTTTAAGGAGTACTTGGACAAGTTTGTTGTGGTGTTTATTGACGACATCCTCATCTACTCCAAGACGAGAGAAGAGCATGTGGAGCATCTACGGATTGTACTACAGATATTGAGACAGCGCTAGCTCTATCCGAAGTTTTCGAAGTGCGAGTTCTGGCTTGACAGTGTGAGTTTCCTTGGCCATATCATATCACAGGACGGAGTTTCTGTGGATCCGAGCAAAGTCCAGGCGGTCAGAGATTGGCCACAGCCGAAGAACGTACGTGAGGTGCGTGGATTTCTCGGATTGGCCGGTTATTACCGGAAGTTTATTCAGGGATTCTCGAAGATCGCACTTCCCTTATCACGCTTGACTCGGAAGAGTGAGAGATTTATATGGTCGTCTGCTTGCGATGACAGTTTTGCAGAGTTAAAACAGAGATTGACCACCGCTCCAGTTCTGGCGCTGCCTGTTGAGGGTGTCAGGTTCAGTATTTACTGCGATGCGTCAGGAGTCGGGCTCGGTTGTGTGTTGATGCAAGAGGGGAAAGTCATTTCTTATGCTTCTCGGCAGCTGAAGCCGTATGAGCAGAACTACCCTATGCATGACCTCGAGTTAGCAGCTGTGGTCTTCGCACTGAAGATATGGAGACATTATTTATATGGGCAGCAGTGCGAGGTATTTTCTGACCACAAGAGCTTGAAATACTTATTTACGCAGAAGGAGCTGAACATGAGACAGAGACGATGGCTTGAGTTTGTCAAAGATTACGATTTTGATATCAAGTACCATCCAGGAAAGGCGAACAAGGTTGCTGATGCCTTGAGTAGAGTGCCTTCTGCGATACAGCCTTCATTAGCAGCGATGACAGTTACTCTGCGGTCTGAGATTGAGAGATTTGACGTGGAGATTGTGGCGGAGTTGTCTAGTATGTTCTCTAATGTTTCTCTCAGGCCGACTATTCTGGATCGTATACGAGAGGCTCAGCAGAATGATTCAGAGTGTACGGAGCTTCGATCCAGCATGATATTGGGAGACTCGTCGGATTTTCATCTATCGGAGGATGGTATTCTGAAGTTCAGGCATAGGTGGTACGTGCCTAGCGACGAGAATCTGAAGAAGGACATATTGGCTGAGGCACATTCTTCAGCTTATTCAGTGCACCCGGGAAGTACCAAGATGTACCGGGACTTAAAGCAGCACTTCTGGTGGCCAGGTATGAAGAGAGAGGTTGCCCAGTACGTTGAGACCTGCTTAGTCTGTCAGCAGGTAAAGGCCGAGCACCAGAGACCGGCTGGAATGTTATTGCCACTGCCGATTCCGGAGTGGAAGTGGGAGCAGATCTCTATGGATTTCATCGTGGGACTCCCGAGGACTACGAGAGGCCATGATGGTATATGGGTTATCGTGGACCGATTGACAAAGTCGGCCCACTTCTTATCTGTGAAGACGACGTCCTCTATGGATCAGCTCGCAGAGCTATATGTGCAGGAGATTGTCAGACTGCACGGTGTGCCAGTTTCCATAGTCTCAGATCGTGATCCGAGATTTACCTCGAATTTCTGGAAGAGCCTGCATAAAGCTATGGGGACTCAGCTCAGTTTCAGCACAGCCTTTCATCCTCAGACTGATGGCCAGACAGAGAGGACGAATCAGATTCTGGAGGACATGCTCAGAGCTTGTGTGCTGGAGTTTCAGGGCTCGTGGAGCCGATATTTGCCTCTTATTGAGTTCTCGTACAACAACAGCTTTCAGGCTACTATCGGCATGGCACCTTATGAGGCTTTGTATGGTCGGAAGTGTAGGTCTCCGTTACATTGGGACGAGGTTGGCGAGGCTAGCATCGTTGGTCCTGAGATCTTACAGCAAACGGCAGATAAGATTGCCGTTATCCGACAGCGTATTCAGGTAGCTCAGAGCCGGCAGAAGAGTTATGCTGACACGAGGCGGCGAGAGCTAGAGTTTGAGGAGGGCGACGAGGTTTATTTGAAGGTTTCTCCATTCAAAGGCGTCGCGAGATTTGGAAGGAGGGGTAAGCTGAACCCTCGGTACGTGGGGCCCTTTCCTATTCTGAAGAGGATCGGGAAGTTGGCGTATAGGCTGCAACTTCCGGCTTCTATGGAGAGTATCCACGATGTATTCCACGTATCTATGCTTCGGAGATGTTTACGTGATCCATCTCATGCCGTGGAGACTACAGAGATCGAGGTACAGCCTACCTTGACTTACGAGGTAAAGCCAGTACGTATTTTGGAGTATTCTACCAAAGTCTTGCGCAACAAAGAGATCCCACTAGTTAAAGTCCTATGGCGGAACCACGAGGTGGAAGAAGCTACGTGGGAACGACAGCAGGAGATGATGACTAGATATCCTGATCTATTTGCATGATTTAATTTTGTGGACAAAATTCTGAATAAGGAGGGTGGAATGTAATATCCGGCTTCTACGGATTTTTTGAATATATTATTATTATATTATTGAATGGTATTTTTGGAAATACGTCAAATCAGGTCCGTTTTACAAAAAAGGAAGCGTCATTACGATCCTAACGACTAATTGGAATTTTAAGGAATTTATGGGAATTTTCGGAGATTAAACGCTATATTCCGAGTAATTACCACTATCGTAAAGTAATTTACGTTTTACTAAAAATAGCAAATGAAGTCCGAATTGCGAACGGACAGTTTTAATAAAGCCCTGGCAATAAATAGGAGTTATTGGCAAAATATGGAGTTTTCGAGAATCCGAATCGTTAGCCGATTAACGAAACGAAGGACGAAACAAGAGTTAAGGGCGAAATGGTAATTTGCAAAGTCAATTTTTATAAAATATCACAAACCTTCTTCTCTCCCTCACTTTCTTTCTTCTTCTCTGGATCGCACGAACAGAGGCGATTTTCCCTCCTCTGGCCGCCGGCGATTTCATCATTTCCGACCTCCGTCCGACCTCCGATCAACCCGATTTCTTCACGTTTTCTTCCTCTCTCGCTACCCTCGGTATGTAGCTTTAGTCTTGGGTCGTTTATTTCGAGTTTTGGTTTGATTTAGGGTTAGGGTTTAAATTAGGTTTTCCGTTAAAAACGTGATTTAGGCTTCGTAATTAATCGGTTAGCTATAATTACCTATATATTGAACGTATTGAACGTTATTGGACGAAGAAAAGTCGAGTTGCGAAAAAGTTATAAATTGGTAAAATTTCAGGTTTTAGGGAAAAACTCGTTATTTGAGAATTTGGATAATCGAGCTTTAATTAACGTTCGAAATGCTCTAATTAGCTAAGTGGAGAATTTAGGAGAATTCGCTAGTTAAGGATTTTGTAATTTGGACGTTTATAGTTTAAATCGGTTCTAACTATGAATATCGTGTTTTCTCACAGACACACGACTCCCGTGGACGAAGCTAGTGATTCAGTGCGCTCCAGGTAAGTTCTCGTGACTTGCTTGACCCAAAGGTCTACACCATACCTCGTCGTCGTATCAAGGATCCTTGAGGGTTCCTTGTTTTACGTTGTTTAGGTTGGGTAGTTAGGTTAGTTGTTTATAGGTTATGTTATATTGTCTGCTGATATGAACTGTTTGTTTACTTTCCGCTGATATGAACTGTTCATGCATCACGTGTTTCAAAATGGCAATATGTATGAAATGACCTGATATGTCTGATGAGCATGTTTTCTGAACTTCATATGCACGACACGCATGCATCTGCATTTACGTAGCTTACTGAGATTTCCATATCTCATATGTGTCTGTATGGTGTAGGTGACGTTCTAGGTTACGTTGACCCAGGTGAGGATGATATTCCTCCTCCGGACGTAGGAGCAGCTGATGGATGATGGCCGTGGGAGTGCGTTGAGCAGTCGAGGCACGTTTTGACCCGTGGTGGGTTTATGTAAAGGTTTTTGGGGGTTCTTCATGATATTTTGGATTGATGACGAACTGTATAGAGCATATTTAGGTTGTTTGGATCTGGATAGGGGTTAGATAACGTTTTGGTAATTGTATGTAAAAATGTTTGGTTTAAACAGTTATTTAAACGCTATAGAAATTCTGGAACTGTTTGGTTTAAATTAAGTGTTATGAACTATTTTTAGGTTGATACGGATAGCTCGGTTTTTAGAGCTATCCACGCTGTTGGACTTCGCAAAGTCCGACGCGAATCGTTAGAGTTAGAATACGTTTTAAATGGTGGAGTTTAGGTTTAAGTTGTGAGTTTACAGTGATAGCTGGTGTAAAGAAAGCAATGTTTTGCTCTCTAGAGATCGGATTCCAGAGAGCAGTGTATGATGCTGTGAGTGATTGAAGGAAGGCATGAAGAAGTGTGAAGTGTCGCAGGTTTGAAGTCTGAAGGGGGCCATCGCTGTATGCTTGCAGCGATCGATCTCTGCTGCAGAGCAGAGATCGATCGCCGCTAGTTTGAAGGGAATGAAGGGAATCGCTGCCATAGCTAGCAGCGATCGATCTCTGCTCTGCAGCAGAGATCGATCGCTGCTGCTATAATGCATTGCAGCGATCGATCTCTGCTGCAAAGCAGAGATCGGTCGCCTCCTCCGTTCCGAGGGCAGAGTTCCAATTCTGCCCTCCCACTTCTTTAATTGTTTAAAAATTTTCTTTTAAATGTTTTTAAGTTTTAAATTATTTATTAAAGGTTTGTTTTAAATGCTTTTAAGGTTCGGTTTAAATTCTGATTTCAGTTTCGATTTCAACCTCAGTTTAGATTATGCATTAAGTTTTATTTAAAGAATAGAAAAGTAATAAGTTAAAAAAAAAATATATACGGGAAATACGGGTACAATATTAGGGGTGTTACAATGATGACTGCACAAAGCCGGCAGAAGTGTTATGCAGATCAAAGAAGAAGGGAACTCGAGTTTTCAGTAGGAGATGAAGTATTCTTAAAGGTGTCACCATTTAAAGGAGTCTTAAGATTCGGCAAGAAGGGAAAACTTAATCCTAGATTCATTGGACCCTTCCCTGTCTTGGCAAAAATCGGGAGTACAGCTTACAGACTGCAACTGCCTCCATCATTGGATAAAGTTCATAATGTCTTCCATGTGTCAATGTTAAGAAAGTGCATGCGTGATCCGATGCAGGTCATCCAGCCATCGGATATTGGTTTAGAACCGACACTGGAGTATGAGGAGAAACCGATACAGATATTGGAATATGCAGTCAAGACTCTGAGAAACAAAGAGATCCCATTGGTGAAAGTTTTATGGACAAATCACGGCATTGAAGAAGCCACATGGGAAAGGCAGCAGGAGATGTTGGACAAATATCCTAAGTTATTTGCTTGAGCAATTTTCGAGGACGAAAATTTTGTTTAAGGAGGGGTGGATGTAACACCCGACATTTCGGCCAGGTGATTTTCTGACCATTTTCATTGTCACCCTCTTATTTAACCGTTATGATTTAAATTTAATGTTAAGACAAATTTATTACAAGTTGAATAAAACTAGGTTGGGTGGCAGTTTAGTAATTAGAATTGATGGATTAGGTATAAATAGGAAATAGAAACCTTAAATCTCATTTTATTACCACTGTAGCCGACATTCCCTCTCGGCGATTTCTTCTCTCCCAAGTTCTTGCTCTCGGCTACCAGAACTTCCCTTTACCGACGGCTGGTTTCGAGCTTGCTCTTCTCTGCAAATCCACACCCGAGGTATGAAATGGACAATGTAGTCATTCATTAGTAAATAGAGCTCTGTTTTCAGCTCCGCACTGAGTTCGGATATTTTTTGCAGTGGCCGAGTAGTTTAAGACTTTCCAAAATCTGAGAGTAGAAATGTCATCCTGAATAGATTCTGAACATTTTAAGTAACCAACTCGGATTTAACCAATGGTAAAACCTGTCCACCTAGTTTCGGATTTCATACTGCAGTGTGTCAAACAGATGAATCGGAATGACTTTAGCTATTAGATCCTAGGATGGTTTATGATTAGGACTATTAGGACTTTGTTTTAACTACTGTAATGTACATGTTTTAGGTGAAGAAGTTTAAAGGAAAGAAGCTCGGATTGCTGAGGAATCCAGGTAAGTGAATGTGTTAAGATTTCCAGCCACTAGGGCCCTACACCGCAAGGGTATTAGGAAATCACTGAGATGTTAGCTTGTTGACTATGATTTGTTATTTCCACGATATGCAGAAGTTGTGTAAGTAAATGTAAAGTTACAGGATGTTCTACTTGTCTTTATGGTATGACTTTTCTCTATGAACCTCATGTCTATGCATTATGCCCACGTTTATGATTAAGTAGAGAACATGAAAAGTAAATGTAACCATGATTAAGTGCAGAACAGGGGAAAAGACTACGTTATGTATGACTCGTGAATTCTCCCACTGGTGGAGGCCGAGTTAATGATATGTATGACTCGCGAAATCTCCCACTGGTGGAGGCCGAGTAATGATATGTATGGCTCGCGAATTCTCTTACTGGGGAGGCCGAGTGATGTATCATGATTGCCGCGATAGGCAAATGATTATGTATGACTGCCGCGATAGGCAAATGACTATGTACCCCTGTCTTCCTCCCTCGTCTCCTGCCTTAATACATGTCATGTAAATGATAAAGATGAACACGAATGATGAATGGTTTATGAACTTATGTCTCTTTAAATTGTGTACTCATGTATATCTGTCAGCATGCATTCCTTACTAAGCATTAGGCTTATAGTTAAACCTTACGGTGTAGGTGAAGAAGGTTCAGGTGAGGATGTTATGTTCAAAGAGGATGCTTAAGGCTGGTTGCTGAAGGATGCTCAAGGTGACAGTGCGGGACTGGAGAGGCGATTTATGACCCCTGGTTAAGACTCTTATGTTACAGTATGTTAAAGGATATGGTAGCTTAAGTAGGATGAGATTATTTTAAAACGTTGAGCTTTGAAACTGTCTGGTGGATCACTGAGTCAGGGAATGATTATATAGATTTATAAATGATCTGTTGCTTAAGTCTTCCGCTATATGCATCTTGAATGAGTTGTATTTTCTTTCTGTTGGGAGGAGTCATTTGATGATTTAGTGTTCTCTACCGTAAGACGGAAGCTGGACGAGGCAATCTTCCGGTTGACGTCATCGGCAGATACCGAGAGTTAATTGTTTGATGGTTTAGTCTTCCGGCTGACGTCATCGGCAGATGCCGAAGGATAGTTGTATGATGGTTTAGTCTTCCGGATGACGTCATCGGAAGATGTAAAATGTGTTTTGTCGCTTAGCGACCGGAAGATGTAAAATGTGTTTTGTCGCTTAGCGACCGGAAGATGTAAAATGTGTTTTGTCGATTAGCGACCGGATGATGTTTTAATTTAGCACGCGAGACCCACGTGCCCACCGGAAGATGTCTCCTTTTAGGCGATGTTAAGCGAGTCACGCGTAATGCACGTGATGACCGGACGACTAAATTTCTGAGGGTTGTCAACGCATGCAACCCATGCAAACCCGAGTGGTATTAAGTTAAGAGAATTGAGGGCGCCTCCTCTTTTCCCGAAATTGTCAAGAAGCCAATGACCGAGTCTAGTCGCTCGACTCTGTGAAGGTTGAGCCGACGAGGCGTGGGAAGTCGGGCACGAGAGGGTTCGTCTTCCTTAATGGTTCTGCGTTTCTATTACCAGTTTAAAAAAAAAGTATATGTAAAATGTGAAAGTCTGTTGAGAGATAGTAAGTGAATGTAATAATAGTAAAAGTCAAGCAAACGATTAATGAAAGAATATGAACAAGTGACGGTTCCTGGCCGGGGTCGTTACATTTCAGATCCTATTTATGCTGAGGAATGAGTTCGAAAGATGGAGGACATGTTTAAGTATGCAAAGGTTGATGAAGGAGATAAGGTCACATATGCTGTCTTTCATCTGGAATTGAGTGCAAGGCATTGGTGGGATTCAATCCCGAACACCGCTAATGCAGGAGCTATGACCTGGGAAATGTTTAAGACTGCCTTCTTTGACAAGTACTTCAATAGGACTGTTCGGGCCAACAAGAAGAAGGAGTTCATGAATCTGCGACAAACTAGCTTTGTGACGGATTATATATGCAAATTTGATGCTTTATCACGGTTTGCTCCCCGATTGGTTGAGGATGATGACGACAGGATTTACCAATTTGTTCAAGGACTGAAGCCGAGTTTGTACATGAAGGTAAATACTGCTGGAATACACAATGTACCTTATGGTGAAGTGACGGCAAAGGCCTTGGAGCTGGAAGAGGCTGAAATGACAGCATATGCGCAGCGTGAGCAGCCAAGGAAATTCACGAAGGAAACTCAGCCGCCACCACGTCAGAACAAAGGATGGCAGCCGCAATAGAACAAGGGGCGACAACAACAACAGCAAGGTATAAAGAGACCCTTCAATCCAAATGAAGACCAAGGGAAGGGAAAACGACCATTGGCCCCTCTATGCTCCAACTGCCAGAAGAACCACCATGGCGAATGCAAGTTGCATTCTGGCCGATGCTACAGGTGTGATAAAGTTGCACACATAGTCAGAGACTGCCCCATGCCACCTGACCCAAACTGGGCAAGAGTAATGCCCCGAGTCTTTGCTATGATGGAAGATGAAGATACCATGCAGCATACGGTCAGAACAGGTACAATTATGATCTGTGGAATTTCTGCTTATACACTTATAGACACGGGAGCCACACACTCATTTATTGCAACCTTATTTGCGTGTAAGCATAAGTTAGAATACTTACTAGCTGATAAGCCATATAGTGTGATGTTACCATCAGGAAAATCCTTGTATTCTGAGCAGATATTGAAAGGCGATACTGTGTCCTTAGGAGATAAGAAGTTATATGTATAACTGATTGTAGTTGACATGAAGGGATATGAAGTTATATTAGGAATGGATTGATTATCCAAGCATTATGCCACGATAAGTTGTAGGTCTGGGTTAGTCGAGTTTCGACCCCCTAATGGAGATCGGTATACCTTCCAAGCTATACCAAAAATAAGTAAGATACCGATTATCTCCTCGCTAGAGACTCAACGGATATTGAATGATGGTTGTGATAGTTACCTAGCTAGTATAATGGATACTCGGGTGAGGAATAAGATAGAGTTACAAGATATTCCTATAGTCCGATATTTCCCTGAAGCATTTTTGGATGACTTGCCAGGATTACCACCTGATAGAGAAATAGAGTTAGTAATTGATACATATCCCGAGGCATTACCCGTATCTAAGAATCCTTATCGCATGGCACCTGTTGAACTAAAGGAGTTAAAAGTCCAACTACAGGAATTAGTAGACAAGGGATTGATACGCTCTAGTAGTTCTCCCTGGGTGCACCTGTGTTATTCGTTAAGAAGAAAGATGGTTCCCTAAGGATGTGCATAGATTACCGAGAACTTAACAAGTTGACAATTAAGAATAAATACCCCTTGCCCCGAATTGATGACTTGTTTGACCAATTGCAAGGAGCTAAGGTGTTTTCAAAGATTGACTTGCGTTCAGGGTACTACCAACTGAAGGTTAAGAAGGATGTACCTAAGACAGCTTTTAGGACCCGTTATGGACATTATGAATTCCTTGTGATGTCGTTTGGGTTAACCAATGCACCTGCAGCTTTTATGGATTTGTTGAATCGAGTATTTCGTGATTACTTGGACAAGTTTGTGATTGTATTCATAGATGATATTCTCATATACTCACAGACTGAAACTGACCACGAAGAACACCTAAGAATGGTTTTGACAACCCTGAAACAGCAACAACTTTATGTCAAGTTGTCCAAGTGTGAATTTTGGTTGGATAAGGTTAACTTTTTAGGCCATGTCATTTCTGCTGAGGGTATATTAGTAGATCCAACCAAGATTCAAGCTGTTAAGGACTGGCCACAGCCGAGGAATGTCAGTGAAGTCCGTAGTTTTCTTAGTTTGGCAGGCTATTATAGGAAGTTTATTAAAGGATTTTCTATGATAGCTAAGCCTTTAACTAGTTTGACAAATAAGGACACCAAGTACTCTTGGACCGAAGCTTGTGAAGATGGCTTCCATACACTTAAGCTGAAGTTAACGACAGCCCCACTTTTGACTCTCCCAACTGAAGGAGGAAAGTTTAGTGTTTATTGTGATGCATCCAAAGTTGGATTGGGGTGTGTCTTGATGCAGGACGGCAAGATCATGGCTTATGCTTCCAGGCAGCTAAAGAATTATGAACAGAACTACCCCACTCACGATTTGGAATTAGCCGCAGTTGTTTTTGCATTAAAGATTTGGAGACATTATCTGTATGGACAACAATGTGAAGTATTCTCTAACCATAAAAGCCTGAAGTACCTCTTTACTCAAAAGGAATTAAACATGAGACAGAGACGTTGGTTAGAATTTGTTAAAGATTATGACTTCGAAATTAAGTATCATCCAGGCAAGGCTAATGCTGTAGCCGATGCTTTAAGCAGAATGTCAACGACAATGCAACCCGCGATATCAACCATGTCTATACCTTTGAGGAAGGAAGTCTGGAAGTTCGAATTGGAAATAGTTCCCGAGCTGTCAGCTTTACTGGTTGATTTATCTATCCGACTAACTATTTCTGACAGGATCAAAGAGGCACAACAAAAGGATTCAAAGGAGAATAGTGGCATGACGAGTAAGTTAAAGGACGCCTCCTCAGAGTTCAGTCTCTCTAATGATGGTATTTTGAAATTTAAGAACCGATGGTACATTCCGAATGATAAGGAGTTGTCTGTGTTGATCTTGGCTGAAGCTCATTCTTCTTCCTTTTCTGTGCATCCTGGTCGCACCAAGATGTATCGGGATTTAAGGTTACATTATTGGTGGCCAAATATAAAGAGGGATGTTGCTATGTATGTGGAGTCATATTTGGTATGCCAACAGGTTAAAGCAGAACACCAACGCCCATGAGGTACTCTTCAACCCCTACCAATCCCTGAATGGAAGTGGGAAAACATTGCCATTGATTTTGTTGTAGGTTTGCCAAAGACAACTAAAGGACATGATAGTATTTGGGTCGTGGTTGATAGAATGACAAAATCGGCACACTTTATACCTGTAAGAATGACTTTCACAATGGACCAGCTTGCTGATCTGTATGTCCAAGAAATCATCAGATTGCATGGAATTCCTTTATCTATTGTCTCCGATCGTGATCCTAGGTTCACCTCCAGATTTTGGCAAAGTTTGCAAGGCACATTAGGATCAAAGTTATCTTTCAGCACTGCCTTCCACCCACAAACCGATGGACAATCTGAACGGACAATTCAAATACTTGAGGATATGTTGAGGGCATGTGTGCTAGAGTTCCAGACATTGTGTAGTCGATACCTGCCCTTGGTTGAATTCTTTTACAAAAATAGTTACCAGTCTACCATAGGTATGGCACCTTATAAAGTACTTTATGGCAGAAAGTGCAGGTCACCTCTGTACTAGGATGAGGTCGGTGAAGCAAAACTCCTAGGTCCCGAGATCTTGCAACAGATGTCAGACAAGATTGCCACTATTAGGAAAAGAATGATAACAGCACAGAGCCGACAGAAGAGTTATGCAGACCAAAGGAGAAGAGACCTTGAGTTTTCTATTGATGATGAAGTTTTCCTGAGGATTTCACCATTTAAAGGAGTCTTAAGATTTGGTAAGAAAGGAAAGCTAAGCCCACGATTTATTGGACCATTCCCTGTCTTAGAAAGGGTTGGCTTTACAGCTTATAGGTTGCAATTGCCTCCATCATTGGAAAGGGTTCACAATGTCTTTCACATGTCAATGTTAAGGAAATGCATACGAGATCCGACGTAAGTTATTCAGCCAACAGATATTGAGTTAGAACCGACACTGGTGTATGAAGAAAAGCCGGTGCAGATATTGGATTCTGCAGTTAAGACTCGGAGGAATAAAGAGATTCCACTAGTGAAAGTTTTATGGATGAATCATGATATCGAGGAAGCCACATGGGAAAGACAGCAGAACATGATGGACAAATATCCAGAACTCTTCACTTGATCAATTTTCGGGAACGAAAATTTTGTTTAAGGAGGGGTGGATGTAACACCCGACAACTTCAACCAGGTGACTTCCTAACTGTATTAATGGTCATGAATATTCAATCTTCACGGTTTAGAGTTTTATGCCAAGCTTAATTAATTACATGTGGATTTAAGCTAGGTTGAGTGGCAAAGTTGTAATAATGGAGGATTGAGACCAGTATTTAAAGAAAAAGGAAAGGATTCAAACCTCATTTAAACCACTGTAGCCGTCATCTCTTACTCTCGGTGATTTCCCCTCCCGAGCTCTCGCCCTCTGTCAGCTGGAAATCCCTCCTTCGACGATCGGTTTCCTTGCTGCTTCTCGGCTACTTTGTGCTCGAGGTACGAGTTTGGCAATGTAGCTATCTTTTAGTCGTTAAGCTCTGTTTTCAGCTTTGTGTTGAAGTTCTGGATTCTTCAATGGTCGAGTATTAGTAAGGGTATTTTAAAATCTGAAAGTGGTAATGTCATTCCGAATCGATTTTGGACATTAAACAACCAACCCTGAGTTATCGCTAATCGAATCTGTCTGTTTTGGGTTTTGGATTTCAAACTGCACAGAGAACTATACTAAGGATTCGGGAGTGACTAGCTATTAGATCCTAGGATGACTTGTGATTAGAACTAATAGGATTTTGTTTTAACTACTGCAATGTAAATGTTTTAGGTGAAGAAGTTTGAAGAGAAAGGAGCTCAAATTGCTAAAGAGACTAGGTAAGTGAATGTATAGGTTTCTCGGTCATTAGGACCCTACATCAAAGGATGCTAGGTAGAAACTCATACGATGATTAGTAGTTCCTTATGTTACTGACTAGCATTTATGTTGATGATTAGTTCAATGGTAAGGTTCCATGTTGGATAGTGCTTTGTTCTGTAGCTTGATGATTTAAGAATTCCCATGTACATGCATCATGACTATTTTATGCATATGAAAATATTTTAAGAGCAGGGTTTTCTCATGAATAAAGTAAGATAACGAAGTAAATCTTATGCAATGTTAATTAAGTGAGGGTTGGGGGCAGTTTGACGTATGTCACTGTCCAAGAGGAAGGACCATGATTACGACCCGCAAGGGATTATGTACACTCTCACTGTCAACCCTCTTTACTGGCACAAATCCTCTCTTAATTCACACAACATGAATGAGGAATATGATTGATGAATAGGAATAATGAATATGAATGATGAATACGAATGATGAATATGATTGTTGAACATGAATGATGAATAAGAATGGAGATTTTGTGTATAATTACAAATAAGAAAAGATTCATGAGCATTTGTTTCTCAAATGAGCATTCATGCATACTTGTTAGTATTCCATTCCTTACTAAGCATTTGGCTTATAGTTTAAACCTTATGATGTAGGTGGCGAGATTTCAGGTGAGGATCCCAAAGTCTATGATGATGTCTGAGCTTGGTTGCTAAAAGGTGATCAAGGTGCAATTTCTATGGCTGGATGGCAAATGAGACCCCTGGTTAATGTTTTTATGGTTTTAGTTATGATAATGAATGTAATAGATTAAGTAGGACAAGTCTATTTCTTTCTAACATTGAGTCCTCTTTTGAAGTTGTCTGTTGACCACTGAATCTAGAAATAATTTTAAGGATAGTTGGATGGTCTGTTTGTTTAAGTCATCCACTATATGAATTTTGGATGAGTTACTGATTTTCATTTGTATGAATGTTATACCATTGAAGTTTGAAATCAGTGAAGGTTAAGTTACCGGATGATGTAAGTGTTATTTCATCGTCTAGTGATCGGTAGATGTAGAGTGTTTAAGTCATCGGAAGATGTAAGTTAATTTTGTCGTCTAGTGATCGGCAGATGAGCTGTATTTAAGTTACCGGATGATGTAAGTGTTATTTCATCGCCCAGTGACCGGTAGATGTAGAGTGTTTAAGCCATCGGAAGATGTAAGTTTAATTTTGTCGTCTAGTGATCGGCAGACGAGGTGTATTTAAGTTACCGGATGATGTAAGTGTTATTTCATCGCCCAGTGACCGGTAGATGTAGAGTGTTTAAGCCATCGGAAGATGTAAGTTTAATTTTGTCATCTAGTTACCGGATGATGTGAGGGTTATCTTGTCGTTTAGTGACCGGGTCATGTTTTAATTATTCACGTGAGAAGCACATGTTCACCGGATGATATAAACCCGGTTTAGTGACCGGTAGATGTGGTTTACTTCTCTATCGGTATATGCAATCTAAGGGTTTAAGTTTCTCTTCATCAGCCGATATGCGTTGCACTGCCCGCCGGCAGATGCGTAATGTATTCCTTTGCTGAGCGATGCCTAGTGAATCGTGCATGACATCCTAAGCTAAGTTATGTTTCAAAAAAAATATATTACAAAAAATGAATAGAGTGTGAGTAATAAGAATTAAATGATTAAGAAAGATACGGATTATGTGACGATCCCTCTAGGGTCGTTACATTCATCAAGAGGGAAAAACATAAGGCAATATAAAGTTTGCAAAGAGGAATAGTTGAACCATCAAGGTAGATGCTCTTTTTGTTTGGGTGGAATGTTTGGTTTTCATTCGTATAAATCTTTTTGAAAGGTCACATGTAATGACCTACTTTTGTAGTAGCTTCCGTGTTAGTACTCTGATTTTCATGTAATTTTTTATTGAATAAAATGTATGTTGATTTTCTTCATGAAATGGTACACATTTTATATGTTTTATGTTTTATACGTTTTTATAAAAAGAAATAATTTTAAACGGAGCATCCTAATTTAGGATACCAAGTTAAGGAAATATGTTCCATTAATTCATAACGATCTATGTATGAGAGAGGTGAGTGCCAATAAGAGCATCCCTTCTACGTTCAACTTCTTCTCACTTTGAGAATCTTCTAGCGGGTTCTGACTGGATGATAGGTGTAAATTGAAAAGAAAGAGTAATTGAAGATAAAAAAATGACATATAAATTAATTTTATTCATTAATTAAAATTAAAAAGAGTTACAACAAAATAGGGAATATACTTCTTTTTATTTATATCTATATATATATATATAATAATTAAATAAATAAATCAAGAAAAATAAATAAAATCAAGGAGGTAGAGGAAGGAGAGGAAACCCTTCCTCCACATTTGCAGAGGGAGGGAAGGTTGTGAATCGTCGTCATTGAATGCATATACCGCATAGTGTAATATTTAACAAAAAATTTTGTCATTGTCGAAGTTCGTGGCTGTTTATAGCATTTCAGATTGGGTTCGTAGTCCCGATATAGGATTCATCCATGTTTCCCTTAAATTTTGGAATGGAATATTCATGGCTTTGATTTTATTTTAGGCTCGGACGAAGTTGTAGACTATGAGCCAGTATCTGATGTTGTAGATCCTATGTAAGAAGAGAGATCATTGTCGAGGTATGAGTTTTATAATTTTTGCATTGTATTGCATTGTTTTATAAAATCTTTATTTGTGTGAGTTATCACTTACAGAAAACCTAACAAGGCTTGATCGACAACACGTCAATTTTTTTACATATATGTATGTATGCTTTACACGTTTACCATTGATACATGGTATTTAGTTTCTGTTGTGATATATATATACTGGAGAATAAATCTTCTTGATGCTTTGGACGGTTTCAGTGTCAAAGCATCCTTGGCTATACCAACACATCTTCTACTGCATGAAGATGATTTGTTTCCACGTTACGAAAATGGGAAATAGGTTGACGATAATGCATTCTTTGAGTTTCAAATCCTTCAACCTTATTAGGATATGTTTATTGATTATAGTTATAAGTGGTGTCGTTGTTGACTGGTTCATTGACCCCTCAGGGTAACATTGCTAGATTTTTGGATCATCGTTACTTCCATTTTCTTTTGGCTCATGAGATGTTGAAGATATTCAAATTGCCACTTTTCTGTGTTAGTGTGTCGGAGAGGTCCTTGAGTAACCCTCATTTTTTACCGAGATTAATTTAGAAAATTAAAATATTATGATTGTCTAACCCTCCTTGCAGTAATCATCACCCTCCCCATGCAATGATCATATCATCCCTAGGCTTGCCTGTAACACCCGAGTCCCCCCGGCTCGATTCACTACTCACACTAATTGTGATGACCCCAACCCCGTCAGGGCCGCCACGGGTTAACCATGATGTAATCTTAACTTAAGCCCTCGTATTTCCACATAGAATTTTTTGTTTTTACTTAACACTTTAAAATAAAATGGACTTAGACAATTGACCCACCTCTATCTACCTTTGGAGTCTAACTTTGACTTAGTGTAACACCCGAGAATTTTTCCTCAATGTTTACTGCTTTAGATTTAATTAAGTTGTGGATCTTAAAATTATTTAAATTTAGAAAGGAAGGATTGGAGAGTCAATTTATGGAATTTAACGGGTTATTTAGTGTGACGACCCCAACCCCGTAGGGCCGCCACGGACTTGCCGTGACATAATCATTACCTAAGCCCTCGTATTTTTTCGCATAAACTTTTTCATTTTTACTTTAAACATAACCCAAAACCCTTAAACAAACTAACCCTAACGTAACCTTAACTTTAAACTCTCGTAACCACGTAAATTTTTCTTTTTATATCACTCATAACGTTTCGACTTCTAAACCATTAAATTGAAGTCTCGGATTGTTGAAATCCCTTAAAATAACTCATTCCTCGATCATCAAAACATGACACTAATATAACCTACAATTTCAGACAAATTCAAGAAAACGAACTGCATGGATCGCTCTAAAAATCGAGCTTATCTTTACTTGTTGAAAATAACCCAAGCAGTTCCAGTATATTTCTAAAATTAAGACTCTACATTCTAAACAATCTACTACCACTACATATACATCCAAACTCGACTGTTCATACATTTTTCTATCAAAACCTCTAATCTACATACTTAAACACTTTGAAACTTTCACAAATTAAACCTACACGTAGACCTACTAACCAACAAAACAAACTCACATCATTCGACATACATCATTAAAGCCATCGGATCATCAAGCCAAGCCAAAACACACCCCGTCGCCACGAGCACCATCCGTCGACCACCTGTTCTTTGTCATCAAGAGAAACTCTCGCTTTCGCATCTGTCACCTACATCATGCAACATATACATTAAGCCTAATGCTTAGTAAGGGGATGCACTATATGAATTTAAAACATTTTACTTAACATATGCAGTTTCTACAGTTTCATTGTACATAATCATTTCGTTTCGTTTCATCGTTCATATTCATTTCGTTTCGTTTCGTTATACATATTCATTTCGTTTCGTTTCATCATACATATTCATTTCATTTCCATCGTACATACATGTAATCCTCTACCAATGGAGGGCGGATTAGTTTCTCCATCTCTAGACGTTCCACATATAAATCTTTATCTGAAGGGTGAACCACTTCCCTCAGATATCATACGTTTTCTGGACGTTCCACAATTTACATCCGAGGGGTGAACCACTTCCCTCAGACACTTTACATTTTCGTTTTACATCGTTGTCGTTTGTACGTTTAAATCATGAAATCATATGCTAAAACATTTTCGTACTTTTTCTAAAACATGATGCATGAGAAATCTATGTACGACATATCATCAAAACATATCATCAAACAATTCACTACGTACGTGGACATATACTATTCTTAACGAACTTCACAAACAACTAACCTTCTAAGCTACCCGACTCATTAATCCCCACAATCAGAAAATCATCATCAAAGTAGAAAAACCTAACGTTGACACGATGTAGGGCCTTAAGGGCCGGAAGCCTAACATCCACTTACTTGGCGTCCGTAGCAAGCCGAGCACCGTCCAAAAGCCGTGTCCACCTAAGGCATTTCATAAATGAAGGACATTAAAATCGATCCTAATTAAACGAATCCCAAATTTAAACTAAGCTCCAAGCTAAAGCAACTTCTCCTAAAACTTCCATTTTCTCCCTTCGGTATTTCATCGAGCACGTGGTGCTCACAATTTACTCAACCTCCATTAATGGTTTTCCAATAATCTCCAATATTCAAACTTTAACCTAAATTCACCAATAATCATCAATTCATTTAATCTACCTAAATAACGACAAGTGTATTCACTAATAAGCATAAAAAGCATAATACTATCGATTTCTAACTAAAACCTAATTAAACGGCCACTAATTTGGGTTTGGTAAAAACTGACCCAAAACTCAAACGTGCATAACTTTTGCGTCGGTTATCGGAATCGAACGATTCCAGCGGCCACGTACTCCTCTAATAACCTATTTTAATCTGCCAAAAAGAATTTTAAAACAAATGACCGGAGCTAGGTCAATTTATCAAAAACCCGAAACTGCCCTTTACCCGAAAAATCCCCCTTTTTGATTTTTCATCAAATTCCATCAATTTCTTCACCAATCTATCCTCCTAACATCCAATTAACATAAACTAACCTAAAATCGAAGTTCCAATAAGAAAAACCCGAGTGCCCTAAATCGGGCTTCACTGATTTTCGCTCAAATTGAGCGCTCCACCGCCAATCAACAATAGCCGGCCCTAGGGTTGACAAACCCACGCCGGAAGCAGCCCATTTTGGCCGGTGATCGGAGCTCAATCGAGCTCACCACGCACAACCACCAACCGAACCAAAAAATAGGAGGAAAACGAGCATACCGGTCGGGTTGCGCGCGAAGACGGTCGAAAATGGCGGCCCTGGAAGCGCCGCCGTCGTCTGGCCTGAAAACGGCAAAAAATCACCGGCGTCGGAGGAGGAGAGTCGCCGTTCTCCCCTGTTCTTCGCTCTCGGCCTTCGGCGTTCGGGCCTCGACAAACAACAGAATCGTTTCTGTTGTTTGTTTTGTTTTTATTAATAATAATAATAATAATAATAATCCTAATATTAATTTATACTAAACATTAACATACCGTTTTTCCTTCCGTAAATCCCGTTAAATCCCGTATATCTCCACAAATTCACATTAATCGTTAGGACCCTAATAACACTTTCTTTTCGTAAAACGGACTTGATTTACCATTTTTACGAATTAATATATTAAAAGGCTAAAACGGGAACTTTAGCATTACTCTTCTTGATTTGGGTTTCTAAAATTTCACTTATCCTTCTACAAATCCCCATAAATTTCTAGGGTCCTAATAAAACTATCCGCTCGCAAAACGGACCTAATTTACTTATTTACAAAAATAGCCTTGGAGCGGAAACCCGAAAAACTCGGGTGTTACATCCTTCCCTCCTTAATTGGAATTTTGTCCTCAAAATTATTGCTTGGTTAACCTTCTAATTACTCACCCTCACATTATCTAAGTACAATGTAACGCCCGGGAATTTTTAAAAAGGAAAATTGGAGAGAAAATAAAAGAATAAATAAAATAGTTGTTTTAAGTAATTTAAAGGAAAAGTGAATAAGATTGGTTAACCTAATTGGTTGATTAATTTAGATTCGGGCACTTCCAGTGAAATTAAGTCGTGGGTCATAATTAAGAACGAGATTTAACGGAATTTACAGGAGGGCCAAACGATAAATGAGGGTTAATTAATGGTTAGTTTTATTATTAGTTATTATTATTATTATTATTATTATTATTATTATTATTATTATTAATAATAATTAAAATCAACAGAATGGTTAAAAACCATTCTGTTGATTTCATCGAGCTCGAGCTCGAGCCCGACGACACCCGACGCCGAGAGCGAACAGGGGAGGAGGAGGAGACGATTTCCGACGTCCAACCTCTACGTTTTCTGGCCAGAAGACGTCGACGACTCCTGGGCGTGCGGTTTCCGATCATCCTCACGCACGAACCGACGGTATGCTCGGTTTTCTCCTCTGTTTTGGTTCGATTTGTGACCATTGGTGGCGAGCTCGAGTGAGCTCCGATCTCCGGCCAATTTCGGTCACTTCCGGCGTGGGTTTGCCAACCCTAGGGCCGGCTATTGATGCTTGGCTGTGGAATGCCCAATTTGGGCGAAATTCAGTGAAACCCGAATTAGGGCTTAGGGTTTTCTTAAATGAAAACTTCGATTTTAGGTTAGTTTATGTTAATTGGATGTTAGGAGGATAGATTGGTGAAGAAATTGATGAGTTTTGATGAAAAATCGAAAAAGGGGAATTTTCCGAAAAAGGGCAGTTTCGGGTTTTTGATAAATTGACCTAGCTCCGGTCATTTGTTTTGAAATTCCTTTTGGCAGATTAAAATAGGTTATTAGAGGAGTACGTGGCCGCTGGAATCGTTCGATTCCGATAACCAACGAGAAAGTTACGCGCGTTCGAAGTTTTAGGTCGGTTTTTACCCAACCCAAATTAGTGGCCCATTTAATTAGGTTTTAGTTGGATTTGGCTAGAGACTTAGTTTAAGTTTAGAGTTCGCTTAATTAAGATCGATTTTAATGCCTCTATTTATGAAATGCTTTAGGTGGAGACGACTTTTGGACGGTGCTCGGCTAGCTACGGACGCCAGGTAAGTGGATGTTTAGGCTTCCGGCCCTTAAGGCCCTAGATCATGTCAACGTTAGGTTTTTGTTTTTTGATGATGATTTTCTGACTGTGGGTTTAATGTGTCGGGTAGCCCAGGTTATTAGTTAATAGTTGTTTGTTAGGTTTTTAGTGATTAAAGCATGTCTAAGTATGTTATGAACTGTTTGATGATATGTCTTGATGATATGTTATATGTAAAGTCCTCATGCATCATGTTTTAGAAAAAAGTACGAAAATGTTTTAGCATATGATTTCATGATTTAAACATAGAAACGACAACGATGTAAAACGAAAATGTAAAGTGTCTGAGGGAAGTGGTTCACCCCTCAGATGTAGATTGTGGAACGTCCAGAAAATGTATGATATCTGAAGGAAGTGGTTCACCCTTCAGGTAAAGATTTATATGTGGAACGTCTTGAGATGGAGAAACTAATCCGCCCTCCATTGGTAGAGGATTACATGTATGTACGATAGAAACGAAATGAACGATGTATGATTCTCATGTGTATGTTTCTCACGGGACTAAACGAAATGAATATGAACGATGAAACGAAACGAAACGAAATGAATATGAACGATGAAACGAAACGAAACGATTATGTACGATGAAACTGTAGAAACTGCATATGTTAGGTAAAATGTTTTAAATTCATATAGTGCATCCCCTTACTAAGCATTAGGCTTACTGTTTATGTTGCATGATGTAGGTGACAGGTGAGAGTTTCCCTTGATGGCAAAGAACAGGTGGTCGACGGATGGTGCTCGTGGCGGCGGAGCGTGTTTTGGCATGGTTCAGTGACATGGGTGTGCGCCGGGTTGTTTTGTGGTAATTGAATGTGAGTTAGAAGGTTACCAGTTGTTTGGAAGATTTTAGGGTGTACATTGAAGTTTGACATTTTTATGGTTTTATAGTGGATATTGGTTTGGAGTTAAGTGTTAATTTGAATGAATTGATTAATGAATTTGTTTTAAGAGAAGTTTAGGGGTTTAGATGTTTATATTCACGTTTGATTGGGGATTTGATTGGATTATCTTTGGAGGAGTTTAGGTGTCTTTATTTTAGAAATATACTGGAACTGCTTGGGTTATTCTTAACAGGTAAGGATAAGCTCGATTTTTAGAGCGATCCATGCAGTTCGTTTTCGTAAAATTTGGAAGTGTTTAGATTAAGTTAGAGTTGTGTTTATTAATGAAAGGAGTGGTTGTGTTTTGTGTGTTGTATGTTTTGGGTGTGAGAATGAATTTATTGTTGAATGAAGGAAGAATAGGGAGCAGAAGAAAAATTTACGTGGTTACGAGAGTTTAAAGTTAAGGTTACGTTATGGTTAGTTTGTTTAAGGGTTTTGGGAAATGTTTAAAGTAAAAAAATGAAAAAGTTTATGTGAAAATACGAGGGCTTAGGTAATGATTATGTCACGGCAAGTCCGTGGCGGCCCTGAACGGGTCGGGGTCGTCACAGTTATGGTATCAGAGAGACGGAGTTTTAAAAGCGAGTTTTGTGATATGCCTGCCAAGAACACACCGCCGCACGAGGACTCTCCATCGACTGTAAGTGTTTAAGTTTATGTATGATTCTAAATTGTTTATTTTGTATGTGTTTCTTAATGTGTCTAGGAACAAGAAAATGCCGAAAGCACCTTAGAGTGGAAGTCATGTTTACAGGTTTAGTGTATCTCGTGTAATGTTAGAAGGGACGGTGAATCGACGAGAGTAAATACCAATTATAGAAATGGTAGTGAGGATAAAGACTTCAGATGGTTTGAACTATGAGTGTCGGGATTAAGAGACGAGTCTATAGTTGATATAGTGGAAGCTAAGAACCCCAAGCCCAAGGACTTACTTCCGAGGTGGATGTAGGAACATCAGTGCTCGAGGAACTAGAAAGGCATACCTTAAGGAAGAGATATTTCTAAATTTTAGAAAAATAGTAGGGCAAGGATTGAGAATTTTAAGAGATTTGGATTAGAGTTGTAAATATACATACAACAAGTTTGCTAACAAGAGGACCGTTGGATAAATTGTCATAATGAAGCCAAATAGAATATTTAGAGCTTGACTATAACGAATGATAGGATAGTAGATTAGTTAGTAACTTTCGAGGAAGTCTTGATGGGATATCAAGAATAAGTGTAGGCCAATTGTTAATTAAACAAAGTGTTTAAATTTGAATTAAAGCTAGAATGTAAAGTCATGCAAATCAAGGGATTGGTGAGTTATCAAGTACATTAGGAATAAGATTAAATTAGGAATTTCAAAGGCTCGACCCATATGTAGTGAAGTCGAAGCCAATGATTTTGTAAATAGTTAAGGTTAAGGTAGATAAACTTAAGTGTGTAAAGAAGATCCCAACTTGAGGAAAATAGAGACTATGTGATGTAAGATAAAATGACCGGTTAGGTAGATCTTTGGGCTTCGAATAGTGTCATAGAGATAAGTGAGAAAATTATTTAGATTAAAGGGGAGGTTGACTTGTGAGTCAAGTAATGGAGGTTGTGAAATTTGTAGCATGTTGGATGAAAGGAAGAGAAATTTGCACGAAGACTGTGCAAACGAGCTTGAATGTGAAGTTAGAACAAGAGGTATAGGAAAGTTCCGACTCATAGGTAACGTTGAATTGTTTAAGCGCCCATAAGATGTTGGGTAAATGGTTTAATGAATTTGTTTAGATTCAAAAATTCATTAGTGATTAATGATGACCGAGGTAAGAGCTGTATAAAACGGGCATATTGGACAAAATAGTAGAGACTTAGAGGATACCTTGAGAGCATAAAGGGAAAGATTTAAGTAACGAAAGTTCTGTATAAAGGAATGGCATTAGAGTAGCTAAGGAAATGCTATAGTTGTGCAAGGTAAGTAGGTATAGAGAAAAGAGATTGATAAATTGAAAAGGAGATAGTAGTGTAAAGAAGAGTTCGAAACAGAGGATTAGGATAAGAGATCTAAGTATCAGGTCCTTAGCATTATAAGATTTAAGGAGCGTTGAGGGTTTAGTGTGATTTGGTACGAATTGAAGTTAAGTTAAATGAAGTCTGAAGGATTGGGTGACGAAGAGTTAAGTCGAGGTTGATGGATGTATGAGCGATCAACTTGCGAAGTGCGTAGTTAGATGGATGGAAAGCTTTGGAGATATAGAAAACTATCAAGACCCGAAGGGTGAAAGAGATCATGGGAGTGTCGAGGCTAGTGTTACGAAATTATTTCTTAGGCAAGGTGAGTAAGAGTAATTAGAAATTTAACCAAGCAATAATTTTGAGGACAAAATTCCAATTAAGGAGGGAAGGATGTAACGCCCGGGAATTTTTAAAAAGGAAAATTGGAGAGAAAATAAAAGAATAAATAAAATAGTTGTTTTAAGTAATTTAAAGGAAAAGTGAATAAGATTGGTTAACCTAATTGGTTGATTAATTTAGATTCGGGCACTTCCAGTGAAATTAAGTCGTGGGTCATAATTAAGAACGAGATTTAACGGAATTTACAGGAGGGCAAAACGATAAATGAGGGTTAATTAATGGTTAGTTTTATTATTAGTTATTATTATTATTATTAATAATAATAATTAAAATCAACAGAATGGTTAAAAACCATTCTGTTGATTTCATCGAGCTCGAGCTCGAGCCCGATGACACCCGACGCCGAGAGCGAACAGGGGAGGAGGAGGCGACGATTTCCAACGTCCAACCTCGACGTTTTCTGGCTAGAAGACGTCGGTGACTCCTGGGCGTGCGGTTTCCGATCATCCTCGCGCACGAACCGACGGCATGCTCAGTTTTCTCCTCTATTTTGGTTCGATTTGTGACCATTGGTGGCGAGCTCGAGTGAGCTCCGATCTCCGGCCAATTTCGGTCACTTTCGGCGTGGGTTTGCCAACCCTAGGGCCGGCTATTGATGCTTGGCCGCGGAATGCCCAATTTGGGCGAAATTCAGTGAAACCCGAATTAGGGCTTAGGGTTTTCTTAAATGAAAACTTCGACTTTAGGTTAGTTTATGTTAATTAGATGTTAGGAGGATAGATTGGTGAAGAAATTAATGAGTTTTGATGAAAAATCGAAAAAGGGGAATTTTCCGAAAAAGGGCAGTTTCGGGTTTTTAATAAATTGACCTAGCTCCGGTCATTTGTTTTGAAATTCCTTTTGGCAGATTAAAATAGGTTATTAGAGGAGTACGTGGCCGCTAGAATCGTTCGATTCCGATAACCAACGCGAAAGTTACGCGCGTTCGAAGTTTTAGGTCGGTTTTTACCGAACCCAAATTAGTGGCCCATTTAATTAGGTTTTAGTTGGATTTGGCTAGAGACTTAGTTTAAGTTTAGAGTTCGCTTAATTAAGATCGATTTTAATGCCTCTATTTATGAAATGCTTTAGGTGGAGACGACTTTTGGACGGTGCTCGGCTAGCTACGGACGCCAGGTAAGTGGATGTTTAGGCTTCCGGCCCTTAAGGCCCTACATCATGTCAACGTTAGGTTTTTGTATTTTGATGATGATTTTCTGACTGTGGGTTTAATGTGTCGGGTAGCCCAGGTTATTAGTTAATAGTTGTTTGTTAGGTTTTTAGTGATTAAAGCATGTCTAAGTATGTTATGAACTGTTTGATGATATGTCTTGATGATATGTTATATGTAAAGTCCTCATGCATCATGTTTTAGAAAAAAGTACGAAAATGTTTTAGCATATGATTTCATGATTTAAACATAGAAACGACAACGATGTAAAACGAAAATGTAAAGTGTCTGAGGGAAGTGGTTCACCCCTCAGATGTAGATTGTGGAACGTCCAGAAAATGTATGATATCTGAAGGAAGTGGTTCACCCTTCAGGTAAAGATTTATATGTGGAACGTCTAGAGATGGAGAAACTAATCCGCCCTCAATTGGTAGAGGATTACATGTACGTACGATAGAAACGAAATGAACGATGTATGATTCTCACGTGTATGTTTCTCACGGGACTAAACGAAATGAATATGAACGATGAAACGAAACGAAACGAAACGAAACGAAACGAAACGAAACGAAACGAAACGAAATGAATATGAACGATGAAACGAAACGAAACGAAATGAATATGAACGATGAAACGAAACGAAATGAATATGAACGATGAAACGAAACGAAACGAAACGAAACGAAACGAAACGAAACGAAATGAATATGAACGATGAAACGAAACGAAACGAAACGAAACGAAACGAAACGAAACGAAACGAAACGAAACGAAACGAAACGAAACGAAACGAAACGAAACGAAACGAAACGAAATGAATATGAACGATGAAACGAAACGAAACGAAACGAAACGAAACGAAACGAAACGAAACGAAACGAAATGAATATGAACGATGAAACGAAACGAAATGAATATGAACGATGAAACGAAACGAAACGAAACGAAACGAAACGAAATGAATATGAACGATGAAACGAAACGAAACGAAACGAAATGAATATGAACGATGAAACGAAACGAAACGAAACGAAACGAAACGAAACGAAACGAAACGAAACGAAACGAAACGAAACGAAACGAAACGAAACGAAACGAAATGAATATGAACGATGAAACGAAACGAAACGAAACGAAACGAAACGAAACGAAACGAAACGAAACGAAATGAATATGAACGATGAAACGAAACGAAACGAAATGAATATGAACGATGAAACGAAACGAAACGAAATGAATATGAACGATGAAACGAAACGAAACGAAACGAAACGAAACGAAACGAAACGAAACGAAACGAAACGAAACGAAACGAAACGAAACGAAACGAAATGAATATGAACGATGAAACGAAACGAAACGAAACGAAACGAAACGAAACGAAACGAAACGAAACGAAACGAAACGAAACGAAATGAATATGAACGATGAAACGAAACGAAACGAAACGAAACGAAACGAAACGAAACGAAACGAAACGAAACGAAACGAAACGAAACGAAACGAAACGAAACGAAACGAAACGGCAAAGAACAGGTGGTCGACGGATGGTGCTCGTGGCGGCGGAGCGTGTTTTGGCATGGTTCAGTGACATGGGTGTGCGCCGGGTTGTTTTGTGGTAATTGAATGTGAGTTAGAAGGTTACCAGTTGTTTGGAAGATTTTAGGGTGTACATTGAAGTTTGACATTTTTATGGTTTTATAGTGGATATTGGTTTGGAGTTAAGTGTTAATTTGAATGAATTGATTAATGAATTGTTTTAAGAGAAGTTTAGGGGTTTAGATGTTTATATTCACGTTTGATTGGGATTTGATGGATTATCGATCTCTTGGAGAGTTAGGTGTCTTTATTTTAGAAATATACTGGAACTACTTGGGTTATTCTTAACAGGTAAGGATAAGCTCGATTTTTAGAGCGATCCATGCAGTTCGTTTTCGTAAAATTTGGAAGTGTTTAGATTAAGTTAGAGTTGTGTTTATTAATGAAAGGAGTGGTTGTGTTTTGTGTGTTGTATGTTTTGGGTGTGAGAATGAATTTATTGTTGAATGAAGGAAGAATAGGGAGCAGAAGAAAAATTTACGTGGTTACGAGAGTTTAAAGTTAAGGTTACGTTATGGTTAGTTTGTTTAAGGGTTTTGGGAAATGTTTAAAGTAAAAAAATGAAAAAGTTTATGTGAAAATACGAGGGCTTAGGTAATGATTATGTCACGGCAAGTCCGTGGCGGCCCTGATCGGGTCGGGGTCGTCACATACAATGCTTGAAATACTAACCTCGACACCCCTATGGTCTTACTCACCCTTCGGGTCTTCATAGTTTTTTATATCTCCGAAATTTTCAATCCATCTAACTTCGCACTTCGTAAGTCAATTACTCATACATCCATCAACTTCAACTTAACCCTTCGTCACCTAGACCTTCAAATTTCATTCAACTTAACTTCAACTCTAGTTTGTCCCTCAAGCTAAGTTCATTCAATTTCCAACTCTTCAGATTTCGTGACAACAATTTGTACTTAATCACTTCAAACCCTTAAGCTTCATCAATTCTATAACACTAAGGACCTGATACTTAGATCTCTCATCCTAATCCTCTGTTTCGAACTCTTCTTTACACTGCTATCTCTTTTCCAAATTATCAATCTCATTTTCTAAACCTACTTACCTTGGGCAATCATAGCATTTCCTTAGCTACTCTAATGCCATTCTTGTATACAGGGCTGTAATTATTAAATCTATTTCTTTACGCTTTCACGGTATCCACCAGGTTTCTATAATTATTTCCCACTATGATCGTTTCATCTAATTCTTACATCGGTCTTTATCGATCACAAACAAATCTTAAGTCTAAACTAATTCTTTACATCATTCACCCAACACCTTATAGGGTATACTAACGAATCGACGTAACTTACGAGTCGGAACATTTGCTACCCCTCCTGATCTAACCTCACTTCAAAGCCCACTCGTACAGTCCTCGTGTAACTCTTCCTTCCTTCCGTCCAATATGCTCCTAAATCTTCAAGCTGCAATCTTCTTCGCACACTTAAGCTTATCATTCTTAACCTTAGCCACTTACAAAATCATTGGCTCCGACTTCAGTACATAAGGGTCGAGCCTTTGAAATTTCCTAATTTAGTCTTATTCCTAAGACCTTGCTTTCCTCATCTGATAATCCACAAATCCCTCAACTCGCACAAATTTACATTCAAGTTTAACTTAGACAATGTCCCATACTTATTCTTAATATCACACTAAGACTTCCTCGAAAGTTACGAACTAATCTACTACTTGGTCATTTCTTCTAGTCAAGTTCTAAATATTCTCCTTAGCTTCTTCACAATAATTTGTCTAACAATTTTCTTGTTAGCAAACTTGTTGTAGGTAGACCTACAACCTTAATCTAGATCTTCTAAAGTTCTTAAATCTTATCCTTCTATTTTCCCAAAACTTAGAAGCATTCCTTACTTTTAATGAAACCAAACGTGCTATGGCTTATACCACAAGCCCTGCCAATTCCCTAAGTCTCCAAAATAACAAAGCGACCAAATTAATATCCTTAATTCTCACATGAATCAGCCTTCACTTAATTCCTTATAGGCTAAGCTTTCTAACCCACCTAATTTGATTGGTCACCACCTAAACTCTTCATTACGATCCACCTCTCGGGTCCTTTAAACACTAAAGTTCCTACTTCCATCTTGGAGGTAAGTCTCATGTCTGGGGTTCTCAACTTAAACTATATCAACTATAGACTCATTTCTTAACTCCGGCGTTCATAACTCCAAGAATCTGAAATCTTTTATCCTTACTACAATTTCTATAATTAGCACTTACTCTCGTCGATTTATCATCCTTCTAACATTGCACGGGATACAATAAACCCGTAAACATGACTTCCAATCTAAGGTGTTAAGCCCTTCTTCAAAATTTTGTTACACTTCTTAGGCGTTTCCAATAATTTCTAACTCTCATACTTTGCCTTATGTCCCCAGGTTAAGCAACATCTAATTGCCTAACGCATCTTCTATTTATTGGTCACTCTTAACTTTACTAAGTCTTCTTTTCTATTTAGTGGCGGTCATAATCTTTTCACGTATCAATACTTGTCCTTCGTTGCTTAGTTCTCTAAGATGGTACCTATCTCCTAGAGAACGTCCAAATTATATAACTTGAGTATCATCCATCGTATAACCTTGATCCTTTATTGTCTCTAAATTCGTTAATCTACCAACTTCACCTCAATATTTTTGTTCTCTTCACTGATATTTACTAAGTCAAATGCTCCTATTCGACAATTCACCTAAGATAGACTTTTGGTTATTACCTTCATTTAAATACTTAGGGGATTCGTCAAATCGTTAGATCTCTTAAGTCGTATCCCTCCAATGGTAATAAATTCTAAGTATGTGCACACTTGCACAATTATCCCAGGTTATTCATCTCAACGCGTAACTTTCTCTATTCACTATCCCCCTTCTATCTAATATACAAAAGTCACGTTTTAAACCCATACTCTAAACACACTTCTGCTCTAACACTCCTCATCTTATTAATTACCACTATATGAATATACCTGGAATAACCGATGGTTGAACAACTCCCTCTTCTTCGATCATGGCAGACATCCTCGAAGGACAACACGGTGGCATCTTATTCGGTCCTAGATAATCTTTGGCCTGGTGCCCCACCTTGTCACACCGAAAACATCGACCGGAATGCAACTTGCACTCCCACCAGATGACACATCGCATAAGAAACCTTATCTACCTCCTTCACCTTAATAATGTTAAACAATCTTTCCGTTGCTCGAACCTACTCCTCGGCCTGTATCGGATCTATAGCACATCCATCAAATATCGGAGGTCGAACTGCCTAGTTCGTTCACTACCCTGGTTCCATGAAATACTATCTTGTCTATTACCATTTCCATCTCGGTCGAGTAAGATCTCTACTTGTTCTGACCATTGGTGCATTATGTCCATAAACTGACTAATGGATTTCTCCTCGAGTTTTCTAGGTGCTTTCGACATTTTCTTGTTCCTAGACACATTAAGAAACACATGCAAAATAAACAATTTAGAATCATACATAAACCTAAACACTTACATTCGATGGAGAGTCCTCGTGCGGCGGTGTGTTTTTGGCAGACATATCACAGAACTCGCTTTTAAAACTCCGTCTCTCAGATACCATAACTGTGACAACCCCAACCCCGTACGGCCGCCACGGACTTGCCATGACATAATCATTACCTAAGCCCTCGTATTTTTTCGCATAAACTTTTTCATTTTTACTTTAAACATAACCCAAAACCCTTAAACAAACTAACCCTAACGTAACCTTAACTTTAAACTCTCGTAACCACGTAAATTTTTCTTTTCATATCACTCATAACGTTTCGACTTCTAATGTAACACCCGACATTTCAGCCAGGTGAATTTCTGACCATTTTCATTGTCACCCTCTTATTTAACCGTTATGATTTAAATTTAATGTTAAGACAAATTTATTACAAGTTGAGTAAAACTAGGTTGGGTGGCAGTTTAGTAATTAGAATTGATGGATTAGGTATAAATAGGAAATGGAAACCTTAAATCTCATTTTATTACCACTGTAGCCGACATTCCCTCTCGGCGATTTCTTCTCTCCCAAGTTCTTGCTCTCGGCTACCAGAACTTCCCTTTACCGACGGCTGATTTCGAGCTTGCTCTTCTCTGCAAATCCACACCCGAGGTATGAAATGGCCAATGTAGTCATTCATTAGTAAATAGAGCTCTGTTTTCAGCTCGGCACTGAGTTCGAATTTTTAGCAGTGGCCGAGTAGTTTGAGACTTTTTAAATCTGAGAGTAGAAATGTCATCCCGAATCGATTCTGAGCATTTTAAGTAACCAACTCGGATTTAATCAATGGTAAAACCTGTCCACCTAGTTTCGGATTTCAGACTGCAGTGTGTCAAACAGAGGAATCGGAATGACTTTAGCTATTAGATCCTAGGGTGGTTTATGATTAGGACTACTAGGACTTTGTTTTAACTACTGTAATGTACATGTTTTAGGTGAAGAAGTTAAAGAGAGGAAGTTCGGATTGCTAAGGAATCCAGGTAAGTGAATGTGTTAAGATTTCCGGCCACTAGGGCCCTACACCGCAAGGGTATTAGGAAATCACTGAGATGTTAGCTTGTTGACTATGATTTGTTATTTCCACGATATGAAGAAGTTGTGTAAGTAAATGTAAAGTTACAGGATGTTCTACTTGTCCTTATGGTATGACTTTTCTCTATGAACCTCATGTCTATGCATTATGCCCACGTTTATGATTAAGTAGAGAACATGAAAAGTAAATGTAACCATGATTAAGTGCAGAACAGGGAAAAGACCATGTTATGTATGACTCGCGAATTCTCCCACTGGTGGAGGCCGAGTTAATGATATGTATGACTCGCGAATTCTCCCACTGGTGGAGGCCGAGTAATGACACGTATGGCTCGCGAATTCTCCCACTGGGGAGGCCGAGTGATGTATCATGATTGCCGCGATAGGCAAATGATTATGTACGACTGCCGCGATAGGCAAATGACTATGTACCCCTGTCTTCCTCCCTCGTTCCCTGCCTTAATACATGTTATGTAAATGATAAAGATGAACATGAATGAAGAATGGTTTATGAATTATGTCTCTTTAAATTGTGTACTCATGTATATCTATCGGCATGCATTCCTTACTAAGCATTAGGCTTATAGTTAAACCTTATGGTGTAGGTGAAGAAGGTTTAGGTGAGGATGTTATGTTCAAAGAGGATGCTTAAGGCTGGTTGCTGGAGGATGCTCAAGGTGACAGTGCGGGACTGGAGAGGCGACTTATGACCCCTGGCTAAGACTCTTATGTTACAGTATGTTAAAGGATATGGTAGTTTAAGTAGGATGAGATTATTTTAAAACGTTGAGCTTTGAAACTGTCTAGTGGATCACTGAGTCAGGAATGATTATATAGATTATAAATGATCTGTTGCATAAGTCTTCCGTTATATGCATTTGGATGAGTTGTGTTTTCTTCCAGTTGGAAGGAGTCCTTTGATGATTTAGTGTTCTCTACCGTAGGACGGAAGCTGGATGAGGCAATCTTACGGTTGACGTCATCGGCAGATGCCGAGAGTTAGTTGTTGTTGGCTTAGTCTTCCGGCTGACGTCATCGACAGATGCCGAAAGAATAGTTGTTGATGGTTTAGTCTTCCGGTTGACGTCATCGGCAGATGCCGAAGGTGAATTGTTTGATGGTTTAGTCTTCCGGTTGACGTCATCGGCAGATGCCGAAGGATAGTTGTATGATGGTTTAGTCTTCCGGATGACGTCACTGGAAGATGTAAAATGTGTTTTGTCGATTAGCGACCGGATGATGTTTTAATTTAGCACGCGAGACCCACGTGCTCACCGGAAGATGTAAAATGTGTTTTGTCGATTAGCGACCGGATGATGTTTTAATTTAGTACGCGAGACCCACGTGCTCACCGGAAGATGTAAAAATGTGTTTTGTCGATTAGCGACCGGATGATGTTTTAATTTAGCACGCGAGACCCACGTGCCCACCGGAAGATGTCTCCTTTTAGGCGATGTTAAGCGAGTCACGCGTAATGCTCGTGATGACCGGACGACTAAATTTCTGAGGGTTGTCAACGCATGCAACCCATGCAAACCCGAGTGGCATTAAGTTAAGAGAATTGAGGGCACCTCCTCTTTTCCCGAAATTGTCAAGAAGCCAATGACCGAGTCTAGTCGCTCGACTCTGTGAAGGTTGAGCCGACGAGGCGTGGGAAGTCGGGCACGAGAGGGTTCGTCTTCCTTAATGGTTCTACGTCTCTATTACCAGTTTAGAAAAAAAAAAATATATGTAAAATGAGAAAGTCTGTTGAGAGATAGTAAGTGAATGTAATATTAGTAAAAGTCAAGCAAACGATTAATGAAAGAATATGAACACGTGACAGCTCCTGGCCGGGGTCGTTACAATTGTGGTATCAGAGCAAAACCAGGTTCTAAAACCGATTCTGCAGACTGTCTCCCAGCACTGACTGTCACTTGAGCACACCTCAGCAACTGTAAGTGTTTATGATTTCATGTATGTCATTAAGTTAAGTTATGCCTGTAATGATTTGTCTAGGAATCCCAAGATGGTTAGAGGTCAACAGAGAGAGGCCAATGAGGATAGCAATGCTATTGCTCAGTTGACTGAGTTGGTCATGCGCCAATCTCACCAGATAGAACGACTGATGACAGCTAGAGAAGAACAAGGCAACTCCAGTACTAACGCAACTCATGATCATGGGGGTGAGCGCTTTCACCGGCTTCGACCCCTGGTGTTTAATTGGTATGTTTCAGATCCTGTCCATGCTGAGGAGTGGATCCGAAAGATTGAAGATATGTTTAAGTATGCAAAGGTTGACGAAGGGGATAAGGTCACCTATGCTGTCTTTCATTTCGAGTTAAGTGCAAGGCATTGGTAGGACTCGATCCAGAGCACCGTTAATGCCGAAGCTATGACATGGGGGATGTTCAAGACTGCCTTCTTTGACAAGTACTTCAACAGGACTGTTCGGGCCAACAAGAAGAAGGAGTTCATGAATCTACGACAAACTGGCTCTGTGACGGATTATATATGTGAATTTGATGCTTTATCACGGTTTGCTCCCCGTATGATTGAGGATGAGGAAGATAAGATTTACCAGTTTGTTCAAGGACTGAAGCCAAGTCTGTAGATGAAAGTGAAGACTGCCGGGATACATAATGTACCTTATGGTGAAGTGACGGCTAAGGCCTTGGAGCTAGAAGAGGAAGAAATGACAGCATATGCACAACGCGAACAGCCAAAGAAACTCATGAAGGACGCTCAGCCGCCACCACGTCAGAACAAAGGTTGGCAGCCACGACAGAACAGGGGACCACAGCAACAACAGCATGGTACGAAGAGGCCCCTCAACCAGAATGATGACCAGGGAAAAGGAAAGAGACCTCTGGCGCCTCTATGCCCTACATGTCAGAGGAACCACCCTGGTGAGTGCAAGCTGCTTTCTGGCCGGTGTTTCAGGTGTGATAAGACCGGACACATGGTCAGAGATTGCCCCATGCCGCCAGACCCGAACCGTGCAAGGGTTGTACCCAGAGTGTATGCGTTGATGGAAGATGAGGGAGCTGTTCAGCATACAGTCATATCAGGTACCGTCATGATCTGTGGTTTTGCTGCTTATACACTCATAGATACAGGGGCCACACACTCGTTTATATCAACCTTGTTTGTATGCAAACATAGCATAGGACCCTTACCAGCTGAAAGGTTATATAGTGTTGTGTTGCCATCAGGGAAGTCCCTACATTCAGAGCAGATTGTTAAGGGTGACGTCGTGTCCTTAGGGGATAAGAATCTCTATGCGGAATTAATTGTCATTGACATAAAAGGGTATGAAGTGATATTAGGGATGGATTGGTTATTTAGACATCATGCCACGATAAGTTGTCGATCTGGAATAGTTGATTTTAGACCCCCAAATGATAACCATTATTCCTTCCAAGCTATTCCTAAAATAAGTAAGATACCAATTATATCCTCACTAGAAATATACCGAATGCTGAGAGGTGGTTGTGAGAGCTACCTGGCTAGTGTAATAGATGACCGGGTGAAGAATAAAATTGAGCTACAGGATATTCCTATAGTCCGGAAGTTTCCCGAGGCATTCTTAGATGACTTACCGGGTATACCACCTGATAGGGAAATAGAATTTGTAATTGATACATACCCTGAGGCATCACCTGTATCCAAGAATCCTTACCGTATGGCACCTGTTGAGTTGAAAGAATTGAAGGTCCAACTGCAGGAATTGGTTGACAAGGGATTTATTCGCCCCAGTAGTTCTCCTTGGGGTGCACCAGTCTTATTTGTAAAGAAGAAGGATGGTTCTCTTAGAATGTGCATAGACTACAGGGAACTAAATAAGTTGACAATCAAGAATAGGTACCCCTTACCCAGGATTGACGACTTGTTTGACCAATTGCAAGGAGCTAAGGTGTTTTCAAAGATAGATTTACGTTCGGGTTATTACCAACTGAAGGTTAAAGAAGGAGATATACCAAAGACAGCCTTCAGAACCCGCTATGGACATTATGAATTCTTAGTCATGTCGTTTGGATTGACAAACGCCCCTGCAGCTTTCATGGATCTAATGAACCGTGTGTTTCGTGAGTATTTGGATAAGTTTGTGATTGTGTTCATAGATGATATCTTGATATACTCTCGAACTGTGGCTGACCATGAAGAACATTTGAAAGTAGTTTTGACGACATTGAAGGAGCATCAACTTTATGCCAAGCTGTCTAAGTGTGAGTTTTGGTTAGATAAGGTTAATTTCCTTGGCCATGTAGTTTCTGCTAATGGCATATCTGTGGACCCGACCAAAATTCAGGCAGTAAAGGATTGGCCTCAACCTAAGAATGCCAGCGAAGTCCGCAGCTTCCTTGGATTGGCAGGCTATTACAGGAAGTTCATCAAGGGATTTTCCATGATAGCTAAACCCCTGACGAGTTTGACAAAGAAGGACATTAAGTATTCTTGGACTGAAGCCTGTGAAGACAGCTTCCAGACGTTAAAACTGAAGTTAACAACAGCCCCTGTATTGACCCTCCCAACCGAAGAAGGAAAATTTAGTGTTTACTGTGATGCGTCTAAAGTTGGTTTAGGTTGTGTTTTGATGCAAGAGGGTAAAGTTATAGCGTATGCTTCTAGGCAGCTAAAGGGTTACGAGCAAAATTACCCCACTCATGATCTAGAATTAGCTGCCGTTGTTTTTGCCTTGAAGATTTGGAGACACTATTTATATGGACAGCAATGTGAGGTGTTTTCTGACCATAAAAGTCTAAAGTACCTCTTCACGCAGAAGGAATTGAACATGAGACAGAGACGTTGGTTGGAATTTGTCAAGGACTACGATTTTGAGATCAAGTATCACCCCGGGAAGGCTAACTCTGTAGCTGATGCATTGAGTAGGATGTCAACAACAATGCAGCCCGTGGTTTCAACCATGTCTATACCCTTAAGAACAGAAGTTCAGAAATTTGACTTGGAGATAGTTCCAGAGTTATCAGTCTTGCTCGCTGAGTTAACTATTCAACCAACAATTTTGGAAAAGATCAAGGATGCACAACAGAAGGATTCAGTGGAAAATATCAGCATGATGGATAAGTTGAAGGGCACCACCTCCGAGTTCAGTCTCTCCAAGGATGGGATCCTGAGGTTTAGAAATCGGTGGTGCATTCCTAATGATGTGGAATTGCGTAAGTTGATCTTGGCTGAGGCGCACTCCTCTTCCTTTTCTGTACATCCTGGCTGCACCAAGATGTACCGAGACCTGAAGTTACTGTACTGGTGGCCTAACCTAAAAAGGAATGTTGCTAAGTATGTAGAGTCCTGTTTAGTATGCCAACAAGTCAAAGCCGAGCACCAACGTCCAGGAGGTACTCTTCAGCCGTTGCCTATTCCCGAATGGAAGTGGGAACATATAGCTATGGATTTTGTTGTAGGACTACCTAAGACGACAAAAGGGCATGATTGTATTTGGGTTGTGGTGGATAGACTGACGAAATCAGCCCATTTCTTACCTGTAAGGACCGCCTATACGATGGACCAATTTGCTGATCTTTATGTTCAGGAAATTATTAGGTTGCATGGGATCCCTGTATCCATTGTCTCCGACCGTGACCCCAGGTTCACCTCTCGATTCTGGAAAAGTTTGCAAGGTACATTAGGTACAAAGTTATCTTTCAGCACAGCTTTTCACCCACAGACCGATGGCCAGTCAGAAAGGACGATTCAAATACTCGAAGATATGTTGAGAGCATGTGTACTTGACTTTCAGACAACTTGGAGCAGACATTTACCACTAGTTGAGTTTTCCTACAATAACAGTTATCAGTCCACCATCGGTATGGCACCTTATGAAGCACTGTATGGTAGGAAATGTAGGTCACCCCTTTACTGGGACGAGGTTGGTGAAACAAAACTTCTTGGACCTGATATTCTGCAGCAAATGTCAGATAAGATTGCCACTATTCAGAAAAGAATGATGACTGCACAAAACCGGCAGAAGTGTTATGCAGATCAAAGGAGAAGGGAACTCCAGTTTTCAGTAGGAGATGAAGTATTCTTAAAGGTGTCACCATTTAAAGGAGTCTTAAGATTTGGCAAGAAGGGAAAACTTAATCCTAGATTCATTGGACCCTTCCCTGTCTTGGCAAAAATCGAGAGTACAGCTTACAGACTGCAACTGCCTCCATCATTGGATAAAGTTCATAATGTCTTCCATGTGTCAATGTTAAGAAAGTGCATGCGTGATCCGATGCAGGTCATCCAGCCATCGGATATTGGTTTAGAACCGACACTGGAGTATGAGGAGAAACCGATACAGATATTGGAATATGCAGTCAAGACTCTGAGAAACAAAGAGATCCCATTGGTGAAAGTTTTATGGACAAATCACGGCATTGAAGAAGCCACATGGGAAAGGCAGCAGGAGATGTTGGACAAATATCCTAAGTTATTTGCTTGAGCAATTTTCGAGGACGAAAATTTTGTTTAAGGAGGGGTGGATGTAACACCCGACATTTCGGCCAGGTGAATTTCTGACCATTTTCATTGTCACCCTCTTATTTAACCGTTATGATTTAAATTTAATGTTAAGACAAATTTATTACAAGTTGAGTAAAACTAGGTTGGGTGGCAGTTTAGTAATTAGAATTGATGGATTAGGTATAAATAGGAAATGGAAACCTTAAATCTCATTTTATTACCACTGTAGCCGACATTCCCTCTCGGCAATTTCTTCTCTCCCAAGTTCTTGCTCTCGGCTACCATAAACTTCCCTTTACCGACGGCTGATTTCGAGCTTGCTCTTCTCTGCAAATCCACACCCGAGGTATGAAATGGACAATGTAGTCATTCATTAGTAAATAGAGCTCTGTTTTTAGCTCGGCACTGAGTTCGGATTTTTAGCAGTGGCCGAGTAGTTTGAGACTTTTTAAATCTGAGAGTAGAAATGTCATCCCGAATCGATTCTGAGCATTTTAAGTAACCAACTCGGATTTAATCAATGGTAAAACCTGTCCACCTAGTTTCGGATTTCAGACTGCAGTGTGTCAAACAGAGGAATCAGAATGACTTTAGCTATTAGATCCTAGGGTGGTTTATGATTAGGACTACTAGGACTTTGTTTTAACTACTGTAATGTACATGTTTTAGGTGAAGAAGTTAAAGAGAGGAAGTTCGGATTGCTAAGGAATCCAGGTAAGTGAATGTGTTAAGATTTCCGGCCACTAGGGCCCTACACCGCAAGGGTATTAGGAAATCACTGAGATGTTAGCTTGTTGACTATGATTTGTTATTTCCACGATATGAAGAAGTTGTGTAAGTAAATGTAAAGTTACAGGATGTTCTACTTGTCCTTATGGTATGACTTTTCTCTATGAACCTCATGTCTATGCATTATGCCCACGTTTATGATTAAGTAGAGAACATGAAAAGTAAATGTAACCATGATTAAGTGCAGAACGGGGAAAAGACCATGTTATGTATGACTCGCGAATTCTCCCACTGGTGGAGGCCGAGTTAATGATATGTATGACTCGCGAATTCTCCCATTGGTGGAGGCCGAGTAATGACACGTATGGCTCGCGAATTCTCCCACTGGGGAGGCCGAGTGATGTATCATGATTGCCGCGATAGGTAAATGATTATGTACGACTGCCGCGATAGGCAAATGACTATGTACCCCTGTCTTCCTCCCTCGTTCCCTGCCTTAATACATGTTATGTAAATGATAAAGATGAACATGAATGAAGAATGGTTTATGAATTATGTCTCTTTAAATTGTGTACTCATGTATATCTATCGGCATGCATTCCTTACTAAGTATTAGGCTTATAGTTAAACCTTATGGTGTAGGTGAAGAAGGTTCAGATGAGGATGTTATGTTCAAAGAGGATGCTTAAGGTTGGTTGCTGGAGGATGCTCAAGGTGACAGTGCGGGACTGGAGAGGCGACTTATGAGCCCTGGCTAAGACTCTTATGTTACAGTATGTTAAAGGATATGGTAGTTTAAGTAGGATGAGATTATTTTAAAACGTTGAGCTTTGAAACTGTCTAGTGGATCACTGAGTCAGGAATGATTATATAGATTATAAATGATCTGTTGCATAAGTCTTCTGTTATATGCATTTGGATGAGTTGTGTTTTCTTCCAGTTGGAAGGAGTCCTTTGATGATTTAGTGTTCTCTACCGTAGGACGGAAGCTGGATGAGGCAATCTTCCGGTTGACGTCATCGGCAGATGCCGAGAGTTAGTTGTTGTTGGCTTAGTCTTCCGGCTGACGTCATCGGCAGATGCCGAAAGAATAGTTGTTGATGGTTTAGTCTTCCGGTTGACGTCATCGGCAGATGCCGAAGGTGAATTGCTTGATGGTTTAGTCTTCCGGTTGACGTCATCGGCAGATGCCGAAGGATAGTTGTATGATGGTTTAGTCTTCCGGATGACGTCACCGGAAGATGTAAAATGTATTTTGTCGATTAGCGACCGGATGATGTTTTAATTTAGCACGCGAGACCCACGTGCTCACCGGAAGATGTAAAATGTGTTTTGTCGATTAGCGACCGGATGATGTTTTAATTTAGCACGCGAGACCCACGTGCTCACCGGAAGATGTAAAAATGTGTTTTGTCGATTAGCAACCGGATGATGTTTTAATTTAGCACGCGAGACCCACGTGCCCACCGGAAGATGTCTCCTTTTAGGCGATGTTAAGCGAGTCACGCGTAATGCTCGTGATGACCGGACGACTAAATTTCTGAGGGTTGTCAACGCATGCAACCCATGCAAACCCGAGTGGTATTAAGTTAAGAGAATTGAGGGCACCTCCTCTTTTCCCGAAATTGTCAAGAAGCCAATGACCGAGTCTAGTCGCTCGACTCTGTGAAGGTTGAGCCGACGAGGCGTGGGAAGTCGGGCACGAGAGGGTTCGTCTTCCTTAATGGTTCTGCGTCTCTATTACCAGTTTAGAAAAAAAAAATATATGTAAAATGCGAAAGTCTGTTGAGAGATAGTAAGTGAATGTAATATTAGTAAAAGTCAAGCAAACGATTAATGAAAGAATATGAACACGTGACGGCTCCTTGCCGGGGTCGTTACATCTAAACCATTAAATTGAAGTCTCGGATTGTTGAAATCCCTTAAAATCACTAATTCCTCGATCATCAAAACATAACACTAATATAACCTACAATTTCAGACAAATTCAAGAAAACGAACTGCATGGATCGCTCTAAAAATCGAGCTTATCCTTACCTGTTGAAAATAACCCAAGCAGTTCCAGTATATTTCTAAAATTAAGACTCTACATTCTAAACAATCTACTACCACTACATATACATCCAAACTCGACTGTTCATACATTTTTCTATCAAAACCTCTAATCTACATACTTAAACACTTTGAAACTTTCACAAATTAAACCTACACATAGACCTACTAACCAACAAAACAAACTCACATCATTCGACATACATCATTCAAGTCATCGGATCATCAAGCCAAGCCAAAACACACCCCGTCGCCACGAGCACCATCCGTCGACCACCTGTTCTTCGTCATCTAGAGAAACTCTCGCTTTCGCACCTGTCACCGACATCATGCAACATATACATTAAGCCTAATGCTTAGTAAGGGGATGCACTATATGAATTTAAAACATTTTACTTAACATATGCAGTTTCTACAGTTTCATCGTACATAATCATTTCGTTTCGTTTCATCGTTCATATTCATTTCGTTTCGTTTCGTCATACATATTCATTTCGTTTCGTTTCATCATACATATTCATTTCATTTCCATCGTACATACATATAATCCTCTACCAATGGAGGGCGGATTAGTTTCTCCATCTCTAGACGTTCCACATATAAATCTTTATCTGAAGGGTGAACCACTTCCCTCAGATATCATACGTTTTCTGGACGTTCCACAATTTACATCCGAGGGGTGAACCACTTCCCTCAGACACTTTACATTTTCGTTTTACATCGTTGTTGTTTGTACGTTTAAATCATGAAATCATATGCTAAAACATTTTCGTACTTTTTCTAAAACATAATGCATGAGAAATCTATGTACGACATATCATCAAAACATATCATCAAACAATTCACTACGTACGTGGACATATACTATTCTTAACGAACTTCACAAACAACTAACCTTCTAAGCTACCCGACTCATTAATCCCCACAATCAGAAAATCATCATCAAAGCAGAAAAACCTAACGTTGACACGATGTAGGGCCTTAAGGGCCGGAAGCCTAACATCCACTTACTTGGCGTCTTTAGCAAGCCAAGCACCGTCCAAAAGCCGTGTCCACCGAAGGCATTTCATAAATAAAGGACATTAAAATCGATCCTAATTAAACGAATCCCAAATTTAAACTAAGCTCCAAGCTAAAGCAACTTCTCCTAAAACTTCCATTTTCTCCCTTCGGCATTTCATCGAGCACGTGGTGCTCACAATTTACTCAACCTCCATTAATGGTTTTCCAATAATCTCCAATATTCAAACTTTAACCTAAATTCACCAATAATCATCAATTCATTTAATCTACCTAAATAACGACAAGTGTATTCACTAATAAGCATAAAAAGCATAATACTATCGATTTCTAACTAAAACCTAATTAAACGGCCACTAATTTGGGTTTGGTAAAAAACCGACCAAAACTCAAACGTGCATAACTTTTACGTCGGTTATCGGAATCGAACGATTCCAGTGATACATATTCATTTCGTTTCGTTTCGTCATACATATTCATTTCGTTTCGTTTCGTCATACATATTCATTTCGTTTCGTTTCGTCATACATATTCATTTCGTTTCGTTTCGTCATACATATTCATTTCGTTTCGTTTCGTCATACATATTCATTTCGTTTCGTTTCGTCATACATATTCATTTCGTTTCGTTTCGTCATACATATTCATTTCGTTTCGTTTCGTCATACATATTCATTTCGTTTCGTTTCGTCATACATATTCATTTCGTTTCGTTTCGTCATACATATTCATTTCGTTTCGTTTCGTCATACATATTCATTTCGTTTCGTTTCGTCATACATATTCATTTCGTTTCGTTTCGTCATACATATTCATTTCGTTTCGTTTCGTCATACATATTCATTTCGTTTCGTTTCGTCATACATATTCATTTCGTTTCGTTTCGTCATACATATTCATTTCGTTTCGTTTCGTCATACATATTCATTTCGTTTCGTTTCGTCATACATATTCATTTCGTTTCGTTTCGTCATACATATTCATTTCGTTTCGTTTCGTCATACATATTCATTTCGTTTCGTTTCGTCATACATATTCATTTCGTTTCGTTTCGTCATACATATTCATTTCGTTTCGTTTCGTCATACATATTCATTTCGTTTCGTTTCGTCATACATATTCATTTCGTTTCGTTTCGTCATACATATTCATTTCGTTTCGTTTCGTCATACATATTCATTTCGTTTCGTTTCGTCATACATATTCATTTCGTTTCGTTTCGTCATACATATTCATTTCGTTTCGTTTCGTCATACATATTCATTTCGTTTCGTTTCGTCATACATATTCATTTCGTTTCGTTTCGTCATACATATTCATTTCGTTTCGTTTCGTCATACATATTCATTTCGTTTCGTTTCGTCATACATATTCATTTCGTTTCGTTTCGTCATACATATTCATTTCGTTTCGTTTCGTCATACATATTCATTTCGTTTCGTTTCGTCATACATATTCATTTCGTTTCGTTTCGTCATACATATTCATTTCGTTTCGTTTCGTCATACATATTCATTTCGTTTCGTTTCGTCATACATATTCATTTCGTTTCGTTTCGTCATACATATTCATTTCGTTTCGTTTCGTCATACATATTCATTTCGTTTCGTTTCGTCATACATATTCATTTCGTTTCGTTTCGTCATACATATTCATTTCGTTTCGTTTCGTCATACATATTCATTTCGTTTCGTTTCGTCATACATATTCATTTCGTTTCGTTTCGTCATACATATTCATTTCGTTTCGTTTCGTCATACATATTCATTTCGTTTCGTTTCGTCATACATATTCATTTCGTTTCGTTTCGTCATACATATTCATTTCGTTTCGTTTCGTCATACATATTCATTTCGTTTCGTTTCGTCATACATATTCATTTCGTTTCGTTTCGTCATACATATTCATTTCGTTTCGTTTCGTCATACATATTCATTTCGTTTAAAACAAATGACTGGAGCTAGGTCAATTTATCAAAAACCCGAAACTGCCCTTTACCCGAAAATCCCCTTTTGATTTTTCATCAAAGTCCATCAATTTCTTCACCAATCTATCCTCCTAGCATCCAATTAACATAAACTAACCTAAAATCGAAGTTCCAATAAGCAAAACCCGAGTGCCCTAAATCGGGCTTCACTGATTTTCGCTCAAATTGAGCGCTCCACCGCCAATCAATAATAGCCGGCCCTAGGGTTGACAAACCCACGCTGGAAGCAGCCCATTTTGGCCGGTGATCGGAGCTCAATCGATCTCACCGCGCACAGCCACCAACCGAACCAAAACGGAAGAGGAAAACGAGCATACCGGTCGGGTTGCGTGCTAAGACGGTCGGAAATGGCGGCCCTGGAAGCGCCGTCGTCGTCTGGCCTGAAAACGGCGAGAAATCGCCGGCGTCGGAGGAGGAGAGTCGCCGTTCTCCCCTGTTCTTCGCTCTCGGCTTTCGGCGTTCGGGCCTCGACAAACAACAGAATCGTTTCTGTTGTTTGTTTTGTTTTTATTAATAATAATAATAATATAATAATCCTAATATTAATTATACTAACATTACATACCGTTAATAATAATAATAATAATAATAATAATAATAATAATAATAATAATAATAATAATAATAATAATAATAATAATAATAATAATAATAATAATAATAATAATAATAATAATAATAATAATAATAATAATAATAATAATAATAATAATAATAATAATAATAATAATAATAATAATAATAATAATAATAATAATAATAATAATAATAATAATAATAATAATAATAATAATAATAATAATAATAATAATAATAATAATAATAATAATAATAATAATAATAATAATAATAATAATAATAATAATAATAATAATAATAATAATAATAATAATAATAATAATAATAATAATAATAATAATAATAATAATAATAATAATAATAATAATAATAATAATAATAATAATAATAATAATAATAATAATAATAATAATAATAATAATAATAATAATAATAATAATAATAATAATAATAATAATAATAATAATAATAATAATAATAATAATAATAATAATAATAATAATAATAATAATAATAATAATAATAATAATAATAATAATAATAATAATAATAATAATAATAATAATAATAATAATAATAATAATAATAATAATAATAATAATAATAATAATAATAATAATAATAATAATAATAATAATAATAATAATAATAATAATAATAATAATAATAATAATAATAATAATAATAATAATAATAATAATAATAATAATAATAATAATAATAATAATAATAATAATAATAATAATAATAATAATAATAATAATAATAATAATAATAATAATAATAATAATAATAATAATAATAATAATAATAATAATAATAATAATAATAATAATAATAATAATAATAATAATAATAATAATAATAATAATAATAATAATAATAATAATAATAATAATAATAATAATAATAATAATAATAATAATAATAATAATAATAATAATAATAATAATAATAATAATAATAATAATAATAATAATAATAATAATATAAATATAGAAACAAAATGGCTTCACGAAGAAGCCATTCTGCTTCGCTTCTGTAACCCGAGCCCCGACGAGAGAAGAGCACGAGCGACCTCCCTCCGACGGCGACCATGCGTTTCCGGCCACGGTTCAGACGAGCGAACTCCGGTGAGCTGTAGCCAGAGCTCGGTTCGGATTTCTCTGCGCCAGACCTGACCGAAAACAGGTAGCTCCTCCTCCCTGTTTTCTCTCTGTTGCTCGACGATGGAGTAGTCTACGGTTTTGATCGATTCTATGGTTGTTTTGTGACGAAAATTGGGGAATTGAGTGGTGTGTGAAGGGCGATCCATGGAGGGCTGGTGTACCCCTGTTTTCTGAGTGAAAACCGTGAGGTGTGTGCTGTGATTTTTGGGTTTCCGAATTTGGAGGCCCTAATTTGTGTTAAATTATGCTTAATAGGTTAGAATATGATAGATTAATGAGGAATTGGATGAGAATTGATGAAAAACTAGAAAAGGGAAATTTTTGATTTAGGGCAAAATTGGGTTTTGCCATTTTTGACCTAGCTTCAGTCGTTTGTTTTAAAATTCCTTTTGGCAGGTTAAAAAAGTTTATTAGAAAAGTATGTGGCCGCTAGAATCTTTTGATTCTGATATCCGACGCGAAAGTTATGCACGTTTGAAGTTTCGGGTCAGTTTTTACCGAACCCAAATTAGTGGCCCGTTTAGTTCGGTTTTAGTTGGATTATGCTAGAGATAGTAGTTTGAGAGTAATTGTTGAATGTAGGCTTGATTTTGATAAAGTTGAATATTTGTCGTAGGTTGAGCCGTAGGTGGACAGGTAACCGAGTACCCTCAGCGAGCTAGGACGACAGGTAAGTAGAGGATTGTGTGTTTTGTTGCCTTCGGGACTAAACCACGGAACGGTAGGGATGTTTGTTGTTTGGTTGATTGCTTGTTGTGTTTTATTTTATGTTGTGCATTGTGTGGCATGCGTCAAGGTTTTTGAACCATGAAAGATGAGTTGTGAGCACGGGTTTAAGGAGTGAGCATTAAATGTATAGAAATAAAGAGAAATGCATCGTGATCCCGAGTAGGGTTCCCTCGCTGGGGAGTAGTGCTCGTGGAGCACCTCGGGAGGGTCCCTGCAAGGGATGCATTGCACTAGGCAGTGATAGCAAGTAGAGTTGTCTCGCCGGGGAGTAGTGCTCGTGGTGCACCTCGGGAGGGTCTCTACAAGTGTTGTGTTGTGATAATAATAGACTGAACAGTGATATCGAATAGAGCTGCCTCGGCGGGGAGTAGTGCTCGTGGAGCACCTCGGGAGGGTCTCTATGAGATTGAACCGTAATATCGAATAGAGCTGCCTCATCGGAGAGTAGTGCTCGTGGAGCACATCGGGAGGGTCTCTATAAGATTGAATTGTGATATCAAATAGAGTTGCCTCGCTGGGGAGTAGTGCTCGTGGAGCACCTCGGCAGGGTCTCTAAGAGAGATGCACGAGCAAAAGATTAATAACATGAGAAATGAATCGAAACAACAAAAAGTGTAGTGACTGATTGTGTTAGGGTTACGTGTGTGAGTTGTGGTGAATTGTGCATGTTTTTATTTGTTATCCCCTACTTGCTAAGCGTAAGCTTATGTGTGTGTGTGTTCTGTGGTGTAGGTGACGACAGGAGTACAGGTTAGAGCTATGAGGAAAGCTAGGATTGGGACACAGTCATTGATGTACGCTGTATGCCGGTGCGGGCAGTTGTCGGGGCGTCTCGACCTCGAGGGATGTGGGCTTTGTCTTTTGGTAGTTTATTGTAAATGTCTGTTTGTAGAAATGATGGGAATGCGTAACTTTCTTTTGGTTGATGTTTTGAGAGTTATGGTATAGCTATTTGTAATTGTTGTATTTAGTTTCCCTCTTTACTGCTATTTGGTGATTTCGTATGCTGGATAAGTTGATGAGGAGAATTCTGGATTGGTTGGGATTTATTCCTTTGCAGGTACCTAGCATTTTGGATGCGCCATTTTCAGGCGTTACTTTGCCGAAATTTTCGGGAATGACGCCGTGGTGCTTAAAGGTTAGGATTAAAGGAAATTAGTGAGTATAGGCAGCTAGGTATGACGTAAGAAAGTTTCAAGAGACTTGGCTTTAAATTCTGCTGTGTCAATTTTATTTTAAATTATGTTTTAACGTGGGATTGGTTAGCAAAGTAGCACTCCGACCTATGGTGGGTTCGGGGGCGTTACACTTAGACATTTTGGGCATAAAATTTTTTAACTTTTAAAACATCAAAACAAAGACTAAAACCCTTATTCGATAAAATGTCGACTCGGTTTTCAAGTCCTTAAAATCCTTTAAAATACATGGGGGACGCTCGTAAAAGAACGTTTAAAAAGTATCATAAAAGGTCAGGTTGAAACGTGTTTGAAAATCAACCATTTGATAAAAATCAATTTTGGGCACATAAGGTGCACGAGCGCTGTCTGGGCGACGTGGGCACCGATCGATCAGCTAGGGCACTGCGTGCGCACCAGCAGCGCCTCTCCGCGCCCATTCGCGCCCTTTGTAACGATCCTTAATTTTTACCATTTAAACTAATCCTAAAAAAATCCCATGAAATTTAAACTTTTATTCGTATTTTGATCATGCATGCATAAGGGTGCTCAACCCTGTTCAGCAGAAGACTATTCATGTGTGAAAATTTCCTCTCGGGTTCTATCACTTAATTTCTCTCGGAATAAATAATCACTTAGTTCTTCTCGGGTTTCATCAATTTAAGCAGTGGAGGAGGATGTTTCTCTCTATCGGGTTTGGACGACGGAAACAAAAGGAAATATCTCTCGCGTTTCATCAATTTAAACAGTGGAGGAGGATATTTCTCTCTATCGGGTTTGGACGACAAGAACCTTAGGAGGCGTGGACGACAAAACTGTAGGCAGTGTGGACGACTGAAAATAGTAGACAGAATGGTCAACAGAAATAAAAGACAGCGTGGATGTTTAAAGTAAAAGACAGTGTGGACGATGGAGACAGAAGGCAGTGTAGACGACTGACTTTCTCTACCAGAATACTTTACTAAACTTTATCGTCCACAGACTCACTTAGACTTTTCGTCCACAGACCACGTGACTTTATTGTCCCCAGTCCACGTGACTTCATTGTCCACAGACTTAGACTTTTCATCAACAGACCACGTGACTTTATCGTCCATGGGACTTATTCGTCCACGGGACTTGGACGTTGACTTTCTTACAGAAACACTTAACTAAACTTTATCTTCTGCCCCTGTATCACCCATTACTCAAACGATCGCCCCTTTCTGGCGATCGATCAGCTAGCTCTCTAGAATTTGTCTAGAGAGCAATTTTCACCTTCTTTCCCTTGCATAACTTAAAATCATCCATGCATAACCATTGCTCCCAACAGAAACAAATATCATAAAATCTCCCAACAGAAACAAATACAAATATCATAGGATCTCTAGAGACAACAAAGTTTTCTAAAACATTAAAACATCCATCTATCAATTATCCAGGTATCAGACATCCTAAAATGATTCTATCTATACAAATCTCCTATCTAATCCACCATCAACCCAAAATATCATGGAAATCCTCAAAACACTTACTTACATCCCCGCGGGTAAAAATAAGCACCGACTGACCAGCGCACTCCCACGGGCTAACCTTCTTCAACCTTCTCATTACTCGGGTGGAGGAATCTCATCCTCACCTGTATCGAAGTCACCTACACCATAGAAAATAAACTATGAGCTACAGAGCTCAGCAAGTCTCGTAAATGGGAATGCATAATATGTGTAACGCCCCGAGTTTTCTAAACTCAGTTCATTACTCATAAACCGAACATAACTAGGAAATTTTGGACCAAATTTAAAACTTCGCTCGATAGTCAAATTTGAACGTTTGCTAAAAACACAAAAGCTTGCAGCGGAAAATCTTTGAGCAAAGCAAAGTTAAGCAAAACTATAAAATAGTGTTCGAATAATCAGTTAAAATATTAAGAATTAATTTGGACAAAAGAGATGAAAGCTTAAGCGTAAAATACTCAAAATTCATAAAAAGTCAAACGCATCTGCCGCTAAACAAGGTCAACGAAAAAGGGTAGAAATAAAACTGAAGGCTTCCATCGATGACGTCAGCCGGAGGAATCATTCTTCCAACTTTAGCCGATCGAAAAATGACAAGTTTTGCTACTCGCATCTACTGATGACGTCAGCCAGATGAATCATCTTTCTAGCCTCTGCCGATCACAAAACGAAAAATACACTTACTCACATCTTCTGGTAGATAAAATACTCGACATCATCCGGTTACAAAATGACAAAAGACTTTTACCTTCATCATTCTATGGATAAATTACTCGACATCATCCGGTTACAAAACAACAAAAGACTTTTACCTTCATCATCCGATGGATAAAATCCTCGACATCATCCAGTTACAAAATAAAAAATTTTCTACTTATATCTTCCGATGGCTTCCACTGAAGACATCATCCGATTACTTTACTAAACACATCATCCGATAACTTTACTGAAGACATCTTCCGATAGACAACAGAACAACAATTCTATATCTGCCGATAGAAATCATCTACCGATAGATCAAAAATACTCAACGAAAACAGCATAGCAACAATTTCGCTCTAACAAAGAAAACTCCGACTACCAAAAGAACTTGAGCAATTTACTAAAATTCGTTCAAAACCACTTAAATCCGGACACTACTCCAACATTTGGTAAAAACCACTATTAACACCAACAGAGTATAATTGTCTGGAAGAAAATCTCAAAATGAATTCAGAAACATTAAAACTACTACTGTCATAAAATTCAACAAATTTAAATTGATTCATTGTCCATTAAACCTTCACAACTACTGACAACAGTTAAACCGCCTCATCAGAACACCAAGTCGAGACTTAGGTGTGCTCCTCCAACCTGTCTAAACCTCATTGTGCTCAAGAAAAATACCTTCAGAAGCTTCTTCACCTACATCACAAAACTCATCTATTAGCTTAATGCTAAGTAAGCAAAGCGATAAAGAAATGAAATGCTGAAGCAAAATTCCTAGACATGCAGTTTCTACTTTTACATCTCTGTTGCATATGCGTTCATTCACTGATCTGATCCCTCAATTCCATTGGAAGTGGGATCAGCTCTCCCAAAGTTATAAATCCTCTTCATCAGTTAAGGGGCGGATTACTTCCCTTAATAGCTATAATGTGTTGGTTTTCAAGGTCCCTACGCATGGCGGAATTCACTATTATTCATAATAATAGTGACATGCTTTACCCTGTGACTTTAAAACTATTTTAAAATTATCAAAAAACCATAAATTGGATCGTTAGTCTAAAAGAAATTATTTTTGAGAAATATGTAATTTTTCAAAATGTAAACAATTTACATTGAGAAAAATTATTAGAATTAGATTGTGATATATTAAAAGAAAATACCTTTTTGGAGCAACGCTTTTACTCAGGTACTCCCGTCTGATCTTAACAGCTTTAACTCAGGATCAGGTGTTTTTCTCGAAGACTTTGATACTGTCGAGTCTTCTCTGAAGATCTTTACACTTAAATCTCCTGACGTGTGGGCGTCTCTCTTACAAGAATAACACACTCATATATTTGTGGAGAGACGTGTTCTCAACACATGAGACGTTTCTCTTCGATCTTAGAAAACAGTTTTCTAAAACCGAATACGAAAAGGTCACACCTTTTCTCTCTAGGGATTTATTTTTCGGTTGTTCACCGTTGTTCCTGTCAAATCACATTTGACAATTTTTATAGATCTGTTTTAAAATTAATTTTTTGATTTATTTTAATAAAAACTAATTTTTTAAAAATAAATATTATCTAATCAAATCTAATTTGATTAGAAGTTTATTTATCTAATAAATCAATTTATCAATTAATCATATAATCTAAAAATAGTTTTTAGAATATATTTATAAAAACTACTTTTCAAGATAATCTCATCGTATGAGATTCTTTAGATCTACTTTTAAATAGCAAACAAACTATAAGTCAATTGTATATCGAATCTAATTTAATCAGATTTTCCAGATCTACTTTTATTCAAATTTCAAAAAATCTGATTTGATAGTTTGTTACATAACCACTTTAAATTTGAAGATCAAATCTCATCTGATGAGATTCTTTAAATCTAATTCAAATCTCATCTGATGAAATTCTTCAAATCTAATTCAAATCCCTTAAAAATATCTCATCTAATGAGATATTTTATTTTGAATTCAAAATATAAAAACTATTTATATATTTTGAATAACAATATATTCATTTTAGTGTTTATAAATGATTAATCATTATTAATCATTTATATATTTATTCTTATAACATGGAAATTAAATAGTGATATAAGATAACAGAGGAACCGATGGACCTATAGTTCTAAGCTCCAATAATATTTGTTAATTAATATAAACTCTTTATATTAAATAACACAGTTATTAACTCTAGAGTAATTCCACTAAATACCTAGAGTTGCACTCTTAGAACTATAAAGTATATTTACTCAAAGTAATGTCTATTGATATAGTCATTACATATGTATTAATCCTCCATTAAGATTCGTAATAGAGCTAGGTATAAAATCCGTTAACCTCTCATATTACATCTTTATCATTGACTACCATTAGTTCTTGATTGAATAATTAATTCATAACATTTATGAATTTGCGCGCTAATTATTCAATCCCTGAACTAACAATCAAGGAAATCTTGTATTATGGATTTCATTGTATCAATGTTAGCATTCACAGCTACTCATTTAATTTATTCCCAAAATACAAGATTTATGTAATGCAACTCATACAAAACTGTATCGAGTAAATCAAAGAATAAATTAAAATGAAATAGGAGTCTACTAAATACAATGAATTAAGATCATACATATATGACCATCATTATGATAAAATTAATTGTTCTTCATTTAACGGATATTATAAGAACAATATAATTTCATCTGGTCCAATCCTATATAATCATATTATATAAAATACAATCACTTTATGTCACTACATATATAGTCGGGATTTGACTATACGTTCTCAACGAAGTGAACTGTATTTATGACTTTATTAATTTGAAGATCCTATACTTCAAATATAATTCATGGACTATTGTGATTATTTCTTTTTAAATTTAATCCCACATATATCAACATATATGTAAATTTAAAATTGCACAAATAATCAAGGATTTTCTTTGAATTTATAAAGCATATCGAATAATGCAAACATAAAAATTAATCATAAAATTTATTTATTAATTACAGCAATAAAAATGTTCATAACATTTGCTTGTTGGGCACATTATTCCCAACATAATGATCCTATATTCCACTTGGAAAGTGGATCAATCTTCCCAAAGTTATAAATCCCTTCATAATTTAAGGAGTGGATTAGTTCCTTTAATAGCTTGTTTGTTGCAATCATTACATTCCTTACCATGCCAATACATGAAAATTCATTTTCGTATTCTTTCAAAAACATGATGCATGACATACAGAAAATATTCAAGCACACACACAATCTACTGTTTTGTGATGTAGGCCCGAAGGCACATGCATACTTGACTTACCTGGTCTCTGGAAAATCACTTGGATGTAAGTTGCCTTAGAAGCTCACACACTTAGAGTCAAAATAAAGCATCAATCAAACTCTCACTAAGCTCCACCAGAAATAAACCAGAAGTTTAAGGAAACTAGTTTGAAACCCTGCTGCTCGTGCATTCCCATTTATCACCAATAACCCGAACCTACTCTCACTCGCAGCATCCTAGAAATCCTCACATTGCACTCCCTCGATCATCTAACTGCTAAAACATAAGAAAATGAGGAAAACGTACCTAGGTTGAAGGAAAATCGGGGCGAGGGAATCTCCTAGAGGGTTCTGCTGCAGAGCTGAATTCTGAAAGTGAAATGGTAAGCAGGATAGTGGCGGCTACAGTGCATTAAACCCAAACCTCTTTCCTTAAATACGTTGTCCACTTTTGAAATTTCTAATTTTACTCTTATGCCCTTGCCTAGTCACTAAATAACCCTACTTTAATTATTGCTAAATAAAACATATACCATTAATAATAAAAGAAAAGATGGTTTGATAGAACCGGGTGTTACAATCTACCCTCCTTAAACGAATTTTGTCCTCAAAATTCAATACCTGAATAATTCTGGATGTTGGTCCATCATGTCTTGCTGGCGTTCCCAAGTCGTTTCCTCTATATTCTGGTTATGCCACAAAACTTTCACTAGGGGAACCTCTTTGTTGCGCAATATCTTAACTGCATAGTCTAAGATCTTTACTGGTTTCTCCTCATAGGCAAGAGTAGGATGAATTTCAATGTTCTACTATTCCAGAACTTGAGATGGATCCTTCATGCACTTCTTTAGCATATAAACATGGAACACATCGTGTATCCCTTTCATAGAAGCTGGTAGTTGCAACTGATAAGCTGCTCTTCCAACCCTCTTCATAATTGTGAACGGCCCAATATACTTGGGATTCAACTTGCCTATCTTTCTAAATCTCACAATCCCTTTGAATGGTGATACCTTAAGAAAAACTTCATCACCTACTTCAAATTCTATTACCCTGCACCTTCTATCGGCATAGCTTTTCTGTCGGCTTTTAACTGTTAGAATTTTCTATCGGATGAGGGCAATCTTTTCCACTGTTTGCGGCACAATATCAGGACCAATTAGTTGAGCTTCTCCAACTTCATCCCAATACAAGGGAGATATACATTTTCGCCCATACAATGCCTCATAAGGTGTCATTCCTATTGTTGCCTTAAAACTGTTATTATAAGAAAACTCCACCAATGATAAGTACTTACTCCAAGAACCTTGAAATTCTAGCACACATGCAGGGAGCATATCCTCTAATGTCTAAATAGTCCTTTCAGATTGTCCATCCGTTTGAGGGTGAAAATCTGTGCTGAAATTGAGCTGTGTACCCATAGCCTTATGCAAACTTTTCCAAAACTTAGATGTGAATCTAGAATCTCGGTCTGATATTATGGTATCTGGAACTCCATGCAATCTCACGATCTCTTGCACATACAGCTCAGCAAGTTGATCCATCGAGTAAGTCATCTTCATTGGTAGAAAATGGGCAGATTTGTTTAGACGGTCAATTATCACCCAAATTGCATCATGTCTTTTACTCGTTCTAGGCAATCCTACCACAATGTCCATCGTTATTTGCTCCTATTTCCATTCGAGAACTGGTAAAGGTTGTAACATTCCAGCAGGTCTCTGATGCTCAGCTTTAACCTGTTGACAAACTAGAAACGATTCTACGTATTCTGCCACATTACTCTTCATATTTTGCCACCAGTAGTGTTGCTTTAGGTCTCTGTACATTTTTGTACATCCAGGGTGAACAGAGAGCTTAGAGGAATGCTCTTCCAAAAGGATTTCCCTTCGAAGTTCATCATTAGTCGGAACAAACCATCTATTCCTAAACTTAAGGATTCCATCATCAGAATGGTTGAAATCCGACTTGTCAGTAGATTCCATGCTCAGTTTGTACTTGTTGCACTCCACATCATTTATCTGAGCTTCCTTTATCCTTTCCAGAATGGTAGGTCTCAAGGATATGGTCGAAAGCATAGCTGATATACTAGATATTGCTTCTAAATTAAATCTTCAGAATTCTGTCTCTAAGGCTATCGGTATATCCAGAATCAATGCAGAGGCTGATGTTGTCACTCTACTCAAAGCATCTGCTACAACATTTTCTTTGTCGGGATGGTATTTAATCTCAAAATCATAATCCTTCACAAATTCCAACCATCGTCGTTGCCTCATATTTAATTCCTTCTGTGATAAGATATATTTCAGACTTTTATGGTCCAAAAATATATCATAAGTTTGACCATACAAGTAATGCCTCCAAATCTTGAGCATAAAAACCACTGCAGCTAGTTCTAAATCGTGTGTAGGGTAATTCTTCGCATGTGTTTTCAGCTGTCTAGAGGCATAAGCTATTACTTTACCATCCTTCATTAACACACAACCAAGACAAATTTTGGAAGCATCACAGTAAATGCTAAACTTACCATCTTCAACTGGAAGGGATAAATTTGGAGCATTGGTGAGTTTCTGTTTCAAGGTCTGAAAACTATGCTCACATTCATCAGTCTATATATACTTCACATTTTTCCTTGTTAACTTAGTAAGGGGTGTAGCAATCTTCGAAAATCCCTCAATGAACTTTCTATAATATCCTGCTAGTCCAAGAAAACTCCTGATATCTGTAGCATTCCTCGGTTGGGGCCATTCCTTAACTGCTTGAACCTTAGCTGGATTGACAGATATTCCATCCCCAGAGATAACATGTCCTAAAAAGTGAACTTGGTCCAACCAAAACTCACACTTAGAAAACTTAGCGTATAGTTGATGCTGTTTTAATACTTCCAACACCAAGGTCAAGTGCCTAGCCTGCTCATCCTTGGAACGGGAATATATTAAAATATCATCGATAAACACTATGACAAACTTATCCAAGTATGCATGAAACACCCTATTCATAAGATCCATAAAAGCTGCTGGTGCATTTGTCAATCCAAAGGACATAACCAAAAACTCATAATGCCCATACCTTGTACGAAAGGCTGTCTTAGGGATATCTTCAATCTTGACTTTCAGTTGATAGTAACTAGACCTAAGGTCGATCTTAGAGAAAACTCGTGCACCCTTAAGCTGGTCGAACAAATCATCAATTCTTGGCAAGGGATACTTGTTCTTGATGGTTAACTTATTTAATTCCCTATAATCAATGCACATACGTATTGATCCATCCTTCTTTTTGACAAAAAGAACAGGTGCACCCCACGGTGAAAAGCTATGGCGTATGAACCCCTTATCCAATAATTCCTCTAACTGTTTCTTTAATTCCTTAAGCTCCGTAGGAGCTAATGTAACACCCGACGAGCTTGACCAGGTGACTTTCTTAACCGTTTTAATGGCCATGTTTATTTTGATCCTTTTGGTTTGGAATTTTATGCCAAGGCTTAATTAATGTGCATGTGTCATAAATTAGGTTGGGTGGTAGGATTTGTAATTAAGAAGGGTTGGATTAAGTATAAATAAGAAATGGAAACTTTTAAACCTCACTGTAACCGACATTCCCTTCTGCGTTCTCTCATTCCCCCGAGCTGTCTCCCTCTCTGCCAGCGACTCTCTCATCGACGATGGATTTCTCTTTCTCCACTTCGACAATCGACGCCCTAGCTAAGACTCAAACAATGTGGATTACTTGTTATCTATTTGAGTACTTTTTTTCAGTTGAACTTGAGATTTCGGATTCTGCAATGGCCGAGTCTGGTTATTGTGATTCTAGGAATTTTAGACTTTGCACACAAAGTGCTCGACTAATGGACTTATATATATAGACGTTAGATTCTAGGGTGATTTTTAATTAGGACTTTTAGGATGTTGTTTTAACTCTACAATGTGAAATGTTTTAGGTGAAGAAGTCTGAAGAGAAGTACTCAAAGTTGCTAAGGAAACCAGGTAAGTGAATGTGTAGGAATACCCGGCCATTAGGGCCCTACATCACAAGGGTACTGGTTAGAAGCTGTTTTCGATGTTTAAGGGTTACCTGAGTTATTGTCTGTTGGTTATGATACTCAAACTGTTAGTATGATTCTAGTTAGATGTATGATCTGTTCAATAGAATGATGAACTAAGAGTATCCTTGCTCATGCATCATGAATGTTTCTCAAGCACGTGAAAATGTTTTTAATGCATGTTTTCTCTCATGAATAAGACAATAATATGAAACCTATGCAACATGGATTAAGAGAGGGTTGGGGGCGGTTTGGCTTATGTCACTGTCTAAAAGAGGGACCAAGAATACGACCTGCAAGGGACTATGTACACTCTCACTGTTAAACCCCCTTTACCTGCACAAATCCTCCCTTAATCTATACAACGTAAATGATGATTATGAATGATGACTATGAATGATGATTATGAATGATGAATATGAACGATGACTACGAACATGAGTACGAACAAGAACAAGAAAAGATCCATGAGCATGTGTTTCTTTAAACTGTGCATTCTTGCATATGTGTTAGTATTGCATTCCTTACTAAGCATTAGGCTTATAGTTTAAACCTTATGATGTAGGTGACGAGATATCAGGTGAGGAATTCAAAGTTGATGAAGATGTTTAAGTTGGTTGCTGGGAGGTGCTCAGGGTGGAAGTTTGTGGCTGGCTGTCAAAATCGACCCGTGGTTATGCTCATTTCATGTCAGTAAGATTTATGAGGAAACTGATGTCTATGTAGGATAAGATCATGTTTTAATTTGGACTTGAAATTGTCTGGTTCAATTTCTGAGTTTGAGGATGATTATAAGAACCTAGGACATCCTGGTCTATATGAGTCTTCCGCTTACGTATCCTGAACGAGCCTATGATTTTTATTCGTTTGAGGTTTATGTCCATTAAGTTGAAATGTGTGTGAGTCGAGGTATTTCCTGTTTATTGAAGTTGCTTGATGATTATTGTGTTTTACTGCTGAATGATAGAAATTGGGTGAACGTATCATCCGGCTGACGTCATCGGCAGGAGCTGTGTGTTAGAAGCTGGATGAATGAATCATCCGACTGACGTCACTGGTGGATGGTGAACGTTTGCTGTTCACCGGATGATGTCTCTTATCGGATGAGGTAAGTGAGTCACGTGTTTTGTACATGCCTACCGGATGATGTCAAGAATTGTACTCACCGAATGATGTCGAGAGTTGTACTCACCAGATGATGTCGAGAATTGTACTCACCGGATGATGTCGAGAGTTGTACTCACAGGATGATGTAAGTGTTGTTTGTCATCTAGTGACAGGTAGATGTAGTGTATTTCAATTACCGGATGATGTTCAATGGAATACGTGCATTGCACGTGCCCATCGGTAGATGACCTTTACCGGGCGATGTCCATTGAGTCACGTGCAGTGCACGTGACGATCGGTGGATGTGTCTTTCTTATCGATAAAGTCTGCAACTCCATGCAACCCGAGATCGATGGAGTCGGGTGATCTAAGGACACCTTCTCCCAGCCCGATTTCCTTGCGTGGTTAATGGCTGAACATTGTCGCATAATTCTGCGACTTATCATGTCAATAGTTTAAAGAAGAAGTCGAGTTTATGAAGGGTTCAGTTTCGTCTGATACTGAAATGTTTCGGAGTTCTGTATTTTTTTTTTAAAAAATATAATGATATAACATGAAGTAGATAGGATGAAATAGAGAACAAGCCAGTATTTATCCGAAGGATGTTTATGTTTATGTTGCGGCCTTTAACGAGTCGTTACAGCTAATCTATAGGGATTCTCAGACACTGGTTTAGCGCCTGGGTAAACATCCACAACAAATTCAATTTCCCTATCTGGTGACAAGCCAGAAAGGTCATATAGGAATACTTCTGGAAAATCTTGGACAACTAAGACATTCTAAGGACTTGCTTTTCCTACAAGTTGTGTGTCTAAAACGCTAGCTAAGAAGCACAAGTACTCTCCATATGGGGAAGGTCTAGCATTAATAGAAGTCATCACAGACATTTCCTTACTCTTCCTTGAAGCTTGAAAGGTATGTCTCAAACTACCAGGGGGTTGTGCGTGGTGCTTAAACAACCAGTCCATTCCTAGAATCACATCAAATCCCATTATTTCCATAACAATGAGGTTAGTAGGTAGGTTCATGTTTCCTACTAATACAGCACTATCAAGCATCACTCGGTTAGAGTGCATGCGTTCACCAGAGGGTAATGCGACATTAAACACATACTCAGTAGGGGTAAGCTTTACATCTAACTTATTAGCAAATGTAGATGCTATGAATGAATGTGTTGCACCAGAATCTATCAATGTAAAAGCAAGTAAAGAGTTGACCAGTATAGTACCTGACACAACAGCAGGCTGTTCATAATCGCCCGACTCCATCATGGAGAATATCCTCGGCTTTATCTTAGCAAGACTATTCTTTAAGACCGGGCAGTCTCTGTTAATATGGCCGACCTTGCCGCAGTTGAAGCATCGGGTGATTCTAGGCTTTGGGCAGTCTCTATACGTGTGTCCAATCTCTTCACAGTTGAAACACTTTCCCATCCCAAACCTACACTCACCCAGGTGGCTTTTTGAACATATTGGGCATTGGGGAAACTTTCTGGTATCCTGCACTTTCTTCTTTGTTCCATGGTTACTTTGGCCTTTACTAGGCCTCTTCACCCCTCTCTGTTGTTGTGGCTGAACAAACTTTCGTGGGGCTTCTTTTGGTTCAGCACACTTCCTTTCAGCTTCTTCCACTTCTATGGCAGTGGACAAAACTTCGCTGAATGTCAAGCCTTTAATACCACAAAATTTAACTCCTCGGTAAATTTCTGGCTTCAGTCCATGCACAAATTTGAGCACCTTGTCCTCGTCCTTGTGAGCAAAATGTACAGCAAACCTGGATAGGGACTCAAATTGCCTACTGTACTCGGCCACAGACCCTGTCTGCTTCAAGTTCAAAAACTCTAACTTCTTCGCGGTCTGGACAGTGCTATTAAAATACTTCTCATAGAAAATGTCCTCGAATTGTGACCAAGGCATCGCCAAAACATCAGTGGTAGTCTCTATTGTTTCGCACCAGAGTTGAGCTTCACCAGCCAAATGAAACGTGGCCAACGTGACCTTGTCTCCTTCTCCAATGTTGGCGCACCTAAACATACTCTCGATCTTCCTAAGCCACCCTTCAACAATAACCGGGTCAGATGACTGACCATCAAATGTGGGTGGTCGTAGCCTCCTGAATCTATCCCCAGAATGTTCATTGCTAGAACTCGAGTTGGCACTTCCCTGCACCTCTCGGTTTAACAGCACTCCTAACTGATCGGACTGCTGACGCACTAGGTCTATTTGCTGATGCACCAAATCTGTCAGCTGCCTAATCACGCTAGAATCTTCTCCACGTCCCGGGTTCGGTATCTCTCTTGGTACTCTTGGTCTTCCTGGTCGCCTAGACATTTTACTAAATTCCTGCTTAGGGTTAACTATTGTCATAAACATCTAATAACTAAGGCTAACATAAACACTTATAGTTGTTGGAGTACTCCTATGCGACGACTGGCACTGATGAGTAATCTTTTGAACGGTTTAACTGAATGTCTCTGATACCAAACTGTAACGCCCCGAGTTTTCTAAACTCAGTTCGTTACTCATAAACCCGAACATAACTAGGAAATTTTGGACCAAATTTAAAACTTCGCCCGAAAGTCAAATTTGAACGTTTGCTAAAAACACAAAAGCTTGCAGCGAAAAATATTTGAGCAAAACAAAGTTAAGCAAAACTATAAAACAGTGTTCGAATAATCAGTTAAAATATTAAGAATTAATTCGAAAAAAAGAGATGAAAGCTTAAGCGTAAAATACTCAAAATTCGTAAAAATTCAAACGCATCTGTCGCTAAACAAGGTGAACAAAAAAGGGTAGAAATAAAACTGAAGTCTTCCACCGAAGACGTCAGCCGGAGGAATCATTCTTCGAACTTCAGCCGATCGCAAAATGACAAGTTTTTCTACTCGCATTGTAACGACCCCTTATCCCAGCAAGATATTGTCCGCTCTGGAGATTGGGCCGTAGCCAAATATCCTCCCCTCACAGCTTTGTTTGGCGAGAACTTCCCAGAAGGTCACCCAACCTGAAATTGCTCTCGCCGAAGCACTTTTAACTTCGAAGTTCTTATGGGATCTGTTGCCAATTATGCTCCAAAATGCGTCTTGCTATCTTGGGAGAGTCTCTTTACATATGTTTCATTTCCACATACTTCCCCAAGCGATGTGGGATTGTGACAACCCCCCTTTTTATGACATGTCACCTTCCAATTCGCCTGCGCGGACGTACCGCCATCCGCGTTCTGATTCGTTCAGCCATCGTACCCATACGTGCATATTCGGGACATCACAATCAACCCCCCTCGGGGGCCAGACGTCCTCGTTGGCCACATTTTTGGTTGGGTACAGGCTTTGATACCATTTGTAACGACCCCTTATCCCAGCAAGATATTGTCCGCTCTAGGGATTGGGCCGTAGCCCAATATCCTCCCCTCACGGCTTTGTTTGGCGAGAACATCCCAGAAAGTCACCCAACCTGAAATTGCTCTCGCCGAAGCACTTTTAACTTCGGAGTTCTTATGGGATCCGTTGCCAATTGTGCTCCATAACGCGTCTTGCTATCTTGGGAGGGTTTCTTTACAAATGTTTCATTTCCACATACTTACCCAAGGGATGTGGGATTGTGACGACCCCCCTTTTTACGACCTGTCACCTTCCGGTTCGCCCTCGCGGACGTACCGCCATCCGGGTTCCGGTTCGTGCGGCCATCGTAGCCATACGTGCATATTCGGGTCGCCTGTTGCAATCGCCGAAGGGCAATCAGTCGCCCCCTTTATGGGCGACTGATCGCCACTGCATATAGGGATGAAAATCCCTTTTTATCCTCGGCCGATAGTTTCTTTAATTATAAGTTTTATTTTAAGTTTTATTTTTAATCAGTTAATAGTTTTAATTGATGTAATTGTTTTAAATTTCAATTGTTTTAGTATTTGTTTTAAACGACTTACTAAATGAATTTCGATTTCGATTTAAAAGGTTTAAATTCCGCTCGCACGTACGAGATTTATTTAGGATATAAAGATAAAAAAAAATATGTACGGGAAATTGGGTACAGTATTAGGGTCGTCACACGCATCTACCGATGACGTCAGCCGGATGAATCATCCATCCAGCCTCTGCCGATCACGAAACGACAAATACACTTCCTCACATCTTCCGGTTGATAAAATATTTGACATCATCCGGTTACAAAACGACAAAAGACTTTTACCTTCATCATCCTATGGATAAATTACTCGACATCATCCGGTTACAAAACGACAAAAGACTTTTACCTTCATCATCCGATGGATAAAATACTCGACATTATCCGGTTACAAAACGACAAATTTTCTACTTATATCCTCTGATGGCTTCCACTGAAGACATCATCCGATGACTTTACTGAAGACATCATCCGATGAATTTACTGAAGACATCTTCCGATAGACAACAGAACAACAACTCTACATCTGCCGATAGACATCATCTACCGATAGATCAAAAATACTCAACGAAAACAGCATAGAAACAATTTCGCTCTAACAAAGAAATTTCCGACTACCAAAAGAACTTGAGCAATTTACTAAAATTCGTTCAAAACCACTTAAATCCGGACACTACTCCAACATTTGGTAAAAACCACTATTAACACCAACAAAGTATAATTGTCTGGAAGAAAATCTCAAAATAAATTCAGAAACATTAAAACTACTACTGTCATAAAACTCAACAAATTTAAATCGATTCATTGTCCATTAAACCTTCACAACTACTGACAACAGTTAAGCCGCCTCATCAGAACACCAAGTCAAGACTTGGGTGTGCTCCTCCAACCTGTCTAAACCTCATTGTGCTCAGGAAAAATACCTTCAGAAGCTTCTTCACCTACATCACAAAACTCATCTATTAACCTAATGCTAAGTAAGCAAAGCGATAATGAAATGAAATGCTGAGGCAAAATTTCTAGACATGCAGTTTCTACTTTCACATCTCTGTTGCATATGCGTTCATTCACTGATCTGATCCCTCAATTCCATTCGGAGTGGGATCAGCTATCCCAAAGTTATAAATCCTCTTTATCATTTAAGGGGTGGATTACTTCTCTTAATAGCTATAATGATCCTATATTCCACTTGGGAAGTGGATCAATCTTCCCAAAGTTGTAAATCCCTTCATAAGTTAAGGGGTTGATTAGTTCCCTTAATAGCTTGTCTGTTGCAATCATTACATTCCTTACCATGCCAATACATGAAAATTCATTTTCGTATTCTTTCAAAAACATGATACATGACATACAGAAAATATTCAAGCACACACACAACCTACTGTTTTGTGATGTAGGCCCGAAGGCACATGCATACTTTACTTACCTGGTCTCCGGGAAATCGCTCGGTTGTAAGTTGCCTTAGAAGCTCACACATCTAGAGTCAAAATAGAGCATCAATCAAACTCTCACTAAGCTCCACCAGAAATCAACCAGAAGTTTAAGGAAACTAGTTTGAAACCCTGCTACTCATGCATTCCCATTTATCACCAATAACCCGAACCTACTCTCACTCGCAGCATCCTAGAAATCCCCAAATTGCACTCCCTCGGTCATCTAACTGCTAAAACATAAGAAAATGAGAAAAATGTACCTAGGTTGAAGGAAAATTGGGCGAGGGAATCGCCTAGAGGGGTCTGCTACAGAGCTGAATGCTGAAAGAGAAATGGTAAGCAGGATAGTGGCTGCTACAGTGCATTAAACCCAAACCTCTTTCCTTAAATACGTTATCCACTTTTGAAATTTCTAATTTTACTCTTATGCCCTTGCCTAATCACTAAATAACCCTACTTTAATTATTGCTAAATAAAACATATACCATTAATAATAAAAGAAAAGCTGGTTCGAAAGAACCTGGTGTTACACTATGCGTGCAGGGTTTGTAAAAACATGAGTTTCCTTTTCATTATTTAGTTACATAGTGGTAGGTGTCACCGGGGGTTGACTCTCACCAGATGGAGAGGGCACATCTCATGGTTAGATAGCCTTTTCCATCTACCGGGGAGAAAACATGCTCCTCCTCTCAGGACAGCCATGTCTGAACCCCACCCCGGACGTGACCAGATTACATGCATTTCATATCTTTTCATTTAGCGTTTCTTTTCATGAAAAGCATTTGCGAAAATTCATTTTTCATGCTAGTTCGTAAAACATGATGTATGGACATGGATTTGTACAATAAAAGTAAGGAAAGCATAAACAATACATAGAACCTAATTAAAAATGTTCTAACACGCAATTCTCCTAAAATACCCATCCAACCTACACTTAAACAACAAATTCACCAATTATCCTCGATCAACAAAGCTCATTCATGGTGTAGGCCAAATCAGCTAAAAAGTCCCGAAAACTTACCTCGTACCTTAGCACGCAGAGCTTCTCGTTTTGAGCTTGTCCACCTAGAACATTTCACAACCCACGACATTAGAACCGAGCCTAAATCATCGAACTTTCAAAATCTCCAACATTCACCAATAGATTAACCAACTACTTCCAATAATCGCCAATACATCCACTAGAGTCATAAATACTGCAAACCCATCCATTTTTAACATAAACCTTCAATTTCGATAAAACCCTAAATGAAACCCTAGTTAATAATAACTCCAAAACTTGTACAACAACGTCCTTAAGCATAGAAACTTACCTAAGGGTTGTTTTTGGAGAAAAAATGTGAAAGATCGATCGCCAGAAGGAAGTCGTTCGTCGCCGGAAGTGGAATCGCGCACGAGGGAGAAGGGAATCGCCAGGAACCCTCTGGAGGAAGGACTAGCATAATGAAAAATCGTGGGAGGGGAAAGAAGTTGTGAAGTTTTATAATTAATTTGGCTTGGCAAATTACCATTCTGCCCTTCCAATTGATTTTCTATTAGTTTCGTCAATTATCTCGTTATTTAACTAACGATTCATTCTCTCCAGATTTTTCCTCACTTTACCAGAAATTCCCATCTATTATAGGGGCTCTATTAAAACTTATTGTTCACAAAACAGGCATAAATCCCTCTATTTACGAAAATGCCCTTAGTAAGTGGAAACCCGAACATCTCGGGTGTTACACCCTTCACCCCTCTTTTCGCCATTTTTGCCACTTTTCTTCCTTTCTTTCACCTACACTTCACCCATAAAATTACTTCAAATCTTTCCAAACATAAAACACCTCTAACCCCAAAAACCTGACTTAAGAACTTTCCCGAAAACGTAGTGAAAATTCATGAAAACAAACTGCATGGATCGCTTCGAAAACGAGACATATCCCTACGAGTTTAAAACCTCCAAGCGGTTCTAGTATATTTTCAAAACAAACCCTTCGCTCCTATACTTCGTACTACAGTAACATTCACACCCATTTACTTGAAAACTAAATTCGAAAATCATCAAAACAAGCCCATATATATAATATCATCCAAATCGAATGTTATCTCTAAACTATCGACTATACAATTATTCCCAAAATATACCTTATCCACAAAATAACTTGGAGCACACCCACAGGTCAGTAAGCCTGGCCAAAACACGTCCTGTCGCCACGAGCACGATCCACCAACAACCTATGTCCTGTCATCCAAAGGCGTGTCCTTACCTTCGATCTCGTCACCTACATCATACAATTTAAACAGTAAGCCTAATGCTTAGTAAAGAGTGCTCTAAACATAATATTTACATAAATGCATGACTTTTATAAAACATGTTCGTTTATTTTACGTTAACACAATCGTCTACTCAGTAGACCACACACTTGCCCCATAAGAACCAGGACTTGTGTAACAACCCCAGCAGGGCCGTGACATAATCATAAACATCCTTCGGTTATTTGCTAGTTAGTTCTCTGTTTCATCTTGTCCTCTTGTTATTATTATATTTTTTTTTTGTTTCTACCCTTAAACAGAACTCAGAGACATTACAACGTCAGACAAAATTGAACCCTTCATAAACTCGACTTCTCCATTACACTTTTGTCTTACTATATCACAGAATTGAGCGACAATGCTCGGACATCAGTCACATAACAAAATCGGGCAGAAAAGACATGCCCTCAGATCACCCGACTCCATCGTTCTCGGGCTGCATGGATATGCAGGCGTTTATCGATAGGGGACACATCGCCCGATTGTCATGTGCACTTCGCGTGACTCATTAGTCGTCGCCCGGTAGAAGACACCTACCGATGGGCATGTGCAATGCACGTGGTTCTTAGACATAGCCCAAAACACAAGACGACAAACCTTATACTTACCTCCATCGATAGCTAAACGACAACGTTTAAACCACTCCTGTCGATGACATCAGCCGGATGATATACTCATCTGATCAAAACAGCACTACTCACATCATCCGTTTACTCATCTTTACTCACATCATCCGATCATAAAACGACAAAGTTTAAACTACTCCTGCCGATGACGTCAGCCGGATGATTTACTCATCCGATCAAAACAGCACTACTCACATCATCCGATTACTCATCTTTATTCACATCATCTGCTCACAAAACGACAAAGTTTAAACTACTCCTGCCGATGACGTCAGTCGGATGATTTACTCATCCGATCAAAACAGCACTACTCACATCATCTGATTACTCATCTTTATTCACATCATCCGCTCACAAAATGAAAAAGTTTAAACTACTCCTAACGATGACGCCAGCCGGATGATTTACTCATCCGATCAAAACAGCACTACTCACATCGTCCGATTACTCACCTTTACTGACATCATCCGATAGACTTTACCCTAAAGACAAGAAACCTTAACTTATTAAACGACTTCTACTGATAGAAAACATCCATCGGTGGGCAAACACCTTTGACATTTACCCATAGAGGACATCCAAATTTTCACACACTCTCATCATGACAGTATAATTCTACTCTGACTTAAACATAAACTCAATCTGCGTATGCATAGCGGAAGACTTCATTAAAACAGACCATCATATATATATAAATTCTCAAAGTCATTCTCGAGCTCAGAAGCTAAAACAGGTAATATAAAAAAAAAATGACGCTCTTAAGAGAAACCCCATTCTACTTAGAAATTATATCAGTCATATTCTAGTATCTAATGACATGAGAAAACTCATCCTACTTTAACCTCTATTTTCGTAATCCTTACTGACATCACATGAGCAGTAACCACGGGTCATAATTGCCTTTTCTAGCCACGCACTGTCACCCTGAGCACCATCCAACAACCAGCCTTAGACATCTTCGCTGAATTTAGAGTCCTCACCTGTTAATTCTTCACCTACATCATGAGGTTTAAACTATAAGCCTAATGCTTAGTAAGGAATGCAATGCTAACATGTATGCATGAATGCACAGTTTAAAGAAAATATATATTCTCATGAGTCTTTTCTTGTACTTGTTCATGTTCGTGCTCATATTCATCATTCATATTCATCATTTACGTTGTATGGATTAAGGGAGGATTTGTGCCGGTAAAGGGGGTTCAATAGTGAAAGTGTACATAGTCCCTTGCGGGTCGTATTCTTGGTCCCTCTTTAGGACAGTGACACACGCAAAATCGTCTCCAACCCTCTCCTAATCCATGTTGCATAGGTTTCATATTCATATCTTGTTCATGAGAGAAAACATGCACTTAAAACACTTTCATATGCTTGAGAAACATTCGTGATGCATGAGCAGGGATACTCTTGGTTCATCATCCTACTGAACAGGTCATACATCTAACAATGATCATTCTTTCAGTTCAAGTGTCGTAACTAACAGGCAGAAGCTCAAACAATCTTTAAACATCGAAAAAAAGTTTCTAACTAGCACCCCTGAGATGTAGGGCCCTAAGGCCGGGCAATCCTACACATTCACTTACCTGGTTTCCTTAGCAATTTTGAGTACTTCTCTTCAGACTTCCACACCTAAAATATTCCACATTGTAAAGTTAAAACTACATCCTAAAAGTTCTAATCAAGAGTCACCCTAGAATCTAACGTGTATATATATATAAGTCCTTTAGCCGAGCACTCTGTGTGCGTAGTCTAAATTTCTAGAATCAAAATAACCAGATTTGGTCTAGAACTATTCCCAGTCAGTTATAATAAAGTCTAGAATCGAATCGGAGATGCCTTTATTAAACTCGGGTTATAAACGTTACTACCATTATTCTATCATTGAAGAATCCGAAATCCCAGCTCTAGCAGAAAACAGAGCTCAATGTAAACAACCAGTAACTACATTGCCAAAGTCTTACCTTGTAATATCCGGCTTGTACGGATTTTATATTATAATATATATGTTGGCATTTTCGTAAATACATCAAATCAGATCCATTTTACAAAAAGAAAGTGTCATTTTGATCCTAACGATTAATAGGAATTTTAGAAAATTTACGGGATTTTTCGGAGTAAGAACGTTATATTCCGAGTAATTAGGTTTCTTGTAATATAAAGGACGTTCTAGTAAAAATAGCAAATGTGGTCCGAATTGTGAACGGACAGTTTTAATAAATCCTAAATAATGAGTTGGACCTATTGGTGAAATAAAGAGATTTGGTGAAACCGAATAGCTAGTCAATTAACGAAATGAAGGACGAAACGAATATAAAAACAATATAAGGGCGAAATGGTAATTCACCGAGTCAAATTTTAATTAAAATAAACTTTCTCTTCCTCCCTCGACACTTCAGTTTTTCCAGAAGCTTTTCCTTTTCTTTTTCTCTCGGCCTCCTCTCTGTCGTTGGCTATTCGCAACATTCCGAGCTCCGTTTCTCCTCCAATCGTTCCGTTTTCTTCGCGTTTTCTCCTACAATCGACGCTCTAGGTATGGATCTATAGTTTTAGAACGTTTATTTTGAGTTTTACGGAGTTGGAACAATTAGGGTTTCATTAGGTTTTGTTTTAAATTCGCGATTTATAGTCAGAAATGGATAGGTTTGCCGTAATTAAGGATATAGTAAATGTATTGGACGTTATTGGACGAATTTAATTGATTTTGGACGAATGTTAGAATTTGTGAAATTTCGAGATTTTAGGGGAAAACTCGTAAATTGGGAATTGAGGTGCCGAGCATAGATTGCTCGTAAATTGCTCGATAGTATAGCTCAATGAATTGGATTAAAGCTTTAGGAAATCTCCTTAGTTACGGTTTTGTAAATTTTGGACGTTTAGAAGCTTGAACTCGTTTTAACGTCGATGTTGTGTTTTGCCTCAGACAAACAACGCTCGTGGACGGAGCTTGAGCTGCTTTGGACACGAGGTAAGTTCTCGTGACTTACTCTGACCAATTGGTCTACACCGTACTTCAATGTAGCGTCGAGGATCTTAATGGATTGTTTGTTTTAAGTCGTTTTTATTGGGTAGTTAGGTTTACAATTGTTATAGGTTATTCTGTTTGGGTCTGGATTGTATACATGTGCTTGTTTATATTATGCTCATATCTGTTCATGCATCATGTATTTCAAATGTCATGAAAATGAATTTCTGCACGTGTTTTAAGAAAACGAATGAACCTCTGTAATGAATAAACATAATCTGTATCTGGTCACGCGAGGTGGGGCTCAGGCACGGCTGTACGTGTTGTAAGCGTGTACCCACCTCCTCTAGCTGGAAAGAGTAGTCCGACTGCTGGATGGAACTTTCTGGTTAGTGGGTTGCGATCTCGGTGACAATCTGTCTGCGACGTAATGAATCTGAATCTATATCTATTTCTGTATCTGAATCTGAATGTAACGACCCGAGGAGGATCGTCACGTGTCATGACTTTCCTTTAAACTTATCCGTACTTTTATACCTCTGTAATCGTAGTATATTTTTTTTTCTAAGATTTATATCATATCTCATCTTAACTTAAATTCGCTGAATAACCGCGTTTAGCTTTCACTCCTGCCGATCGCTAAACGACAAACATCTAGTTGTTCTACCGGTCAGCACGTGCATCTCACATGACTCATTAAACATCTATCGGCAGGCACACATATTTGCATCTGCCGACAGTCACGTGCATCACGCGTGACCAATTAAATCATCACTCAATTACGACGACAAAAGACTGACTTATCTACCGATGACAAGGCACTCCATCTGCCGATGGCAACACACAACATCTGCCGATGGCATCTATACTACATCTTCCGATAGATTAACTCACATCATCTGCCGATGACGTGGCACTACATCTTCTGGTAGATTAACTCACATCATCTACCGATGACGTGGCACTCCATCTGCCGATGGCATTTATACTACATCTTCCGATAGATTAACTCACATCATCTGCCGATGACGTGGCACTACATCTTCTGGTAAGGCGGAATGACATTTCCATCTTCTGGTATCTTGACCTACTACACATGCCGATCTCTAGGCATATCGTCTGCCGATGACGTCAGCCGGAAGACAAATACTTTTCCTCTTCCGATGACGTCCTCCGGAAGACAGACTTACCCGACTCCCATCACAATCTTCCTGTCGATTTCTACACTTCAAAATAACACATCTCCTGCCGATAGACAAGTACTTTCATCTACCGACTACTAAACATTAACCTATCATCTTCTTCTTCCGGTAGACAAGCAAACTTCATCTACCGATTTCTAAACTCCATAATAACACTCACACCTTCCGATAGACAAATACATTTCGTCTACCGGCAGCACAAACATCATAACTTCAAACTTAATACCGGGACACCAACAGAATAAACCACAGATTCATTAAAACTCATACAGCGGAAGACTTAGTTAAAATCACTCATTCTATATTCTTATAATATACTCATAATCAGTATTCAAGCTAGACAAGTTCAAGCTCCATAATCATAAGTAACATCATCCTACTTAAACTTTTATGTTCATAGTTATCATTAAAACCTTAAGAGTAAAACCAGAGGGTCATAATCGCCATCCAGCCACAGATTTCACACTGATCACCTCCAGCAACCGAGCTTAGACATTTTCATCAACTTTGAATTCCTCACCTGATATTTCTTCACCTACATCATAAGGTGTAACTGTAAGCCTAAGGCTTAGTAAGGAATGCAAACTATTATGAGTTCATGAATGCATAACTTGGAGAAAAACATGCTCATAAGTCTTTTCTTTTCATGTACTTATCTTAATCATCATTCGTAGACATGCTCATATTCATCATTCCTTTCATCATTCATATTCTTCATTACATTATGTGGTTTAAGGGAGGATTTGTGCCGGTAAAGGGGGTTCGACAGTGAGTTTGATCATGGTCCCTACTGCGGGTCGTATTCATATGTCCTACTGCGGACTGTGACATACGCCGAACCACCCCCAACCCTCACTTAACCACGTTGCATAAGTTTTATCTTCTTACCTTATTCATGAGAAAACATATTTCAAAACATTTTCATATGCTTGAGAAGTAAAACATGATGCATAACATAAATGCACTTAATCATCGAACTAAGACAGGGGAGTACTTGAGAATAACAGAACCATATCCATCGACATTTCATCAAACATATAGCAGACAATGTTCACTAAATCTAACTTAATCCTTTGATGTAGGGCCCTATTGGCCGGAAACTTAATACATTCACTTACCTGGATCCTTAGCAATTTGAATCACTTTCTCTTCAACTTCTTCACCTAAAACATTCCACATTACAGTAGTTAAAATAAAGTCCTAAAAGTTCTAATCGAAAGTCATCCTAGAATCTAACAGCTAAGGTTCTCTGTGCAGTCTGAAATCCAAAACCGAAACAGCTAGATATAGCTATCGATTAAACGGGGTCGGTTATATAAAAGGTCCAGAATCGATTTAAAGGTGACATTACCAAATGAAGATAAAGAACGATAACCAACTGACTCAGCCATTGAAGAGCCCGAGAGTACAAGTTCAACTGAAAACAGAGTTCTAAGTGACTACCCGGCATCTACATTGTCAAAATCTTACCTAGAATGTGGGTTACCGGAGTAGAGGCTGAAAAACCAGTTGCTGGGGAGGAAAAAGGCTCCAGAGAAGAAGGGAGTCGCCGAGAGGAAATGTCGGCTGCAGCGAGGTTTAAATGAGATTTAAGGTTTCCATTTTCTATTTATACCTAATCCTTCAGTCATTATTACAAAATTGCCACTCAACCTAGTTTTACTCAACTTGTAATGAATTTGCCTCAACATTAAATTTAATCATAAAGGTTAAATAAAGGGTAACAATGAGAATGGTCAGAAAATCACCTGGCCGAAATGTCGGGCGTTACACTGAATCTGTAATCTACATATTTTCTGAATGGCATACGCACGCATGCATCTGCATTTACGAAGCTTACTGAGATTTCATGATCTCATAGATGTCTGTATGGTGTAGGTGACATTGAGCCAGGTGAGGACGACGTTCCTCCTCCTGATGTATGATGCAATTAATGGAGAATGGCCCGTGGGAGTGTGCTGAGCAGTCAGTGCGTTTTGACCGTGGGGATGTGTATGTATTTTGAGGACTATCAGGATGTTTTTAGTTAATTTGTATAGACAGTTTAGGGTGCTTGGTTCTGGTAGTGGATAGGTTATGTTTTGAGTTGTTCACAAAATGTTTTGAAATGTTTTGGAAACTGGATTTTATAATTGTTTGGAAAGTCTTTCATTGAATGTATTTTGGAACTGCTTATAACCTTTTGTTGATTTCAAAATAGGAAGGATTTGTTTAGATTTTAAACATATCCACGCGTTTTATTTTCATGAAAATAGGCTATGTTTTGAACGTGTTTCGAGTCGTGGTTTTGAACGAGAGTTGAAATGTATATGTTGGAACGTATGCGTGTTAGTGCAATTGTGAATGAGTGGTGTTAAGTGTAATGGTACGTGAAAGCAAAGAAGAAGGAAGAAAGAGGGGAGGCGTTCGAACGCCCAAGGAGTGGCGTTGGAACGTAGAACTCTCCGGTTTTCCAGAGAGTTCAGCGATTGGGCGCAGGAAGAGTCGCGTTCGGGCGGGGGACCAAGAATGTGGGGCGCACGATCGGCCAAGCAATGGCCGACCGTGCGGCCATGTGGGAGGCGCCCGGTCGCCTGTCATTTGGCGACTGAGCGCCCCTCCAATTTGGTGGAGAAATTCCCCTTCTGTCCCTCGGCGGTTTTTTTATGTTTTTAATTCATTTATTTAATTGTTTTAAATTGTTTTAAATTTCAATCATTTTAGTATTTTTTTTAAACGAATTACCAAACGAACTTTATTTCGATTTAACAAGTTTTAATTTCGCTTAAATGTTAAGCCTAAAGTTTATTGGGATAAAAAAAATTTAATATTACGGCAAATGAGTACAGTGTCTGGGGTGTTACAGTTATGGTATCAGAGCCCCCGAGTTTTAAAATCGGTTCTGTAGACTGCTCGACTGCACAGCCACTACGCGGACATCCTTCATCAACTGTAAGTCGGTTTATAGTTTTATCTGATTTTGTTTCTTAGGATTATTGTTTTGATTTTATAGGATTTTTATAAGAATGGTTCGAGGAAAGGATCCTAAAGATGACGCGCTAGATCGGTTTACGGAATTAATAGATCGCCAGTCTCAGCATATGGACCGGCAAGCACAACAAATTGCGGACTTAGTGAATCGAGAGAACTAGAGGACTCAGGATCTGGTAGTTCCAAGTAATCAGGGTATGCAAAGGTTCCAAGGCCTACGGCCTCCAGTATTCGACGGCCAATCGTCGAATCCGACACGTGCTAAGGAGTGGATCCGGGTGATGGAGGATATGTTAGGTTATGCAAAGGTAGGGAACGGGAGCAAGGTGGCTTACACAACCTTTTTACTTGGCATTGGATGCCCGTTTCTGGTGGGACTTGATTAAGTCGACGACGGATGTATCAGTTATGACTTGGGATCGGTTCAAGTTTTTATTTTTCGATAAATATTTCAGCCGCACAGTGAGAGTGGCGAAGAGGAACGAGTTTATGCAACTGAAGCAGACTGGTTCAGTTGCTGATTATATTCGGAAGTTCGAGGCATTATCCAGATTTGCACCTCGTCTTGTTAGCGATAATGAGGAGAAGGTGCACTAGTTTATGGAGGGACTTAATCCGGAGATTCGGATGCACGTTGTTGTCTCAGGTATTATTGATGCGCCCTATTCTAACATCACAGCTAGAGCTCTGGATATCGAGGCTGCCAGAGCCACTTGTGTAAGACCAAGGGAGCCAGCGAAGGGCTTCTTCCGAGAGATCCATCCTCAGTCACAGAACCGAGGATGGCAGCCTAGAGTACAGCCCCAGCAGCAGCAGAGGGGTGTGAAGAGACCTCTTGAGGGAGGTAATGATCGGGGCAAGGGGAACCAAGTACAAGAGGCTTCTTAGTTATCGTGGTGCCCAAAGTGCCAAAAGGAGCCGAGTGGGAACAAATAAATGTTATAGATGTGGGGATGTCGGTCACTTCGTCAGAGATTGTCCGAAGCAGGGCCAAGATCAGTTAGGCGGAGATCAGAGGAGAGTTATGCCGAGGATCTTCGCATTTATTAAGCCCGGCGATGTTGATGACGAGGATCAGCCTGCCGTGATAGCAGGTACTATATTGATTACGGGCGTAACTGTATTTTCTTTTTTAGACACGGGGGCTACGCATTCTTTTGTTTCCACTGCTTGTGTTTCTAGATTAAAACTTGCGCCTGAGTTAGCAGAATGTGAATATAGCGTGATGCTACCTTCAGGAGAGCGTATGCAGTCAAGTCATGTTGTCAAGGGCATTATTATCTCGATTGGGGATAGTACCCTTTATGCTCGCCTCATTGTTATGGGCATCGAGCACTATGATCTTATCTTGGGGATGGACTGGCTGTCACAGCACTTCGCCACCATCGATTGTCGATCCGAGATTGTCACTTTTCGACCCCCGGCTAAAGCCTGAGTTTTCTTATCAGGCAATGCGCAGATTGAGTAGCTCGCCTATTTCTTATTCCATGATGGTCAACGAGCAGTTTAAAGGTGCGTGCTCTATTTATTTTGCCTCTGTATTTGATTGTCAGTTGCTTAGCGGAGAAAAGCCGAGCGACATTCCTATTGTCAGAGAGTTCTCTGGGATCTTTCTTGATGATCTTCCCGGGTTACCACCAGACCGGGAGATCGAATTCACTATTGATGTCTATCCAAACTCTGCGCCGAGGTTTAAGAATCCGTATCGGTTGGCACCAGCGGAGTTGAGGGAACTGAGGACTCAGCTTGACGAGTTGTTAGAGAAGGGTTTTATTCGACCCATTGTTTCACCCTGGGGTGCACCCGTTCTGTTTGTTAAAAAGAAAGTTGGGGCCCTCAGGATGTGCATCGATTACAGAGAACTGAATAAACTTACAGTGAAGAATAAGTATCCACTGCCCCGGATTGATGATTTATTTGATCAGCTGCAAGGTGCCCGAGTATTTTCGAAGATTGATCTACGCTCGGGTTACAATCAGCTGAAGGTCTGGAAGGATGATATACCGAAGACGGCATTCCCAACGAGGTATGGGCATTATGAGTTCCTTGTCATGTCTTTTGAACTCACTAATGCCCCTGCAACGTTTATGGATTTGATGAACCGTGTCTTCAAGGAGTATCTGGACAAGTTCGTGGTGGTTTTCATTGACGACATTCTGATCTACTCTAAGACGAAGGAAGAACACGAGGAGCATTTGATGATAGTCTTGAGGACCCTATGTCAGCATCAGTTGTATCCGAAGTTCACCAAATGCGAATTTTGGTTGGATCGGGTCAATTTCCTTGGCCATATCATATCACAGGAAGGTGTTTATGTGGATCCGAGCAAAATTCGGACGGTCAGAGATTGGCCACAGCCAAAGAACGCACGAGAGGTGCGCAGATTTCTTGGGTTAGCTGGTTATTACCGGAATTTTATCGAGAGATTCTCGAAGATCGCACTTCCTCTTTCACGATTGACTCGGAATAACGAGAGATTTATATGGTCGTCTGCTTGTGATAACAGTTTGATGGAGTTAAAGCAGAGATTGACCACCACTCCAGTATTGGCGTTACCTGTTGAAGGTGACAAGTTCAGTATTTATTGTGATGCGTCAGGAGTTGGACTAGGTTGTGTGTTGATGCAGGAAGGGAGAGTTATTGCTTATGCTTCTCGGCAGCTGAAGTCGTATGAGCAAAATTACCCTACGCACGACCTTGAGTTAGCAGCTGTGGTTTTCGCACTGAAGATATGGAGACATTATTTATATGGGCAGCAGTGCGAGATATTTTCCGACCACAAGAGCTTGAAGTATCTATTTACGCAGAAGGAGCTGAATATGCGACAGAGACGGTGGCTTGAGTTCGTCAAGGATTACGATTTTGATATCAAGTACCATCCCGGAAAGGCGAACAAGGTTGCTGATGCTTTGAGTAGAGTGCCTTCTGCGAGTCAGCCTTCATTAGCAGCGATGTCAGTTACGCTGCGGTCTGAGATTGAGAGGTTCGACGTAGAGATAGTGGCAGAGTTGTCCAGTATACTCACCAACATTTCTCTCAGGCCGACTATTCTGGATCGGATACGTGAGGCTCAGCAGAAGGATACTGAGTGTGAGGAGCTTCGATCCAGCATGACATTGGGAGACTCGTCAGATTTTCATTTATCAGATGATGGTATTCTGAAGTTCAGGCATAGGTGGTACGTGCCTAACGACGAGGCCCTGAAGAAGGAGATATTGGCCGAGGCACATTTGTAACGACCCTAATTACGGTACCCAATTTTTCCTAATTATTTTTCATTTTATTTTATACCTAGTGTTTATGCGGAAAATAATTTGAAATCTATTTAATCAAACATTTAAAACAATTAAAACTATTTAATTAAAACTATTTTTATAACAATTTATTAAATAAAATAATGGGAGGGCAGGATTGTAAATCCTGCCCGTGGAAGAACCGCAGCGATCAGGCGCTGCGTGAGCAGCGCACGATCGCTGCTGCGCTGCCAATATGCAGCGCGCGATCGCTGCATAATGCAGCGATCAGGCGCTGCATGATGGCAGCGCGCGATCGCTGCTTCATGCAGCGCTCGGGCGCCGCACCCCTGCTCCCTGCCTTCTCTGATTTCAAACATTTTGCTCTCTGGAATTCAAGTTTCCAGAGAGCAAAACATTCCTCTTCTCTCCTCTTTTTCATTCATTTCACTGCCCCTTTTTATTCCATTTCATTGCCTCCCTGAGTATCACATTATAAACCATTTTATGAAAACAAATTGCATGGATATATTTAAAATTAGACTTTTCCAAAACGTTATAAAACCTGAAAATAGTTATCTATCAAAACAGTTATTTATCAAAATAGTGAACTATCAACTAATCAGTCTCAAACAACCTAAAATAGTTCTAACAATTTAACATCAACCCATACGTCACAGAAAGCCCAAAAACTATACATACATCCCCACGGGTCAAAACACGCCTCGACTGCTCAGCGCACTCCCACGGGCCATCTTTCTTCAACCGTTCATGCCTCGGGTGGAGGGATCTCATCCTCACCTGTGTAGAGGTCACCTACACCATAAATATAAGTCGTGAGCTTAAGGCTCAGTAAGTCTACGTGAATGCTTATGCATGAACATGTTTATGCAGTTTTTATAACACCGTCACTCATGCATTTCATTCTTTCTTTCTTTCTTTCATTCATTCATTCTCACCATAACATTCTTTTGGTTACCGAAGTCTATTCACTCGGCAGATGGTTAGGGCCCGTCAAGCGGTTAGACAGCCCACACCATCTGAAGGGAGGAAAACCCGCTCACCACGGAACGCCGGGTCTGAACCTCACCCCGATAACCACATACAGAGGGTTGTTTACATGATACTTTACTTGCCTTTACGTGCATTTCTTTTTCATGAAAACTATGCTCAAATTCATTTTCATGACGTTTTTAAAACTATGATGCATGAACAGATATAAACATAACATATCAATCATCATACGTACCATCAAGACACTCAGGCATAACCTACAAAAGAACTAATCCTAACTACCCAACCAAAGCATTTAAACAAACAATTCTCCAATTTCCTCGAACAACAAAAGATCCTATGGTGTAGGCCAATCGGCCAAACAAGTCGCGGAGACTTACCTGAAGTCCTTAGCAAATCGAGAGCCGTCAGGGAGCTTCGTTCACCTAAGCCAATTTACAACAGTTTTCGTTAAAATTAGTTTAAACTCCTAAACGTCCAATACGTTCCATATATACCTAATCACGGCTAACCTATTAATTACGAGCCCTAATTCGCATTTTTAAAGGATTTAAATCGAAACCCTAACTTTCTAAAACATCGTAAAACTTGAAATAAAGGCTCTAAGATTATAGACACATACCTAGGGTAGCGAGAGAAGAAAGAAACGCGAAGGACGGAGGAGAAACGGAGGAGAAACGGAGGTCGGATCGCCAGATTTCGTCGCAGGCAGAGGTCTTCTTCTTCTCTGGTTTTGGCGCGGCAGAGGTGAAATGAAAATGTGATGAATATTAGATTTTTAGGTTTTAGTTTTGTTATTTATAATTTAATTTAATAAATTACATTTTTGCCCTTAGTACTTGTTTCGTCTTTCGTTTCATTAATCGTCTATCGATTTGATTTCCCCAAACTTCCATACTTCACCAATAAGTCCAATTCACCGATAGGGTTTATTCAAAACTGTCTGTTCGCAATTCGGACCTCGTTTACTATTTTTACTAAAACGTCAATTACTTTACGAAAGACGTAATTACTCGGAATATAACGTTTAAACTCCGAAAATTCTCATAATTTCCTTAAAATTCTTATTATTCGTTAGGGTCATAATGACGCTTTCTTTTCGTGAAATGGACCTTATTTGACATATTTACAAAAATGCCATCTAATAATATAATATATCAATATAATATATTAAATCCAAAAATCCGTACAAGCCGGATATTACATTCTACCCTCCTTATTCAGAATTTTGTCCACAAAATTTGAACCAGCTTATGGTCCTTGATATTAACGTCTCACGTCTTGAGGCAGTACACTTCGATTTATTGTCGGTACTCACGGCCATCCTTCGTGGTTCTAAACCAAAACTCTTCACTATACTTCCCCATATTGGCCTTAAATTCATTTTCCCCCACTTTCGATTTGATCTTACGCAACCTCACTCAAGTATGGAACATAATCAAATTTCTAATTCTCAAATCAAATGACTCATCGACATATTTGTCACTTCAATATTTGCACCTGCATCAACTTTTGACTCTCCCTGAATCACTCACCGATTACATCTCCTAATATTACAAACCTCAAAGTTCTCTTTTTCCTTGGCGTCCTTCCTCTGCCGTTCACTCAGGTCAGAGCTACGTCCAAGCTTCCTAACGCCAGCCAAATTGAATGCCTACACTTCATCAAACTTCTGGGTCGTAACCCAAATTTCAACATAATCCCAACGACTCTATCTACAGTCGGGATGAACACCAACTAAACTTTTACATTAACCTCATAACCATACTCCTTACTTTCAACGGGTCTAACACATTAATTGCCTACGTATCCAAATCTTACCAACTTTCCTAATCCTACAATCAAACATTCTCTAACAGTGTACTTGTCACCAACTGACCCAAGCACACGTTGGTCTATATTTAGTCACCCAAAACGTTAAACTTTCAAACTTATTAATTGGTCTCTACTAAAATTGTCTCTAGTCTCAATCCTTGAATTAAACTTCCAATCTTACTCTTTATTGAGTCTAACAATCCCCCTAAGTCACATACCTTCCTGGACCACTTACTAATTCCGCCAGTTCTTTCAGGGAGGATTTCACATTTAATTTAACACTTGTTGTACTCCTCGAACTATGTCACCAGAATTTCTTATTAACATCGCTTCCATTCTAAGCTTCGTCCTTGAATTCTGGACTGTATTTTAACTAAAAGTCTCATACTACTTACTTTACACTCTTTTGTCCATCTTCGATCTCTATTAACTCTGAGTGCCATAAATTCCAAAATTTCCACCCTTGATGTGCTCTAATCTGCACGTTCTAACCTAAGATTATTCGCGTAATTATTGGTCGTGACTTGCCAAACACACGTTGAACACTAGAACTCTGCCAACTTAGCCTCACTTCTATGCTTACTTAGAGGTTTTTAGTGAAAACTCTCGTTCTCTTTATTCTAAAATTCACAAATTCCACAATTTGCAGGCCTTTAAACGCCAACCTATACTTCCAATCTTAACATCTCATTTAATCCCAACAATCTCTTTTACTTCTTTCCTAATTTCACACGAGGACTACATTGAATCTACTAACTAATCTTACCACTTGTCGCTCCTCCTCGTCAGGTTCTAACTATTCTTCTCAACAATTGTCGGTACTCACGGCCATCCTTCGTGGTTCTAAACCAAAACTCTTCACTATACTTCCCCATATTGGCCTTAAATTCATTTTCCCCCACTTTCGATTTGATCTTACGCAACCTCACTCAAGTATGGAACATAATCAAATTTCTAATTCTCAAATCAAATGACTCATCGACATATTTGTCACTTCAATATTTGCACCTGCATCAACTTTTGACTCTCCCTGAATCACTCACCGATTACATCTCCTAATATTACAAACCTCAAAGTTCTCTTTTTCCTTGGCGTCCTTCCTCTGCCGTTCACTCAGGTCAGAGCTACGTCCAAGCTTCCTAACGCCAGCCAAATTGAATGCCTACACTTCATCAAACTTCTGGGTCGTAACCCAAATTTCAACATAATCCCAACGACTCTATCTACAGTCGGGATGAACACCAACTAAACTTTTACATTAACCTCATAACCATACTCCTTACTTTCAACGGGTCTAACACATTAATTGCCTACGTATCCAAATCTTACCAACTTTCCTAATCCTACAATCAAACATTCTCTAACAGTGTACTTGTCACCAACTGACCCAAGCACACGTTGGTCTATATTTAGTCACCCAAAACGTTAAACTTTCAAACTTATTAATTGGTCTCTACTAAAATTGTCTCTAGTCTCAATCCTTGAATTAAACTTCCAATCTTACTCTTTATTGAGTCTAACAATCCCCCTAAGTCACATACCTTCCTGGACCACTTACTAATTCCGCCAGTTCTTTCAGGGAGGATTTCACATTTAATTTAACACTTGTTGTACTCCTCGAACTATGTCACCAGAATTTCTTATTAACATCGCTTCCATTCTAAGCTTCGTCCTTGAATTCTGGACTGTATTTTTAACTAAAAGTCTCATACTACTTACTTTACACTCTTTTGTCCATCTTCGATCTCTATTAACTCTGAGTGCCATAAATTCCAAAATTTCCACCCTTGATGTGCTCTAATCTGCACGTTCTAACCTAAGATTATTCGCGTAATTATTGGTCGTGACTTGCCAAACACACGTTGAACACTAGAACTCTGCCAACTTAGCCTCACTTCTATGCTTACTTAGAGGTTTTTAGTGAAAACTCTCGTTCTCTTTATTCTAAAATTCACAAATTCCACAATTTGCAGGCCTTTAAACGCCAACCTATACTTCCAATCTTAACATCTCATTTAATCCCAACAATCTCTTTTACTTCTTTCCTAATTTCACACGAGGACTACATTGAATCTACTAACTAATCTTACCACTTGTCGCTCCTCCTCGTCAGGTTCTAACTATTCTTCTCAACAATTGTCGGTACTCACGGCCATCCTTCGTGGTTCTAAACCAAAACTCTTCACTATACTTCCCCATATTGGCCTTAAATTCATTTTCCCCCACTTTCGATTTGATCTTACGCAACCTCACTCAAGTATGGAACATAATCAAATTTCTAATTCTCAAATCAAATGACTCATCGACATATTTGTCACTTCAATATTTGCACCTGCATCAACTTTTGACTCTCCCTGAATCACTCACCGATTACATCTCCTAATATTACAAACCTCAAAGTTCTCTTTTTCCTTGGCGTCCTTCCTCTGCCGTTCACTCAGGTCAGAGCTACGTCCAAGCTTCCTAACGCCAGCCAAATTGAATGCCTACACTTCATCAAACTTCTGGGTCGTAACCCAAATTTCAACATAATCCCAACGACTCTATCTACAGTCGGGATGAACACCAACTAAACTTTTACATTAACCTCATAACCATACTCCTTACTTTCAACGGGTCTAACACATTAATTGCCTACGTATCCAAATCTTACCAACTTTCCTAATCCTACAATCAAACATTCTCTAACAGTGTACTTGTCACCAACTGACCCAAGCACACGTTGGTCTATATTTAGTCACCCAAAACGTTAAACTTTCAAACTTATTAATTGGTCTCTACTAAAATTGTCTCTAGTCTCAATCCTTGAATTAAACTTCCAATCTTACTCTTTATTGAGTCTAACAATCCCCCTAAGTCACATACCTTCCTGGACCACTTACTAATTCCGCCAGTTCTTTCAGGGAGGATTTCACATTTAATTTAACACTTGTTGTACTCCTCGAACTATGTCACCAGAATTTCTTATTAACATCGCTTCCATTCTAAGCTTCGTCCTTGAATTCTGGACTGTATTTTTAACTAAAAGTCTCATACTACTTACTTTACACTCTTTTGTCCATCTTCGATCTCTATTAACTCTGAGTGCCATAAATTCCAAAATTTCCACCCTTGATGTGCTCTAATCTGCACGTTCTAACCTAAGATTATTCGCGTAATTATTGGTCGTGACTTGCCAAACACACGTTGAACACTAGAACTCTGCCAACTTAGCCTCACTTCTATGCTTACTTAGAGGTTTTTAGTGAAAACTCTCGTTCTCTTTATTCTAAAATTCACAAATTCCACAATTTGCAGGCCTTTAAACGCCAACCTATACTTCCAATCTTAACATCTCATTTAATCCCAACAATCTCTTTTACTTCTTTCCTAATTTCACACGAGGACTACATTGAATCTACTAACTAATCTTACCACTTGTCGCTCCTCCTCGTCAGGTTCTAACTATTCTTCTCAACAATTATCCTAAGTTTAGCTCTTGTATTCTATCTTCATCTAGAAGGTATCCCTTAATAGGTTCATATCTAAACCTTCATCTTTCGTGGTTAGTCGTATCCTAATACTCCAAGGGGGTTTGCCAAATAAATCCAGTTTCTACCTATTTGAAAGCCATATCTCTTAGGGCGCATTCCTCTAATTGTTACTAAACTCTAGGTGTGCAAACTCCGTTGATTAAATTGAACTAATTCTACTAATGTATAACTATATTTCTATTTAGTCTTTATTGTCCTATATGTAGTCTATGGTTTTCTCTTCGAGGTTCAACTAATAATCCTTCTTACCCACTTTCTATTTTCTTACTTTTCTATTTTCAAGTCTATATATTTATTTATCATATGCATATTTGTCATACAGGTAATTAAAACAATACCTGCAATTGTAGAAGGCTGGGCCCTACCGTCGACATCACCAGGCTCAATAAAAGCAAATATTCTTGGGGTAACTTTCTTCTGGTCAGTAGTAGTCCTCGGACAATGTAGGGCATAGTGGCCCACCTCTCCGCATCTGTAGCACTTGTCCGTACCCAATCTACAGGCACCAAAATGAGGTCTCGAGCACTTCGGGCATATAGGCTTCTGAGTAGATTCTTGGACTTGCTTTCCCTTTCCTTGGTTGCCTGTTCCGTCGTAGGGCCCCTTCGCTCCCCGTGGCTGCGTTTGCTGTTGTCCTCTCGGTTGCCAGCCTTGATTCTGGGCCTGAGGATGGAGCTCACGAAAGAAGCCCTTAGCTGGCTCCTTCGTCCTAACACAAGTCGCCCTGGCAGCCTCAATGTCCAAAGCTCTAGCTGCGACGTCAGAATACGGCACATCAATAATACCTGATACAATAACGTGCATCCGAATCTCTGGGTCTAGTCCCTCCATAAACTGGTGTACCTTCTCCTCGTTATCGCTGACAAGACGTGGTGCAAATCGTGACAAAGCCTCGAACTTCCTTATATACTCTGCAACCGAACCTGTCTGCTTTAGCTGTGTGAACTCGTTCCTCTTAGCCACCCTCACTGTGCGGCTAAAATACTTGTCGAAGAATATGGTCTTAAACCGCTCCCAGGTCATAATCGATACGTCTGTCGTCGCCTTGATTGAATCCCACCAGAAACGGGCATCCATCGCCAAGTGAAAGGCAACAAAAGCAACCTTCTTTCCATTCTCCACTTCCGCATACTCTGACATATCCTCCATAGTGCGGATCCACTCTTCTGCAACTGTTGGATCCGATGAGCGGCCGTCAAATACTGGAGGCCGTAAACTTTGGAATTTCTGCATACCCTGATTACTGGGGACTACCAGCTCCTGAGCTCTCTGATTCTCTCGCTGGTTCTCTCGATTCACTAAGTCTGTAATTTGTTGCGCTTGCCGGTCCATATGCTGAGACTGGCGATCTAACAATTCCGTAAGACGATCCATCGCGTCGTCTCTCGGATCCCTTCCTCGAGTCATACTTATAAACTCCTATAAAATTTAAAACAAGTAATCCTAAGAAACTGAAATCAAACAAAGCAGTAAACAGACTTACTGTAATATCTGACTCGTACGGGTTTTTGAGAATATTATTATTATTATTATTATATTTTTAAATTAAACATAAAAACAACGAAAACTCGTTGTTTTCGTTGTGTCGAGCCCGAGCCCGAGCGCGAGCGAGAACAGGGGAGAAGCGACGACGGCGACGCGGCGCCGTTCACCGACGAACATCGGCGCCTTCCGGCCAGACGGCGGCGACGAGCGTGCTTCGGCCCATCTCTGCGCGCAACCCGAACCGGTAAGCTCGGTTTTCTCCCTGTTTTCGGTTCGATTTTGGGCCGCGAAGAACGAACTCGATTAAGCTCTGATTTCCGGCCACTTTTGGCCGTTCTTAGCGTCAAATGGCCGAGCATAACGCCGGCTATGGTTGCCGTGCGTTTAAGTGCTCAAATTGAGCGAAAACAGTGGATGCCCGAATTGGGCATTTCGGGTTTCTTGGGTGAAACCTCGATTTTACATTTGGTTATGCTAATTGAGCGTATAGGAGGTTGATTGGTGAAGAAATTGACGAGAATTAATGGAAAACCGAAAATGGTGAAATTCTCGGCTTAGGGCAGATTCGGGTTTTTGGATTTTTGACCTAGCTAGAGTTGTTTGTTTTTAAATTCATTTTGGCGGATTGAAATAGGTTATTAGAGGAGTACGTGGCCGCTAGAATCGTTCGATTCCGATAACCGGCGCGAAAGTTACGCGCGTTTTAAGTTTCGCGTCGGTTTTTACCGAACCCAAATTAGTGGCTGTTTAGTTAGATTTTAGTTGGATTAAAGCTTTAGGAAATTGCTTTAGTTAAGGTTTTGTTAATTTGGACGTTTAGAAGCTTAAATTAGTTTTGACGTCAATGTTGTGTTTTGCTTCAGACAAACAACGCTCGTAGACGAAGCTCAGCGTGCTACGGACGACAGGTAAGTCTCTCGTGACTTGTTTGGCCGATTGGCCTACACCATAAGATTTCTTGTTGTTCGAGGAAATTGGAGATTATAGTAAGTGTCGGGCGAATAGGTTGGGTAGTTAGGTTAATTTCTTATTAGGTTATGTTTCTATTCGTCTTGATGGTATGCACGTTCATTGTTTGTTATTGCTTTGATTATGTTTATAGTATTGCACATGTTCACGCATCATGTTTCTGAAAAGCACGAAAAAGGAATTTCTATGCATGTTTTCATGAAAAGGAAAAGGATAATGTAAATGTATGAATGAATGTAATCTGGTCAAGGAGGTGGCGGTGGTTCAGACATGGCTGCTTGGGGAGCATGTTTTCCCCCCGGTTAGATACGAGGGGCTATCCAATCGCGGGATGTGCCGCTCCTATCTAGCGAGAGTGAGGCCACGGTGACATTATGTAATGAAATGAATAGCGAAAAGGTAGGAAGCATGTTTTATGAACTGCACGCATAGCATGCATTGCATTCACGTAGACTTACTGAGCCTTAAGCTCACGACTTATTTTTATGGTGTAGGTGACCTCTACACAGGTGAGGATGAGATCCCTCCACCCGAGGCATGAACAGTTGAAGAAAGATGGCCCGTGGGAGTGTGCTGGGCAGTCGACGCGTAATTGACCCGTGGGGATGTAGGTATATGATTTGGGGACTTGATATGAAATGTATAGTTTGTCATATTAGGATGTTTGGGTTATTCTGGATAGAAATATGTAAGTGATAGGTGTAGGCTGTGGTAAATATTGTTGAATTGCTATGGATAACGAAACTGTTTTGAATTTACAACTTTCTGGAACTGCTTGGGACTTTCTTTTTAAACAGGAGGAATGTTTGGTTTTTAAATGGATCCATGCAGTTCGTTTTCTTGGAAAATGTGTTTTGTTTACTTATGTCTCGAGTCGTTCTGAGTGAGATTATGGAGGATGTATGAGCGTCAAGAGATTTGATGTTGAACTGTATAATTGAGATGTAGATAAGAAATGATATTGTCAGGATGTGATGAATTGATGAGTTGAGGAATGATAGAAGGTTGAGTGGTTTTATGTAAACTGTTTTTATATGATAAATGAATTTTCTTTAAAGGTTTTCGAGAATGTTTTTAATTGGTTTAGAGGCTTAAAAAGGAAAATTTTATACGGGAAAAATAGGTACAGTTTTAGGGGTGTTACAATTATGGTATCAGAGCCCCCGGGTTTTAAAATCGATTCTGTAGACTGCTCGACTGCACAGCCACTACGCAGACATCCTTCCTCAACTGTAAGTATGTTTACTGCTTTGTTTCATTCTAGTTTCTTAGGATTATTTGTTTAATTTTTATAGGAGTTAGAAAAATGGTTCGAGGACGAGATGCCAGGGATGACGCCCTGGATAGACTTACAGATCTGCTGAACCGTCAGTCTCAGCATATGGACCGGCAAGCACAACAAATTGTGGACTTAGTAAACCGAGAGAACCAGCGAGAGAACCAAAGGGCCCAGGAATTGGTGGTTCCTAATAATCAGGGTATGCAGAAGTTCCAAAGCTTGCAGCCTCCAGTGTTCGATGGACGATCTTCGGATCCAACTATTGCGGAGGAATGGATTCGCAATATGGAGGATATGCTGGAGTATGCGGAGGTGGAGACTGGGAAGAAGGTTGCTTTTGTCACCTTTCACTTGGCATTGGACGCCCGTTTCTAGTGGGATTCAATCAAAGTGACTACGGATGTGACTACTATGACATGGGAACGATTTAAGACTTTGTTCTTTGATAAGTATTTCAGCCGCACGGTGAGGGCGGCTAAGAGAAATGAATTCACACAGCTGAAGCAGACAGGTTCGGTTGCAGAATACATACGGAAGTTTGAGGCTTTGTCGCGATTTGCACCGCGTCTGGTCAGCGACAATGAAGAAAAGGTGCACCAGTTTATGGAGGGACTTAATTCGGAGATTCGGATGCACGTTATAGTGTCAGGTGTTATTGATGTGCCCTATTCTGACATTGCAGCTAGAGCTCTGGATTTCGAGGCTGCTAGAGCGACTTGTGTTAGGCCGAGAGAGCCAGCTAAGGGCTTCTTTCGCGAGATCCAACCTCAGTCATGGGACCGAGACTGGCAGCCAAGTGAGCATCAACAGCCACGACAACAAAGGAGTGATAAGAGGCCCTGTGATAGTAAGGGTGACCGGGGAAAAGGAAAGCTAGTCCAAACGGCTACTCAAAAGCCTTTATGTCCACAGTGCCAGAAGCAGCACTACGGTGATTGTCTGACGCGTACTAATAGATGTTATCGATGTGGGGAAGCTGGCCACTATATCATGAACTGTCCGTTATTGAACCGGAATCAACCAGGCAGAGATCAACAGGGCAGGGATCAAAGAAAGGTTATGCCGAGGGTCTTTGCTTTCATCGAGCCTGGTGACGTCGACGATGGAGCCCAGCCTTCTACCCTGGCAGGTATCGTTTTAATTACCTGTACAACAATATTATTGTTTTGACAATAGTAATAATGATGATAACGATAGGCTTGAGAATAGAAAAGTAAGAAGATAGAAACTGGGTAAGAAAGAGTTGTAGGTGAACCTCGAAGAGAAAATAGTAGGTTACGTATAGGACAATAAGGACCAAATAGAAGTATAGTTATACATTAGTAGGATTAGTTTGATTTAATCAACGGAGTTGCGCACTTAAGGTTTAGTAACAATTAGAGTAATACACCCTATGAGATATGGTTTATAAGTAGGTAAGGATTATGTCTAATTGACAACCCCCTTGGAGTATCGGAATACGATTAATCAAGAAAGACGAAGGTTTAGATATAAACCTATTAAGGAATGACCTAGATTGTTGTAATACTTGGAGTGTGTTTAATTAGAGGATGTACCGTAGAAATCGTATATTAGTGATTCGTGTGAAGCTAAGAGTGTCTAAATTAAGATAGAATTCAAGAGTTAAACTTAGAGAATTGAAGTCATGTGCATGGTGATACTCTAGATACCGAAATTTGTTGTTCTCTAGGAAATGAGTACCACCAAAGACACCTTAGAAGACTAATCCATAAAGGAAGATATTAATCTGTGAGAAGATTTTAACCGACTTATTAGGTGGGAGGTCTAGCGAAGTTAAGAATAATCGACGAGTTGTGGACATGTCAGGCAGTTAGGGCTGCTCGATTGGATTATGAAGCAAAAGATATAGGAGTTAAGTTGTAAACCTATAGTTGGTACAATTTAAACTAAGAGCCACGAACATGAGGCTGACCTTCGAGATGAATATAGGAGCATCGGTGTTCGAGGAATTAGACGGATAAACCTTGGCGTAGGGATGTTTATGACCTTATTTGAATATAGAGGTGTAAGGTTGGAGAACTTGAAGAGAATCGGATGGAGGGCGTAAACTTACCTACAACAAGTTTGCTAACAAGAAAATTGTTAGACAAATTATTGTGAAGTAGACAAGTAGAGTATTTGAACCCGACTAGGAGGAACGAAAGAGGATTGACCATTGTGTAACTTTGAAGAAATCCTCGTAGGATATTAGAGGTAAGTGCAAGGGATGGTTAGATTAAAAGAGAAGAGTTAAGATTAGAAGCCTAGTTCGATGGCTAATGTCGGGCGATTTGTGAAATTCACAATATGTTGAATAGAAAATGTAAGTTGCTCGGAAAGCCATTTAAAGTAAACTTAGAATGGGACAAGTTAGAAAAGCTCCGAAAGACCGATGGATGCATTAGAGACTTAAGGTTATAATAAATAGTTCAAACAATTCTATGGTCAAAACTTGGGGATTCCATTGTACATGGAGTTAATAAGGAAATTGAGCTAAACAGATGAGCATAATGTGTATAGTATTTAGCAGAGGACATAACGATAGAATTCGTTGAGGTAACTTAGAACAAAATATGACATTTATAGCGTCTTATAGTTACAAAGGGATTGGAATCCTAAGCGAGTAGTAACTTTGTCCCCGGATGGACTCGTCGGGGCCTTGGAGTAACCTCGGTGAGATGGTTGGTGAAATCTAGAGATTTAAGTCCTAGTTGAGAATTTCTTTTATTAAGACCCGCGAGGTGCCCAAGGAAGTGTACAATTTGGATAATGTTGACGGAGAAGTTCTGTGGGAACATTACTAGGGAAATGTGGACTCGGGTGGTTGTAATAGAGATTAAGGTCGTAGTGTAATTGAAATTTAACGTTAGAGTAAGTAGTTTTAGAAGGCTTTGAGGGCGTGAAGTAGTTAGGTAAGTATCTGATAAACACGGAATTAAGAAAGTTAGGAACTAAGGAAAAACTCAATTCGAGGAAGTTAAGTTATTTCGAGAATTGAGGATAAGAGGCAATCTTTAGTAGAAACCAATTAATAAGTGAGAGAGAGTTAATGTTTTAGGTGACTAAATGCAAACCAACACGTGCTCGGGGCGTTAAGTGTCAAGTACGCAGTTAGAGATCGTTTGGTTAAGACCGAGAGATTTGGTAAGAGTTGATGCGTAAACTGAAAGTGAGGACTACGATTAGGGAGTTAATGTAGAAATTCGGTGGGTGTGCATCCCGATTGTGAACAGGATCAAGGGAATTGCGTCGAGGTATGGGTTACAGCACAGAATTTAATGAAATTGTAGGCATTCAATTTGGCTGGTGTTAGGAAGCTTAGGTATGGCTCTGACCAAAATATGTTGGAAGTTGGTACATGCGCAAGTATTAAAGTGACAAATATGTTGTCGGGTTAATTAATTGAGATTTGAGAATTTGGATTATGCTTAGTACGTGAGAGGGGACGTGTACGATCAAACCGAAAGTAGAGAATACGAAGTAGAGCCAATGTTGGAGAATATAGTAGGATTTCGGGTTAGCACCACGAAAAAGGACCGTAAGTACAGACGATTAACTGAAGTAAAATGCCGCAAGATAAGAGACGTTAATGTCAAGAACTATAAGCTGTGGCAAATTTTGAGGACAAAATTCTAAATAAGGAGGGTAGAATGTAATATCTGACTCGTACGGGTTTTTGAGAATATTATTATTATTATTATTATATTTTTAAATTAAACATAAAAACAACGAAAACTCGTTGTTTTCGTTGTGTCGAGCCCGAGCCCGAGCGCGAGCGAGAACAGGGGAGAAGCGACGACGGCGACGCGGCGCCGTTCACCGACGAACATCGGCGCCTTCCGGCCAGACGGCGGCGACGAGCGTGCTTCGGCCCATCTCCGCGCGCAACCCGAACCGGTAAGCTCGGTTTTCTCCCTGTTTTCGGTTCGATTTTGGGCCGCGAAGAACGAGCTCGATTAAGCCTTGATTTCCGGCCACTTTTGGCCGTTCTTAGCGTCAAATGGCCGAGCATAACGCCGGCTATGGTTGCCGTGCGTTTAAGTGCTCAAATTGAGCGAAAACAGTGGATGCCCGAATTGGGCATTTCGGGTTTCTTGGGTGAAACCTCGATTTTACATTTGGTTATGCTAATTGAGCGTATAGGAGGTTGATTGGTGAAGAAATTGACGAGAATTAATGGAAAACCGAAAATGGTGAAATTCTCGGCTTAGGGCAGATTCGGGTTTTTGGATTTTGACCTAGCTAGAGTTGTTTGTTTTTAAATTCATTTTGGCGGATTGAAATAGGTTATTAGAGGAGTACGTGGCCGCTAGAATCGTTCGATTCCGATAACCGGCGCGAAAGTTACGCGCGTTTTAAGTTTCGCGTCGGTTTTTACCGAACCCAAATTAGTGGCTGTTTAGTTAGATTTTAGTTGGATTAAAGCTTTAGGAAATTGCTTTAGTTAAGGTTTTGTTAATTTGGACGTTTAGAAGCTTAAATTAGTTTTGACGTCAATGTTGTGTTTTGCTTCAGACAAACAACGCTCGTAGACGAAGCTCAGCGTGCTACGGACGACAGGTAAGTCTCTCGTGACTTGTTTGGCCGATTGGCCTACACCATAAGATTTCTTGTTGTTCGAGGAAATTGGAGATTATAGTAAGTGTCGGGCGAATAGGTTGGGTAGTTAGGTTAATTTCTTATTAGGTTATGTTTCTATTCGTCTTGATGGTATGCACGTTCATTGTTTGTTATTGCTTTGATTATGTTTATAGTATTGCACATGTTCACGCATCATGTTTCTGAAAAGCACGAAAAAGGAATTTCTATGCATGTTTTCATGAAAAGGAAAAGGATAATGTAAATGTATGAATGAATGTAATCTGGTCAAGGAGGTGGCGGTGGTTCAGACATGGCTGCTTGGGGAGCATGTTTTCCCCCCGGTTAGATACGAGGGGCTATCCAATCGCGGGATGTGCCGCTCCTATCTAGCGAGAGTGAGGCCACGGTGACATTATGTAATGAAATGAATAGCGAAAAGGTAGGAAGCATGTTTTATGAACTGCACGCATAGCATGCATTGCATTCACGTAGACTTACTGAGCCTTAAGCTCACGACTTATTTTTATGGTGTAGGTGACCTCTACACAGGTGAGGATGAGATCCCTCCACCCGAGGCATGAACAGTTGAAGAAAGATGGCCCGTGGGAGTGTGCTGGGCAGTCGACGCGTAATTGACCCGTGGGGATGTAGGTATATGATTTGGGGACTTGATATGAAATGTATAGTTTGTCATATTAGGATGTTTGGGTTATTCTGGATAGAAATATGTAAGTGATAGGTGTAGGCTGTGGTAAATATTGTTGAATTGCTATGGATAACGAAACTGTTTTGAATTTACAACTTTCTGGAACTGCTTGGGACTTTCTTTTTAAACAGGAGGAATGTTTGGTTTTTAAATGGATCCATGCAGTTCGTTTTCTTGGAAATGTGTTTTGTTTACTTATGTCTCGAGTCGTTCTGAGTGAGATTATGGAGGATGTATGAGCGTCAAGAGATTTGATGTTGAACTGTATAATTGAGATGTAGATAAGAAATGATATTGTCAGGATGTGATGAATTGATGAGTTGAGGAATGATAGAAGGTTGAGTGGTTTTATGTAAACTGTTTTTATATGATAAATGAATTTTCTTTAAAGGTTTTCGAGAATGTTTTTAATTGGTTTAGAGGCTTAAAAAGGAAAATTTTATACGGGAAAAATAGGTACAGTTTTAGGGGTGTTACACTTACAGTTGATGAAGGATGTCCGCGTAGTGGCTGTGCAGTCGAGCAGTCTACAGAATCGATTTTAAAACCCGGGGGCTTTGATACCATAACTGTAACGACCCTAATTACGGTACCCAATTTTTCCTAATTATTTTTCATTTTATTTTATACCTAGTGTTTATGCGGAAAATAATTTGAAATCTATTTAATCAAACATTTAAAACAATTAAAACTATTTAATTAAAACTATTTTTATAACAATTTATTAAATAAAATAATGGGAGGGCAGGATTTACAATCCTGCCCGTGGAAGAACCGCAGCGATCAGGCGCTGCGTGAGCAGCGCACGATCGCTGCTGCGCTGCCAATATGCAGCGCGCGATCGCTGCATAATGCAGCGATCAGGCGCTGCATGATGGCAGCGCGCGATCGCTGCTTCATGCAGCGCTCGGGCGCCGCACCCCTGCTCCCTGCCTTTTCTGATTTCAAACATTTTGCTCTCTGGAATTCAAGTTTCCAGAGAGCAAAACATTCCTCTTCTCTCCTCTTTTTCATTCATTTCACTGCCCCTTTTTATTCCATTTCATTGCCTCCCTGAGTATCACATTATAAACCATTTTATGAAAACAAATTGCATGGATATATTTAAAATTAGACTTTTCCAAAACGTTATAAAACCTGAAAATAGTTATCTATCAAAACAGTTATTTATCAAAACAGTGAACTATCAACTAATCAGTCTCAAACAACCTAAAATAGTTCTAACAATTTAACATCAACCCATACGTCACAGAAAGCCCAAAAACTATACATACATCCCCACGGGTCAAAACACGCCTCGACTGCTCAGCGCACTCCCACGGGCCATCTTTCTTCAACCGTTCATGCCTCGGGTGGAGGGATCTCATCCTCACCTGTGTAGAGGTCACCTACACCATAAATATAAGTCGTGAGCTTAAGGCTCAGTAAGTCTACGTGAATGCTTATGCATGAACATGTTTATGCAGTTTTTATAACACCGTCACTCATGCATTTCATTCATTCTTTCTTTCTTTCATTCATTCATTCTCACCATAACATTCTTTTGGTTACCGAAGTCTATTCACTCGGCAGATGGTTAGGGCCCGTCAAGCGGTTAGACAGCCCACACCATCTGAAGGGAGGAAAACCCGCTCACCACGGAACGCCGAGTCTGAACCTCACCCCGATAACCACATACAGAGGGTTGTTTACATGATACTTTACTTGCCTTTACGTGCATTTCTTTTTCATGAAAACTATGCTCAAATTCATTTTCATGACGTTTTTAAAACTATGATGCATGAACAGATATAAACATAACATATCAATCATCATACGTACCATCAAGACACTCAGGCATAACCTACAAAAGAACTAATCCTAACTACCCAACCAAAGCATTTAAACAAACAATTCTCCAATTTCCTCGAACAACAAAAGATCCTATGGTGTAGGCCAATCGGCCAAACAAGTCGCGGAGACTTACCTGAAGTCCTTAGCAAATCGAGAGCCGTCAGGGAGCTTCGTTCACCTAAGCCAATTTACAACAGTTTCGTTAAAATTAGTTTAAACTCCTAAACGTCCAATACGTTCCATATATACCTAATCACGGCTAACCTATTAATTACGAGCCCTAATTCGCATTTTTAAAGGATTTAAATCGAAACCCTAACTTTCTAAAACATCGTAAAACTTGAAATAAAGGCTCGAAGATTATAGACACATACCTAGGGTAGCGAGAGAAGGAAGAAACGCGAAGGACGGAGGAGAAACGGAGGAGAAACGGAGGTCGGATCGCCGGATTTCGTCGCAGGCAGAGGTCTTCTTCTTCTCTGGTTTTGGCGCGGCAGAGGTGAAATGAAAATGTGATGAATATTAGATTTTTAGGTTTTAGTTTTTGTTATTTATAATTTAATTTAATAAATTACATTTTTGCCCTTAGTACTTGTTTCGTCTTTCGCTTCATTAATCGTCTATCGATTTGATTTCCCCAAACTTCCATACTTCACCAATAAGTCCAATTCACCGATAGGGTTTATTCAAAACTGTCTGTTCGCAATTCGGACCTCGTTTACTATTTTTACTAAAACGTCAATTACTTTACGAAAGACGTAATTACTCGGAATATAACGTTTAAACTCCGAAAATTCTCATAATTTCCTTAAAATTCTTATTATTCGTTAGGGTCATAATGACGCTTTCTTTTCGTGAAATGGACCTTATTTGACATATTTACAAAAATGCCATCTAATAATATAATATATCAATATAATATATTAAATCCAAAAATCCGTACAAGCCGGATATTACAACATTCTTCGGCGTATTCTGTGCACCCAGGAAGTACTAAGATGTACCGAGACTTAAAACAATATTTCTGGTGGCCGAACATGAAGCGAGAGGTTGCCAAGTACGTTGAGACCTGTTTAGTGTGTCAACAGGTGAAAGCAGAGCACCAGAGACCGGCCGGAACATTATTGCCACTGCCGATTCCGGAGTGGAAACGGGAGCAGATCTCCATGGATTTTATTGTGGGGCTCTCGAGGACGACAAAGGGCCATGATGGTGTTTGGGTTATCGTGGACCGATTGACAAAGTCGGCCCACTTCTTATCGGTGAAGATGACTTCTTCGATGGATCAGCTCGCCGAACTGTATGTGCAGGAGATTGTCAGACTGCACGGTGTGCCAGTTTCGATTGTTTCAGACAGAGATCCGAGATTTACATCGAAGTTCTGGAAGAGTCTACACAGAGCTATGGGGACTCAGCTTAATTTCAGCACAGCATTTCATCCTCACACTGATGGTCAGACAGAGAGGACGAATCAGATTCTGGAGGATATGCTCAGGGCTTGTGTGCTGGAGTTTCAGGACTCGTGGAGCCGATATTTACCTTTGATTGAGTTCTCGTACAACAACAGCTTCCAGGCTACGATTGGCATGGCTCCGTACGAGGCGCTGTATGGTCGCAAGTGTAGGTCTCCGTTGTATTGGGACGAGGTTGGCGAGGCCAGCGTCGTTGGTCCAGATATTTTATAGCAAACGGCAGAGAAGATTGCCGTTATCAGACAGCGTATAGAGGTAGTTTAGAGCAGACAGAAGAGCTATGCTGACACGAGACGGAGTGAGCTAGAGTTCAAAGAAGGTGACGAGGTTTATCTTAAAGTTTCTCCATTTAAAGGCATTGCGAGATTTGGAAGGAGGGGCAAGTTAAACCCTCGTTATGTGGGCCCCTTTCCTATTCTGAAGAGGATCGGGAAGTTGGCGTACAGATTACAGTTTCCGGCATCTATGGAGGGTATCCATGATGTATTTCACGTATCGATGCTTCGGAAGTGCTTGCGTGATCCTTCACATGCCGTAGAGACTACAGAGATCGAGGTACAGCCTACCTTGACTTACGAGGAGAGGCCGGTACGTATTTTGGAGTCTTCCATTAAAGTTTTACGCAACAAGGAGATTCCGCTAATCAAAGTCTTATGGCGGAACCACGAGGTGGAAGAGGCGACTTGGGAGCGACAGCAGGATATGATGACTAAATATCTTGATTTGTTTGTATGATTTAATTTTGTGGACAAAATTCTAAATAAGGAGGGTGGAATGTAATATCCGGCTTGTACGGATTTTATATTATAATATTTATGTTGGCATTTTCGTAAATACGTCAAATCAGATCCATTTTACGAAAAGAAAGCATCATTTCGATCCTAACAATTAATAGGAATTTTAGGAAATTTACGGGATTTTTCGGAGTAAGAACGTTATATTCCGAGTAATTAGGTTTCTCGTAATATAAAGGACATTCTATTAAAAATAGTAAACGTGGTCCGAATTGCGAACAGACAGTTTTAATAAATCCTAAATAATGAGTTGGACCTATTTGTGAAATAAGAAGATTTGGTGAAACCGAATAGCTAGTCAATTAAGGAAATGAAGGACGAAACGAATATAAAAACAATAGAAGGGCGAAATGGTAATTCGCCGAGTCAAATTTTAATTAAAATAAACTTTCTCTTCCTCCCTCGACACTTCAGTTTTTCCAGAAGCTTTTCCTTTTCTTTTTCTCTCGTCCTCCTCTCTGTCGTTGGCAATTCTCAACATTCCGAGCTCCGTTTCTCCTCCAATCGTTCTATTTTCTTTGCGTTTTCGCCTCCAATCGACGCTCTAGGTATGGATCTATAGTTTTAGAACATTTATTTTGAGTTTTACGGAGTTTGAACAATTAGGGTTTCGTTAGGTTTTGTTTTAAAATCGCGATTTATAGTCCGAAATGGATAGGTTTGCCGTAATTAAGGATATAGTAAATGTATTGGACGAATTTAATTGATTTTGGACGAATGTTAGAATTTGTGAAATTTCGACATTTTAGGGGAAAACTCGTAAATTGGGAATTGAGGTGCCGAGCATAGATTGCTCGTAAATTGCTCGATAGTATAGCTCAATTAATTGGATTAAAGCTTTAGGAAATCTCCTTAGTTACGGTTTTGTAAATTTTGGACGTTTAGAAGCTTGAACTCGTTTTAACGTCTATGTTGTGTTTTACCTCAGACAAACAACGCTCGTGGACGGAGCTTGAGCTGCTTTGGACACGAGGTAAGTTCTCGTGACTTACTCTGACCAATTAGTCTACACCGTACTTCGATGTAGCGTCGAGGATCTTCATGGATTATTTGTTTTAAGTCATTTTGGTTGGGTAGTTAGGTTTACAATTGTTATAGGTTATTCTGTTTCGGTCTGGATGGTATACATGTGCTTGTTTATATTATGCTCATATCTGTTCATGCATCACGTATTTCAAATGTCATGAAAATAAATTTCTGCACGTGTTTTAAGAAAACGAATGAACCTCAATAAAGAATAAACGTAATCTGTATCTGGTAACGCGAGGTGGGGCTCAGGCAAGGCTGTACGTGTTGTAAGCGTGTACCCCCCTCCTCTAGCTGGAAAGAGTAGTCCGACCGCTGGATGGGCTCTCTCCGGTTAGTGGGTTGCGATCTCGGTGACAATCTGTCTACGACGTAATGAATCTGAATCTGTAATCTGCATGTTTTCTGAATGACATACGCACGCATGCATCTGCATTTACGAAGCTTACTGAGATTTCATTATCTCATAGATGTCTGTATGGTGTAGGTGACATTGAGCCAGGTGAGGACGACGTTCCTCCTCCTGATGTATGATGCAGTTAATGGAGAATGGCCCGTGGGTGTGTGCTGAGCAGTCGGTGCGTTTTGACCCGTGGGGATGTGTGTGTATTTTGAGGACTATCATGATGTTTTTAGTTAAATTGTATAGACAGTTTAGGGTGCTTGGTTCTGGTAGTGGATAGGTTATGTTTTGAGTTGTTCACAAAATGTTTTGAAATGTTTTGGAAACTGGATTTTATAATTGTTTGGAAAGTCTTTCATTGAATGTATTTTGGAACTGCTTATAACCTTTTGTTGATTTCAAAACAGGAAGGATTTGTTTAGATTTTAAACATATCCACGCGTTTTATTTTCATAAAAATAGGCTATGTTTTGAACGTGTTTCGAGTCGTGGTTTTGAACGAGAGTTGAAATGTATATGTTGGAACGTATGAGTGTTAGTGCAATTGTGAATGAGTGGTGTTAAGTGTAATGGTACGTGAAAGCAAAGAAGAAGGAAGAAAGAGGGGAGGCGTTCGAACGCCCAAGGAGTGGTGTTGGAACGTAGAACTCTCTGGTTTTCCAGAGAGTTCAGCGATCAGGCGCAGGAACAGTCGCAGTTCGGGCAGGGGACCAAGAATGTGGGGCGCACGATCGGCCAAGCAATGGCCGACCGTGCGGCCATGTGGGAGGCCCCCGGCCGCCTATCATTTGGCGACCGAGCGCCCATCCAATTTGGGGGAGAAATTCCCCTTCTGTCCCTCGGCGGTTTTTTTATGTTGTTAATTCATTTATTTAATTGTTTTTAATTGTTTTAAATTTCAATCATTTTAGTATTTTTTTTAAACGAATTACCAAACGAACTTCGATTTCGATTTAACAAGTTTTAATTCCGCTTAAATGTTAAGCCTAAAGTTTATTGGGATAAAAAAAAATAATAATAATATTACGGGAAATGGGTACAGTGTCTGGGGTGTTACATACCTAGAGTGTGGATTGTCGGGGTGGAGGTTGAAGAATCAGTCGCCGATGAGAGAGTCGTTGGCAGAGGGAGACAGCTCTGGGGAATGAGAGAACGCAGAAGGAAATGTCGGCTACAGTGAGATTTTGGTGAGGTTTAAGAGTTTCTACTTTCTATTTATATTAAATCAAATAATCCTTAATTACAATTTTACCACCCAACCTTGATTTTCAACACAAGCAATTAATTAAATCTTGGCATAAATTCCAAACCGAAAAGGTCAAAATAAACATGACCGTTAAAACAGTTAAAAATCACCTGGTCAAACTTGTCGGGTGTTACAACTTGCCCCGTGAGAACCATGAGTTGCCCCCGTGAGAACCATAACATATCACGTGAGATCATTATTTCGTTTCATTCTTTACTTCACATTTCATAAAAACATGCTCATAAAACATTTCGTATGCTCTTTTCGAAAAACATAATGCATGAGGGAACTACGCATAACATATCATTAAGACAGTTCATAAACGTGTAAAAACACACTTAACTCATAAACAAACCTAATACAATGCTAGTAGCTAATGTCCTAGGCTACTCGATTCGTTAAAACCCCACATTCATGAAAACATCATCAAAACTCTTAAATCCTAACATCGATACAATGTAGGGCCTTAGGGGCCAGAAACATAACACTCACTTACCTGGCGTCCTAGCTAAACCGAGCACAGTCCTTTGAGCTTGGGTTGCCTAAGGCATTTCACAACACGTCATTAGCATCGACTCTAAACCATCGAATTCCAAAATAAATTGAAACTCCTAGCTAAGGCAATTTTTTCTAAAATTCTACTTTACTTCATTTTGGCAATTCATCGAGCAATTCGCGCTCACTAAATCCATAACCTAACATTAATGGAAATCATAATCTCCAACCCCCAATTTCCACCAAATTCAATTCAATAATAAATTACTCATCTTAACTATCAACAGCCACCTTATATGCATCATTATCAACCACAAATACGGTTAACCATCGATTTACAACAAAACTGATAAATTCTATAACCCTAACTCGATATAACCTAACCGATATCCAACCCTAAAACTTAAACTAAATACCTAGGATAGTAAAGTCTTACCTAGAGTGTCGATTGGGGAAGAAAAATCAGAGGATAAATTGCCGAAAACGGAGCGTTGATCGGCGTGGAAGAGAAATTGTGAGGGAGGAGGAGAAAATTGCTAAACGGGAGAAGCTTCACGTAGAGAAGGGGAAATGAGAGAAGGGGGAAGGGAATTTTAGGTTTAATTCAATTTTGACTTAGCAAATTACGATTTTTCCCTTCCCTAAATCATTTCCTAAATTCGTTAATTAACCTATCGATTTGGTTTCTCTAAAATTTCCTTATTCCTCCAATTATTCCAATTTACTCCTAGGGTTCTGACAAAACTTCTCGTTCGCAAAACGGGCATAATTTACTATTTTTATGAATTAAAACGCTATAAAGTTGAAAAATCGAAAACCCGAGTGTTACATCTTACCCTCCTTAATTGAAATTTTGTCCTCAAAATTTCGTACCTGAACAAATCTGGATATCTGTCCATCATGTCCTATTGGCATTCCCACGTTGCTTCGTCTATGTTTTGTTTCTCCACAACAACTTTACTAGTTGAATCGTCTTGTTGCATAGGACCTTTATCGCAGACTCTAGAATCTGCACTGGTTTCTCTTCATACGCCAATGTTGGCTGTATCTCTAGATTAACCGGTTCTACCACGTGTGTTGGATCTCGTACGCATTTCCTCAACATCGACAAGTGGAATACACTATGCACTCCCTTCGTAGATGATGACAACTGAAGCCTGTACGCCGTAGCTCTTATCCTTTGTGTAATTAGAAACGGTCTGATGAACCGTCGATTCAACTTCCCTCTCTTGCCAAATCTAACAACGCCCTTGAACGGCAAAATTTTTAGAAACACTTTGTCTCCAACTACAAACTCCAAATCTCTCCTCCTTCGATCTACATAACTCTTTTGGCGACTCTGTGCAGTTTTCATCCTTTGTCTGATTACAGCAACCTTCTCGGATAGCTATTGTAAAATTTCTGGACCAACCAATTTAGCTTTCTGCCCACTTCATCCCAATACAGTGGCGATATGCACTTTCTGCCATACAGCGCCTTGTAAAGTGCCATGCCTATCGCAGACTGGTAACTGTTGTTATAGGCAAATTCTACCAACGGTAAATACTGGCTCCAAGATGCTTGAAACTCCAGCACGCATGCTCTTCACATATCCTTGAGTATTTCAATTGTCCTTTCTGATTGTCCGTCGGTCTGAGGATGAAATGCAGTGCTAAATGTCAACTTTGTACCCATAGTGCCTTGTAAACTTCTCCAAAACCTCGAAGTAAACCTGGGATCCCGATCTGAAACAATTGACACTGGAATCTCATGTAACTTGATGATCTCCTGAACGTACAACTGAGTGAATTGATCCATTGTGTAGGTCATCTTTACCGGTAAGAAATGAGCCGTCTTCGTCAATCTATCCACTACGACCCATATACTGTCATGTCCCTTGGTTGTGCTCAGTAGACCAACCACAAAGTCCATTGAGATATGATCCCACTTCCACTCGAGAATCGATAGTGATTGTAACATACCACCTGGTCTTTGATTCTCTGCCTTTACTTGATGGCAAACTAGGCTGGACTATACATAATTGGCCACTTCACGCTTCATGTTTGGCCACCAATAATGCACTTTCAGATCTCGGTACATCTTGGTGTTACCCAGATTCACTGAAAACGACGATGAATGTGCTTCGACCAAAATTAACTTCCTCAACTCTTCATCTTTTGGAATGTACCATCTGTCCCTAAACTTCAAAATGCCATCCTCCGAGTAACTGTATTCGGAAGACGCATCGGTCAACTTGACCAAAATACCTTCTTTTTCATTCGATTCTTTTTGCTGAGCTCTCTTAATTCTTTCTAAAAGAGTTGGCCGTATCGTTAGGTCTGAAATCACGGCTGCAAACTCAAACTTATGGATTTCCTTTCTCAATGAAGCTGACATGCAGAAAACGGTGGACTGCTCAGTCTTGGGCATCCTACTCAAAGCGTCTGCTATTGTGTTTGCCTTCCCCGAATGGTATTTGATTTCAAAATCATAGTCTTTTACAAACTCCAACCACCTCCTTTGCCTTATGTTTAAGTCTTTCTGCGTAAAAAGATACTTTAAGCTTTTGTGATCTGAAAATACCTCGCACTTTTGTCCATAGAGGTAATGTCTCCATATCTTCAACGCAAATACCACTGCGGCCAATTCTAGATCATGCGTTGGATAATTATGTTTAAAACTTTTCAATTGCCTAGAGGAGTAGGCAATGACCTTTCCATCCTGTATCAATACGCATCTCAATCCTACTTTGGACGCGTCACAATAAATACTGAATACTCCATTCTCCACAGGTAAAATCAACAATGGTGATGTGGTTAACTTCTACTTCAAGGTCTAAAAACTATCTTCACAAACTTTGCACCAATCGTACTTCACCTCTTTCTTTGTCAAATTTGTCAAAGGCTTGGCGATTATAGAAAATCCTTCGATAAACTTCCTATAATACCAAGCCAAGCCTACAAAACTTCGCACTTCACTCACATTCTTTGGCTGAGGCCACTCCCTTACGGCTTGAATCTTAGCCGGATCAACTGAAACACCTTCCTTTGAAATGATGTGGCCTAAGAAATTCACCTGATTCAGCCAAAACTCGCACTTGGAAAACTTAGCGTACAGTTGGTGCCGCTTCAAAGTAGCCAAAACGGCCTTCAAGTGCTCTTCGTCGTTTCGGGAATAAACCAAAATGTCATCAATGAACACTATCACAAACTTATCCAAGAACTCCCGAAAGACTCTGTTCATGAGATCCATAAATGCTGCCAGGGAATTCGTCAATCCGAATGACATAACCATAAACTGATAGTGCCCATAACGCGTTCTAAAGGCAATCTTTGGTATATCCTCGGCTTTAACTTTCAATTGGTAATACCCTGAACGTAAATGTAACGACCCCGGCCAGGAGCCGTCACGTGTTCATATTCTTTCATTAGTCGTTTGCTTGACTTTTACTATTATTACATTCACTTACTATCTCTCAACAGACTTTCACATTTTACATATATTCTTTTTTTTTTCTAAACTGGTAATAGAGACGCAGAACCATTAAGGAAGACGAACCCTCTCATGCCCGACTTCCCACGCCTCGTCGGCTCAAACTTTCACAGAGTCGAGCGACTGGACTCGGTCATCGGTTTCTTGACAATTTCGGGAAAAGAGGAAGTGCCCTCAATTCTCTTAACATAATACCACTCGGGTTTGCATGGGTTGCATGCGTTGATAACCCTCAGAAACTTAGTCGTCCGGTCATCACGTGCATTACGCGTGACTCGCTTAACATCACCTAAAAGGAGACATCTTCCGGTGGGCATGTGGGCCTCGCGTGCTAAATTAAAACATCATCCGGTCACTAAATGACAAAAACACATTTTACATCTTCCGGTCGCTAAACGACAAAACACATTTTACATCTTCCGGTCGCTAAACGACAAAACACATTTTACATCTTCCGGTGACGTCATCCGGAAGACTAAACCATCATACAACTATCCTTCGGCATCTGCCGATGACGTCAACCAGAAGACTAAACCATCAAACAATTCACCTTCGGCATCTGCCGATGACGTCAGCCGGAAGACTAAACCATCAAACAATTAACCTTCGGCATCTGCCGATGACGTCAACCGGACGATTGCCTCATCCAGCTTCCGTCTTACGGTAGAGAACACTAAATCATCAAATGACTCCTCCCAACAGAAAGAAAACACAACTCATTCAAAATGCATATAGCGGAAGACTTAAGCAACAGGTCATTTATAAATCTATTTAATCATTTCCTGACTCAGTGATCCACTAGACAGTTTCAAAGCTCAACGTTTTAAAATAATCTCATCCTACTTAAGCTACCATATCCTTTAACATACTGTAACATAAGAGTCTTAACCCGGGGTCATAAATCGCCTCTCCAGTCCCGCACTGTCACCTTGAGCATCCTCCAGCAACCAGCCTTAAGCATCCTCTTTGAACATAACATCCTCACCTGAACCTTCTTCACCTACACCATAAGGTTTAACTATAAGCCTAATGCTTAGTAAGGAATGCATGCTGACAGATATACATGAGTACACAATTTAAAGAGACATAAGTTCATAAACCATTCATCATTCGTGTTCATCTTTATCATTTACATAACATGTATTAAGGCAGGGAACGAGGGAGGAAGACAGGGGTACATAGTCATTTGCCTATCGCGGCAGTCGTACATAATCATTTGCCTATCGCGGCAATCATGATACATCACTCGGCCTCCCCAGTGGGAGAATTCGCGAGCCATACATATCATTAACTCGGCCTCCACCAGTGGGAGATTTCGCGAGTCGTACATATCATTAACTCGGCCTCCACCAGTGGGAGATTTCGCGAGTCATACATATCATTAACTCGGCCTCCACCAGTGGGAGAATTCGCGAGTCATACATAACATAGTCTTTCCCCGCTCTGCACTTAATCTTGGTTACATTTGCTTTTTATATTCTCAACTTAATCATAACAGGGACACAGTGCATAGACATAAAGTTCATAGAGAGAAGTCATATCATGAGGACAAGTAAAACATCCTGTAACTTTACATTTACTTACACAACTTCTTCATATCGTGGAAATAACAAATAATAGTCAATAAGCTAACATCTCAGTGATTTCCTAATACCCTTGCGGTGTAGGGCCCTAGTGGCCGGAAATCTTAATACATTCACTTACCTGGATTCCTTAGCAATCCGAGCTTCTTTCCTTTAAACTTCTTCACCTAAAACATGTACATTACAGTAGTTAAAACAAAGTCCTAATAGTCCTAATCATAAACCATCCTAGGATCTAATAGCTAAAGTCATTCCGATTCCTCTGTTTGACACACTGCAGTCTGAAATCCGAAACTAGGTGGACAGGTTTTACCATTGATTAAATCCGAGTTGGTTACTTAAAATGCTCAGAATATATTCGGGATGACATTTCTACTCTCAGATTTTAAAAAGTCTTAAACTACTCGGCCACTGCTAAAAATCCGAACTCAGTGCCGAGCTGAAAACAGAGCTCTATTTACGAATGAATGACTACATTGTCCATTTCATACCTCGGGTGTGGATTTGCAGAGAAGAGCAAGCTCGAAACCAGCCGTCGGTAAAGGGAAGTTCTGGTAGCCGAGAGCAAGAACTTGGGAAAGAAGGAATCGCCGAGAGGGAATGTCGGCTACAGTGGTAATAAATGAGGTTTAAGGTTTCCATTTCCTATTTATACTAAATCCATCGATTTTAATTACAAAACTGCCACCTAACCTAGTTTTACTCAACTTGTAATAAATTTGTCTTAACATTAAATTTAAATCATAAAGGTTAAATAAGAGGGTGACAATGAAAATGGTCAGAAAATCACCTGGCCGAAATGTCGGGTGTTACAGTAAATCAATCTTTGAAAATAAAGTGGCTCCTTGCAACTAGTCAAACAAATCATCGATCTACAACAATGGATACTTTTTCTTTATTGTCAATTTATTCAACTCCCGATAATCCACGTACATCCTTAAGGAGCCATCCTTCTTTTTCACGAATAACACCGGAGCACCCAAAGGAGAAACGCTTGGGCGTATAAAACCCTTGTCTGTCAATTCTTTCAATTAGATCTGCAACTCTCTCAGTTCAATTAGAGCCATCCTATAAGAATTCTTAGACACTGGCACCGAACCAGGAATAATCTCAATGGTAAAGTCCATTTCTCTATCAAGAGGCAAAGTTGGTAATTCGTCTAAGAAAACTTTCGGGAACTCCACAACTACAAGAATATCACATAACTTCTTCTCATTCAGCCTTTGTGTGTCAAGAATGATCGCTATGAAACCCAAACATCCTTGCTTTATCGAGTGCTGGGCACTCATGGATGATACCATAGGCATCTGTCTCAAACGAAGGGTCGCTTGAAATGAGCAGCCCTCACTACTCGGGGGTCTAAAGTCTACATATCCTGACCTGCAATTGATTGTGGCATAGTGCTTGAACAACAAATCTATGCCTAGGATTACATCATACCCCTTCATGCTTATGATAATCAAATTAGCATACAACTTCCGACCACTAATAGATATTACCTCCCCTTGTATCGCCTGCTCTGAGTGCAAAAACTCCCTGGAGGGCAACATGACACTATAGCTACAGTCGGTTGGGACAAACTCTAAATATCACTTAACCACATACTCTTGTGCTATAAAGGAATGGGTTGCCCCCATATCAATCAATACACACGTCGCTATATCGCAAACCAAAAAAATACCTGAAACCACTGATGGCTAAGTGGCTTCTTTGTCCTCGATCAAAGCAAAAATCCTTGAAGGACCACCCTGTGGCCTCCTGGTTGGCTCAAGACAATCTATCACTTTGTGCCCCACCTTGTCGCACCAAAAGCATCGGTCAAAATGTAGCTTGCACTCGCCAAAGTGATTCTTCTGACAAGTAGAGCATAGAGGAGCCTGTAGAGCCACTTGTGTTCGTTTGCCCTTGTCTTGACCTCAAGGTGCCTCATTTGGTCTTTTGATGCCACGTTGTTGCTGCGGTTGCCAATCTCGGTTCTGCTGTGGCTGAACTCCTCTAAAGAACTTTCTCGGCCCTTCTCTTTGCCATTGAAGTTTCATTTCTATGTCATCCAACTCTAGGGCCTTGGACAAGATCCTGTGATAAGGCACGTCTTCGATGCCCGCCGTCTTTACCCTTTTTTTGAATTTTCAATTTCAAGCCATGTACAAATTGGTAGACTTTGTCTTCCTTTTCATAAATCATAAGTCCTGTATATCAGGATTGTAACGACCCCTGTTCCCAGCAAGATATTGTCCGCTCTGGGGATTGGGCCGCAGCCCAATATCCTCCCCTCACGGCTTTGTTTGGCGAGAGCACTTCCCGGAAGGTCACCCAACCTGGAATTACTCTCGCCGAAGCCCTCTTAACTTCGGAGTTCTTATGGGATCCGTTGTCAATTGAGCTCCAAAACGCGTCTTGCTATCTTGGGAGGGTCTCTTTACATATGTTTCATTTCCACATACTTCCCCAAGCGATGTGGGATTGTGACGACCCCCTTTTTACGACCCGGGATTCGCCTATACTCGAGTCCGGGATTCGCCTATACTCGGCTTAGGTCCCGAGGTTTGCCCCGCAACCCGAGGTTTGCCCCGCAGTCGTACCGATACATGCACAGAACAGTCGGGTCATCACAAGGATAATGACTCAAACCTTCACACATACTCGGCCACTAACCCCATTTGGCGTAGTTGGGTAAACTCCGCCCTCTTATTAGCTGAAAGGGTGAGATTGAAGTACTTGTTGTAGAATACTGTTTTAAACCTTTCCTAAGTCATAACCTCCACGTCTGTAGTGGCCTTAACTGTATCCCACAAGAAAATAGCATCTTTCTCCAAATTAAACACCGCATACATCACCTTGTCCGCTTCCTCCACTTTTGTGTAGGCGAACATGCTCTCAATCTTGTGGATCCACTCCTCAACACTTGTGGGATCCAAAGACTGTCCATTGAAGGTCAGGTGCCTAAGCTGCCTAAACCTCTCCCCACTTTGGTCCTGTGAGGTATTTCCTTTTCCATTTCCATTCTCATTCCCTTCTCGTTTTAATAAGATTCCTATTTGTTCCGACTGTTAGTACAATATGTCCATGAATTGGTCCAAGGGGTTCCCTGGAGGTGGTCTAGGTGCTCTTGACATTTTTCTGTTCCTAGACACAATACCAAACATAACACAATATAAAACTCTAAGAACCATACTTAAACATAAACACTTACAGTCGTTGGAGAGTCCTCGTGCTACGGTCCGTGTTTGGCAGGCAGTGTAACACCCAAATATTTTAGGTCCTTAAAAATAATTAGCATATAACTTGTTAAGTTTAATACATCATTTGGTGATATAAAAAAAAAGTACTATTGGAAGTTATGTGCACAGTAGTTGATGTTTTAATTATTGTAAAATGAAGCAAGAAGGAAAGTTTAAGATGAGGAAGATTACGTAAACCTTGAAAAGAATCAGAGTGTTAATGATTAACAGTGTAGGTCACGTTGAAGAAAAATAAATAGGATGAGATGGGATATTGTGAAGGAGGGTTGAAAAGTCAACCATCGTAAAAAAAAAGGAAAAAGAACCATAAAAGAAAAGATGAATCCAGCAAGTTATGAAAATGGAAAGGAAAATTCATGTTGAAGGCAAGGGTGAAACTACTTGTAGTATATGCATGAGGTGGGTGAAAGAAAAAGGGTTTTGTTACTTGGTTGATATGTAGCCACATCACCTCTTTGAAGTTAGAATATGAAGTGTTAGAAAAAAAAAAGGGAAAACAAAACAAAATTTAAAAGCCCTAAACTCACTCTCTCTCCTCCCACAATCCTCTTTCCCACTTCTGCCATTTCTCCATCTTCCGAAGCTTCTCCACGCAAGGCTCCTCCCATTTTGAAGATCTTTGGGTAAGCTTTTGGATTATCTTCAATGTTTTAGTCATTTTTTAGTTTACGAGTGAAAAGTGAAGATTCTAAAGAGTGAGTTGTAGGTTTGTTGAATGAGGATGAATGCACAAAAATGGTGATTCTTTGCTGCATGTCCACTCTTATTGGGTGCTCAAACATGTTAAATAATTATGCTAAATGTTGATTTAGAAAAAAGTTTGAGTTTGATTAAGTTTTGATGAAAGTCTGAAAATTATAAAACAGGGCAGGTCTGGGATTTTATTTATTTCGGCCAAGTTATTTATATTAAAGTGATAAATGGATTTTAACATTTGAAAATAGACATCCTAAGGTTTACACAAAATTTTGAATCGGCAAGTTCGGATATGTATAAGATTTATGGTGAATTTTTGAAGTGGATAAAGTTAAATGAAATCTGGAATTTCCGAAATAACAGGATAGTTTTGTTTTTGGCCAATTTTGTTATGTTGTTGACTGTGGTTTATAAAATATATTTGATCATTAGAAACTAGACACTTTGAGGAAGCCATAGCCTTTGAAATTAAGTCGTTTTGATATTTTTAGAATAAGTTAGGATTTTTCAAAGTTAGGGCAAACTTTTAAGGAAAATTTTGAGGGTAGTTTTTGTTTTTGAATTTCTGCAATTAATCGAGTTGGGTTTTTGATAAATGGCTTTCACCATGTTAAACTAGATATAAAGAGGTTTGTGAAACATATTGAATCTTTCAATTCGGATAAAAATTGAGAAAAATATGGTAGTTTGAATTGGATGAAAAATGTGAAGTTAAATCCCAAAATTTTACTTGGTTGAGTTAAATATCTGAATTGAATATTTTGTTAGGTTGTTTAAAATCGACAGGAACAAACTAATGGATTTCAAGCTTGAATTGCTAAGGACCCGAGGTAAGTCTTCGTGACTCGTTTGGCCGATCCGGCCTACACCATAAGAGAGTTATTGTTCGAGGATATTTGGTGAATTATCGTTTAGTGTAGGTTGGATGGGTAGTCTAAGATGGTCATTGTGTTACAACTTTTTTCATTAGGCTCTATGTATTGTTTATGCTTCCCTTACTTTCATTGCACAGATCCATGTTTATGCATCAGGTTTCGTAAACTAGCATGCAAAATGAATTTCCGCATGTGTTTTCACAAAAAGAAACGACTAACGAAAGATATCAATGCATGTAATCCCGGTCACATCGGGGTGGGGTTCAAACATAGCTGTCTTGAGAGGAGGAGCATGTTTTCCCCCCGGTAGATGGAAAGGGCTATCTTACCGCGAGATGTGCCCTCTCCTTCTGGTGAGAGTCAATCCCCGGTGACACCTCCCGTTATGTAACTAAACAATGAAAAAGGAATGTATGATTTTATGAACCCCGCACGCATAACATGCATTTTCATTTGAGTAGATTTACTGAGCCTTTAGCTCATAGTTTATTTATATGGTGTAGCTGAATTCGATACAGGTGAGGATGACATCCTCCTCCCGATGCATGAGTCGGTTGAAGAATGGTGACCGTGGGAGTGCGCTGGGCAGTCGATGCGTATTTTGACTGGTGGGGGACCGACGTATAGGTATTTTGATACGATAGGTTAACTGATTTAGAACATGTATAGAAAGTGCCTTTTTATTTTTAGTTGGTTATTTTGATGAAAGGGTTTTTTGTATAGTTTTATGAATGAATGTTTAGGATATGTAAGCAATGATTTGTATTTCGGAATTTCTGGAACTGCTTGGTGATTTTTAAACTCGTAGGGAAAATGTTTAGTTTTTAAACGGATCCACATAGTTGTTTTTATTAAATTTGGCAACGTTTTCTAATATGCTTTGGGTAGGTTTTTGAGTGATTGATGAAATTGAGAAATGCATGAGGGTAGAATAGTTATTCTGTAGAATTGTGATTAAGTGTATGTTGATGAAAAGGGAATGGAAGGAAGAGGAAATGGTTAGAGGTGTGTGTGTGTGTAGGGGGTTGGAAAGAAAAAGAAAAGGGGAAGTGAAGGCAGCTCTCTGAATTCGAAATCTAGAGAGGGTGCATGATCGATCGCCAGGAGGGGCGATCGATCGGCGAGATATGGCTACTCTCTGGAATTTTTCCAGAAAGGTAGCCGATCGATCGCCTGTAAGGGCGATCAATCACCTGATAAGGGGACGATCGATCGCCCCCACATTTTTGTAACAGCCGATCAATCGGCTGAAATGGCCGATCGATCGCCCTCCTTGCCCTTGGCGATTGACTAAATGAAATTATTGTTCTTATGTTATTCTTTTAAATGAATTTCCAACGTTTTCAACTACTCTAGTCAGTGATTTAAATTGACCGAAGTTAAAATTTACATAGAATGATATAAAAAAAAAAGAAAAATTTATACGAGAAATTTGAGGCATAGGAATAAGGGCGTCACAGTTATGGTATCAGAGACCCTGGGTTTTAAAATCGGTTTGTAGACTACTTGACTGCACAGCCACTACGCAGACATCCTTCCTCAACTATAAGTACGTTTTAAGATTTCTTTGTTTTTATTTCTTATAGTTATTGTCTTTAACTTGTATAGGTTAACAAAATGGTGCGTAGAGAGAATGATAGAGACGAACGAGACGACACCATAGATCTATTGAGGGATGTCATTGCCCAACAAGCTCAAAAACTAGACCGACAAGCCCAACACATAAGCAGGCTATCTCGCCAGCTAGAGACGTTGATAAACCGGGTGGGCCCTAGAACCCAAGTGGTGATTGCCCCCAGTAACCACGGTATGGATAGGTTCTTCCTAGGGTTACAACCGCACCCGGAAGAGGAAGAGCAACAAAGAGGTGTTAAGAGGTTGTACAAGGGAAGGAATGGCTGGGGTAAAAGGAAACAGGCACAAGGAACTTCGCGAGGACCCCAATGTCCTAATTGCCAGAAGAAGAATTATGGCGACTGCAGATTAGGCATAAATAGGTGCTTTCGGTGTGATGGGATTGGCCACTATGTCAGGGATTTCCTGAAGCCATGCAGAGACCAATCGGGCAGAGATCAGAAAAATGTTACACCGAAGATGCTTACCCCGACTGGAGATGCGGAAACTGTCCGACCTACAGTTGTTTCAGGTAGAGTTTTATCTCAACAGTCAATGAAATTAAAACATTAGAGTGAAGATGTAGTATAGAATAAAGATTTGACTGTAATAATTGTGCAATAGATCAAAGTGGGTTGGGAAATAGAGGACAATGGGAATAGTAGGAGTTGGGTAAGAAGGATTCTTAAGTGAACTTCGTCGAGAGGACTGTAGGTTAAATACAAGACGACATTGACCTTATATAAAGAGAGTTATGCAGTAATAGGATTAGCTCGATCTAACCACAAGAATCGTGCACTTAAAATTCGGTTACCACTTAAGGAATACAACCTACGAGAAATAACCTTTAAATAGATAGGGACTGGACCTAGTTGACAGACCCTTGGAGTTTTAGGATAAGACTAATCAAAGAGTAAGATGAAAGTTTAGGTATAAACTTATTGAGGGTTACCCTAAATCGTCGAGATACTATTAGTATGTTTAAGTGGATAAGGGAGTATCGCAGATCTCGTATGTTTTGGATTCGCATGAAGTGAGAGTGTTTAGACGAAGATAGTAATCTAGAGTTCAACTTAAATTAAATGTTGAGAGGTTATGGGGCAGAGCCATTACCGCCGTGATCTTGGAGGATGGGCGAATCAATACAAAGTCGGGAATGTAAAATCTGAGTGATTACATCGGGGTATCCGTATCTGTCACAACCCGAGAGGGGGCCTAACAGAAACGCCAGGTTAAACGATCAACCTCGGAGAGGTCCACCATCTAACCTAAGGCTAAATGCGGAAGTTTAGCACTAATTCAGGACCTCCTCGAAGCAACAAACATAAGAGAGTACAAACAATCGTAGAAATACAAGATAAATTAAAATAATTACATGCCAAAGTAAGGTAAAATCTCAAATATCTTACATAGTACAAAGCTGCAAGAAATAAGAGGTGAGACTCTAGGGAAAATCCAAATACGACAGAGATCACTTCCTAGCCTTTCTTCCTTTACCTGTAGAGGGGGAGTCATTGGGGTTAGTGACAAACTCAGTATGTGATGTTATACCTACCACTCAAGGATGCATGCCTTATCAAATCAATGAACGATTTAAAAATCAAAACCAATTTCAATGTTATTCATTTCTCTTCTTATTATCCATTTAAAACGGTTAATGGGGCTAACGATAAAATAAGTATATATAGTGAATATAGGCCCACATCAACAATGCTATCATAAAAATATATATCCAGGTATACAGTGAAAAGGGAGGTCACTCACGGATCCTCCAAACCACACCAACACAGAAAGGCTACGATAACACCAGGCAGGGCCTCATCGGGAGCAGAGAAAAGGTCAACCACCAGGAGGGACGAACCACTAAGCCCTGGACCACCGGGACACACGCGCTAGAGCACACCAGGAGGGACAAACAACTCAACCCTGGGCCCAACGGGACCACGCAGTGAATTTATCAACCACCCGGAGGGACGAACCACTCAGCCCTGGGCCACCGGGACACGCGCTAGGGCACACCAGGAGAGATGAACCACTCAACCCTGGGCCCAAGGGGACCACACAGTGGACTTCTCATACTGGGGGTAGCAACGAACAGACACTGGTCAGGTCGGGTAACTGGGCGAGCATGTCTCCGAGCCCATTCCGCCTATTCTCAGGGGGCATACCCTACATTCCGCCTATTATCAGGGGGCGTACCCTACATTCCGCCTATTCTAAGGGGGCGTACCCTATCCAAACAAATGTGGGGAGTACCACAACCACTGGGCAAAACCCTATGATACTCTTAGCTGGGCCCCGCTAAGAGTGTCAGACGATTATCTCCAGTATCAAGCTCCAGAGGCACAGCAGAAAACTAATGCATGAACAATCAGCTAAGAGTATCAGACGATTATCTCCAGTATCAAGCTCCAGAGGCACAGCAAAAAACTAATGCATGAACAATATCAAATGCATGTATAAAACCATCTGCATGCCAAACATGATAAATCTCATGACAAATCCCAAATCCAGCCAGTCGGCAAAGGCAAGTAAAACATGCCATCTCAAATCCAATAGGCAGTATGAATCGGTCAAAAAGTATACGAGCCACTATATGCAAAATAATCATGCCAGTAAAAATGCCGACGTCAATACTAGTGGTATCCCACCAAAAATAATATACGTGCATGCAATGATAGGTATAACGTAGTAAGCATAATAACCCATACCCTGGCAGTGAGTCCTCCTATCCTCAGTGAACCGTGGCTCCTCAGGAATTGCTTCCAAATCAGCAAAATCCTCTGAATCTTAGAAACAACACAAGGAAGGAACCCCGTTAAGGTCCAATTCGGTCCAGAAACGATATAAACTACGAACCGGGGCAAAAATGGGCCCAAATGGCTCGGGTTTACTTTTGACCAAAAAGTCAAAGTCAACCGTCAACTATCAAAGTCAATGGTCAACGATCAAGGTCAACGGTCAAAGTCAACCGTTGACTTTGACTGACCGGACCGGTTCGGGTCCAGACTGGTTCGGGTCGGACCGGTTCGGGTTAAGTTGAACCTAAATTGGTCAGGTCTAGTTCGGGTCCAACCAAATCGGTTCGGGTTGGTCCGAGTCAGATCGGTTTGATCCGGACCAACCTGTTCCAACTGGGCTCGGGCTAGGCCCTGCCCCAAACCCAGATCGGGTCAGACCAGGCGGGTTCGACCAGTCATGGGCTGGGTTGACCTGGCCTGATGGGTTGGGTCAAACTCGGCCTAGAAGACCATAGAGTCTAGGCCCAGCCTGGCCCGAAGCCGGTTTGGGCTTGGCCAAACCCAACCGGGCCCAAGTCGGCCCAGGCCCATCTCAACCCTAGGCCCGAGTCAACTCGGCCTTGGGCCTGAGTCAACTCGACCTAGCACCCGAGTTGACTCAGCCCACCGTCGAGTTGACTTGATCGTCAGCAACCAAATGCCGGCGACAGTCCGACGACACGCCGGCGACCAACCCACGTCGGAAAAATCACGATTTCTTACCTGTTTTTCGCCAAATTTTGTTTCCTACGCATTTCTCGTCTTCTCTCCAGTCGATTCTTACCAAAAACACAAAGAAATTGACCCTAAATCGCAAATCTACAAAAACCTAAAACCCGAAACCTTCTCGGGTAGAAAACAGGAGAAAAAGGGATTACCTTTGAAAATGCCCTTCACAAACGTTGATCTACTCTTCGAGACGAACGTTTTGACACCAATATCTGGACAAACGGAGGTCGTTTCGGCGTCTGTGTCTTTCTCTCCGTCGCGGCTCTCTCTTTCTCTCTCTTCGTTCTGGTGTTCTGCTGAGAAGAGAAGGACGATAAGGTTTTCAGAAGAAAACCTTATCAAAACTTTATTTTCTTTTGTTTTATTCATTTATTATTTATTTTATTTTAATTTTATATTAAATCAAATTCATTTATTATTTTACCTACTTTATTTTATTTTGACTTTAATTAGTTCTTTTCTTTAATTTTACTTTAAATTCATTTAACGTTCGATTTTACGATTTCAACTCCTATCGAAAATTAACGAAATTGATCCTAATATTTACACTTACAATTCGCAAAAAAATTTATTCAAATTTTTACAACTACTAAAATTTGGCGGATTTTATAGTATTGATCGATATCGATGAAGAAAATAAGGAGATTTGCTCGTGGTTAGGAGTTAGTGAATTTCGAGACATTAGAGAGTTAAGGACATGTGTAAGGTGATCCTCGAGATTTCAAAAATTGGCCGATCTCAGGAGATAAGTATCGTCTAAGAAGACTAATCAATAAAGGACGATTATAGATCAGCGAAAAGATTACGACCGACGTACTATAAGGGGGAGACTTAGAGAAGTTAAGAATGATCGACGAGTAGTAGATGTAACACCCGGTTTTACGGGTTTTTGAATTGTGCGCGCAATGACAATTTCGTAAATAATTGAAATATGTCCGTTTTGCGAACTAAGAGTTTTAATGGTATCCTTATATTTTATATGAATTTTGGGAGAATTATGGGAATTTAAGGAATTCAAACCGAGATATAATACTTAAGTTTTCGATTTTGACCCTATAGCGATTTAATTCGTAGAAATAGCAAATTATATTCGTTTGACAAACGGAAAGTTTTATTAGATCTCTAGAAATAAATAAGAATTATTGGAGAAATAAGGAAGTTTTTGAGAAACTGAATCAAAAGACGAATAATAGGATAAACGGGAGATCAAACCAAAGGGCAAACTAGTAATTTGACAAGCCAAACGGATTAAAAATGCCGAACCCCTCTTTCTCCTCCACACTTCATGTATTTTTCACTCCCTCTCCCTCTTTGGCGATTTCTTCTTTTCTCCACGGTGACTCCTCACATTTCTTCATCGTTCCTCCTCCGATCTTCGATGTTTCTTCAAGTTTTCTTCTCCAAGCGATATCCTAGGTACAATTCTATAGTTTCCAGGCGTTCGTTCTCGATTTATAGGTTGTTCAACGATTAGTGTTTCGTTAGGTTTTATCGAAAATAGTCAGGTTATGTTAGAAACGGTTAATTATTGTCGTATTTGTGATTATTGGACGAAATATTGGGTGGATTTGATGTTTAGGTTAAAAAATAGGAGATTTGGAGCTTGGAAACTCCATTAATGGAGATTTGTTAGTTGTGAGCGTAAATTGCTCGATGAAATGCTTGAGTGAGGTTTATTAGAATTTTAGGAAATTTCCTTTAGTTAGGAGTTTGGTAAATTTCTGAAATTTTATGTTTAAGCTCGGTTTTGACAAAGGAACGCTATGGTTTGCTTTAGGTAACAAGGATCGAACCAAGGAGCTCTGTGTGCATGGGACGAGAGGTAAGTTCTCGTGATTTACTGTGGCGGATTGGCCTACACCATATGTCAAGCTTTGTCCCTCGAGGATTGTTGGTGAATGTTGATTCTTTGTCTGTTTAACTGCTTTGGTTGGGTAGTTTAGGGTTAATTACTTTTATAGTATGTGCTTGTGATGTTTTGATGGTATTTGTGAGGTTTTGATGGTATTCACGTTATGTATGTTATATTGTGCATATTGAAATGTTCATGCATCATGGTTTCAAAATGTCATGAAAATGAATTTACGCATGGATTTCATGAAAAGAACATGCATATAAAGGCAAGTAAAGTATCACAGTAAACAACCATGGCATGGGGTTATCGGGGATGAGGTTCAGACCTGGCGTTCCGTGGTTAGCACCCTTCAGATGGTGTGGGCTGTCTAACCACTTAACGTGCCCTATCCATCTGTCAAGCATTTCCGATAACCATAGACTTACACGTACCGTTATATGAAATGACATGGACGGTTTTCTTAGCATTGAGCATACATGATCATGCATTGACATTTACGTAGAATTTACTGAGATTTTTATTTCATAGGTGTCTTTATGGTGTAGGTGATATAGAGCAAGGTGAGGAGGATTTTTCTCTCTTAGACGAGCCTGCAGCTTGAAGGAGGATGCTCGGGGAGCGGTTGGCGTAGTCGATGCACACTTGACCCGTAGGAGCATAGGTTAAATATTTTGGGTGATGATATTTTGATGAAATGTATAGAAACTCTTATTAGGATGCTTGGTATCTGGATAGGTTGAAAATTATTGTTTTGATGATATTTTTGATAGCTTCCGCTATGTATGGATGGTTTTGATGAAAATAGATAGGGTATTGATGTTTGATGCGTATTTGGGTGAATATTGAGGATTGTGGAATGTTTTGATGAAATAGAATAGATTTTGGATGAGTTTTGGTGATTTGAAAATAGGTTTGTGGTTTTAAGTTGAAATCGAAGTTTTGTGTCGGGATTTGATGATTTAGGTTGGATGTTCGGGTTTTGGATGAGTAATTTAGTCGGATTATTGATGGATGTTTTGATGATGAAATTTGAAGTGTGTATTAGGTGAAAATTTGAAGAAAAATGGCAAAATGGTAGAAAAAGGGGCAAGAGGGCGCGGGTGGTGCGCGGGCCTGGCGCTAGAGGCGCGCTGGCCGTGTGCGCACGCGGGACTCGAGCTGGGCGTGCTGTGCGCGCGCCCAGGTGGTGTCCACCTTGATCAATCGCGCCCGATAGGCGATCGATCGGCATTTATGAATGTTTTTAAGTCAGAATCCATAGAGGTCCCGATCGATCGGCCTTATGTCCCGATCGATCGGCGTGGATGGTTGTTTTTAATCGGGAATCCAGAGAGGGTCGATCGATTGGCGTTATGTCCCGATCGATCGGCGCCACACTTGACCCCAACATGATTTTTTCCCGAAAATTGACTTTCCAAAACACGTTTTAACCCGACCTTTTACGATACTTTTTAAACGCATTTTACGAGTAATCCCCAAGTATTTTAAAGGAATTTAAGGACCCAAAAGCGAGTCAATACATTTCCCAAAAAAATGGAATTAACCTCGTTTTAATGATATAAACGTTGACGAACTTTAAGGTTAAGTTAGAGCCGAAATGTCCAGATATGAATTGAAAGCCTGAGTACATTCCCTACTGATTAAACGAATGAAAAGAAAAGGAAACGAAAAATGCAATGAAAGAAAAGAAAAGAAAATAATTTAAGTGTGAACGGGCGAGAGTAACACACATGTATGTATGTAAGCACGCACGACACAGGTTGTGGCGACACCAATGCGGGGTCGGGGTCGTCACAGTAGACACGTCAGACATTTGGTGTTGCTTGATTAGAGATTGTGAAGCTAAAACATAAGAGTTAGAAAGAGCCTAAACCTAGACGCATTAACTAATGAGAAAAAGTTTAGCACTTTAAATTGGAGGATGTGTTTAGGGGTTAAAGCAACTAGTGTGACCATAGAAGGAATGACGATTCAACTAGAGTGAGTATCTAGTTAGCACGGTTTAAGTTGAGAACCACAAACGTGAGGCTTACCTCCGAGATGGAAGTTGGAACATCAGTGTTCGAGGAATTAAGAGGATAAATCTTAATAAAGAGAAGTTTCTAAAAATTTTTTTTGGAAAATAGAAAAGTACGGTTTGTGAGTTTGAGGAGGTTTGGATTAAGGATATAAACCTATCTACAACAAGTTTGCAACAAGAAGATTGTTGGATGAATCGTTGCATGGGAGTCAAGTAGAATATTAAAACCCAACTAGGAGGAACAAAAGAGGGTAGACCATTTAGTAACTTCAAAGTGATCCATGCGCGATATTAAGAATAAGTGAATGGGATTGTTGGGTTAAACGAAAGGTTAAGACTAGAAGTTTAGTTCAGTGTTTAATGTCGTGCAAATTGTGAAGTTCACGAGTTATCAAATGAGCAGAACGGGGAATTACACAGAAGCTATTTGAGTAAGCTTAGAAGTGAGGCTCAGTTAGGAAAATTCTAGAGGTTTAACTCGTATTCAACAAGTCGAAACCAATGAATACATAAGTGACTTAAGGTTGGAATGAATAGTTTAGAGCGTATCGATGATGAAATTCGGGGACTTAGTAGCACTCGAAATTTGAAAGGGATTGAGTAAGACGAACAGAGTGTAATGTGGTTAGTATGAGAATTTCAGTTAAGGGCCTAACGCGGGAACTCGTAGAGGTAGCTTAGAATGAAATATGGTGTTTATAGGAGCTAATTTATAAAGGAACCAGGGTCTTAAGAGAGTAGCGACTTTAGCTCCAAGATGGACTCGTTGAGACCTTGAAGTGTTTTGACGAGGAAATTGCAAAATATAAGATTGGAAATTCTAGTTGAGAAGCCTCCACTGAAATAGTCGCTAACAATCGACGAGTTGCCCAAGAAAGTGTAACGACCCGAGGTGGATCGCCACGAAATTCTTGACTTTACATAAAACTTTAATTCATATTTGAATTCTTTTCTCCTTCTCTATTTTTTTTTTTTAATAACAGTATACCTAACAGGCATACACTCGACGTACAAGTTGCATGGGTCTGCATGCATCAACCGATAGACATTGCGTCTTCCGGATGGCACGTGCACCCCACATGACTCATTTAAACTCCTATCGGCAGATGCGAATACTCGCATCGACCGATGATCACGTGCATCTCGTGTGACCAATTAAAACATCTACCGATAGACATGTGAAATTCACGTGTTCATCTAAGACATCTTTCGATAGCTTACAAGCTTATATCATCCGATCACTAAACGACAAATTATCATTTACATTATCTGGCGAGGAAACATACTTCATCTTCCGGTGTAATAGGGGAAACATCATCCGATGGACTTGTGCTCCCCACGTGCATAATTAAAACATGACCCGATCACTAAACGACAAGAAAACCCTCACATCGTCCGATGGCTAAACACTCTACATCTGCCGATCGCTAGACGACAAAATAGCACTTTCATCATCCGATGGCTTAAACACTCTACATCTGCCGATCGCTAGACGACAAAATAACACTTTCATCATCCGATGGCTGAACACTCTACATCTGCCGATGACGTCAGCCGGATGATTGCCTCATCCAGCTTCTATCATATGGCAGTAAAACACTATAATCATCAAACATCTTCATTCGATAGAACATAACACAACTCATCCGATCCCTAGCTTATTAACCATAAACCTTAAAGAGTAATAATCATAAACTCATCTAAAATACGCATAGCGGAAGACTCAAACAAAACAAACCATTCATTAATCTTTAAAATCGTATTAGACTCTAAAGACAAGCTCTTCAAATCCAAATCTCAATGTTATAAGAAATTCGGTTCTATTTAGTCATCTGTTCATCGTAAAGTTTTCTAACTTACTATGAGCACAACCAGGGAGCTTAATCGCCTATCCAGCCTTCACTGTCACACTGAGCATCCTCCAGCAACCGAGCTTAGACATCTTCATTGACCTTGAGTTCCTCACCTGAAAACTCATCATCTACATCATAAGGTTTAAACTATAAGCCTAATGCTTAGTAAGGAATGCAAAACTAACATGATGCATGAATGCATAATTTGGAAAATCACATGCTCATAAGTCTTTTCTTGTTCGCTCGTAATCATCTTCATAGTCATGGATCATATTCACATATTCATCATTCATAGTCATTGATCATATTCATCATTCATAGTCATTGATCATATTCATCATTCATAGTCATTGATCATATTCATCATTCATAGTCATTGATCATATTCATCATTCATAGTCATTGATCATATTCATCATTCATAGTCATTGATCATATTCATCATTCATAGTCATTGATCATATTCATCATTCATAGTCATTGATCATATTCATCATTCATAGTCATTGATCATATTCATCATTCATAGTCATTGATCATATTCATCATTCATAGTCATTGATCATATTCATCATTCATAGTCATTGATCATATTCATCATTCATAGTCATTGATCATATTCATCATTCATAGTCATTGATCATATTCATCATTCATAGTCATTGATCATATTCATCATTCATAGTCATTGATCATATTCATCATTCATAGTCATTGATCATATTCATCATTCATAGTCATTGATCATATTCATCATTCATAGTCATTGATCATATTCATCATTCATAGTCATTGATCATATTCATCATTCATAGTCATTGATCATATTCATCATTCATAGTCATTGATCATATTCATCATTCATAGTCATTGATCATATTCATCATTCATAGTCATTGATCATATTCATCATTCATAGTCATTGATCATATTCATCATTCATAGTCATTGATCATATTCATCATTCATAGTCATTGATCATATTCATCATTCATAGTCATTGATCATATTCATCATTCATAGTCATTGATCATATTCATCATTCATAGTCATTGATCATATTCATCATTCATAGTCATTGATCATATTCATCATTCATAGTCATTGATCATATTCATCATTCATAGTCATTGATCATATTCATCATTCATAGTCATTGATCATATTCATCATTCATAGTCATTGATCATATTCATCATTCGTGGTCATTGATCATATTCATCATTCGTGGTCATTGATCATATTCATCATTCATAGTCATTGATCATATTCATCATTCATAGTCATTGATCATATTCATCATTCATAGTCATTGATCATATTCATCATTCATGGTCATTGATCATATTCATCATTCGTGGTCATTGATCATATTCATCATTCGTGGTCATTGATCATATTCATCATTCGTGGTCATTGATCATATTCATCATTCATAGTCATTGATCATATTCATCATTCATAGTCATTGATCATATTCATCATTCATAGTCATTGATCATATTCATCATTCATAGTCATTGATCATATTCATCATTCGTGGTCATTGATCATATTCATCATTCGTGGTCATTGATCATATTCATCATTCGTGGTCATTGATCATATTCATCATTCATAGTCATTGATCATATTCATCATTCATAGTCATTGATCATATTCATCATTCGTGGTCATTGATCATATTCATCATTCGTGGTCATTGATCATATTCATCATTCATAGTCATTGATCATATTCATCATTCGTGGTCATTGATCATATTCATCATTCATAGTTTGTCTTGTTCCCTACTGCGGGTCGTATACATATGTCCTTCTTTGGACTGTGACATACGCCGAACCGCCCCCAACCCTCACTTAATCCACGTTGCATAAATCTTATACATATACATATATACATACATATCTTGTTCATGGAAAACATGCCTTAAACATTTTCTTATGCTTGAGAAACATTCATGATGCATGAACATGAGAGCTTTTAACTCATCAAACTATGACAAGGATCATACCAGAGCAGACAACTTCACATTCACTAACAGATCATCACATAGTATAACTCGCAACATACATAAATCCTTCAAGTGCAGACAAGCTCATAATCATAAGGTAAACATTAGACATCTCACCCTAGTACTCCCACGATGTAGGGCTCTATAGCCGGAAATCTTAATACATTCACTTATCATATTCATCATTCGTGGTCATTGATCATATTCATCATTCATAGTCATTGATCATATTCATCATTCATAGTCATTGATCATATTCATCATTCGTGGTCATTGATCATATTCATCATTCATAGTCATTGATCATATTCATCATTCGTGGTCATTGATCATATTCATCATTCATAGTCATTGATCATATTCATCATTCGTGGTCATTGATCATATTCATCATTCATAGTCATTGATCATATTCATCATTCATAGTCATTGATCATATTCATCATTCATAGTCATTGATCATATTCATCATTCGTGGTCATTGATCATATTCATCATTCGTGGTCATTGATCATATTCATCATTCATAGTCATTGATCATATTCATCATTCATAGTCATTGATCATATTCATCATTCATAGTCATTGATCATATTCATCATTCATAGTCATTGATCATATTCATCATTCATAGTCATTGATCATATTCATCATTCATAGTCATTGATCATATTGGTGGCGGAGTAAACCGGCCGTCGAGGAGAGTTTGCTGATAGCAGAGAGTAAGGACTTGCGAGAGAAGAAATCGCCGGAAAGGTTGGTGTCGGCTACAGTGGTTTAAATGAGGTTTAAATCCCTTTCCTTTTCCTTTAAATACTGGCCTAAATCCTCCAATATTACAACTTTGTCACTCAACCTAGTTTAGATCCACATGTAATTAATTAAGCTTGGCATAAATCCTAAACTACGAAGATTAAATATTTATGACCGTTAATACAGTTAAGAAAATCACCTGGCCGTTAACTCGGGTGTTATAGAAAGTATGTGACCAAAAAGTACTATTGATGAAATAGTTATGAGGGATCGTTACTAGAAAAAAAAGGGGTAGAAATTGGGTTGGTGTGCATTCTGACTACAGACAGAGTCGATGAGTTTATGCAGAAGTTTGGGTTACAGCCCAGGAGTTGGAAGAAATCTTAGTCATTCGATCTAGCTGACGTTAGGAAGCTTGGCTATAGCTATGATCTAAAGGAATAGCTAAAGAAAAACTTCAATGGAAGAAAACTTTGAAGTTTGCTTCATTAGGAAATCGAGAACTTGAATTAAGCTTTGATCGAGGAAGCTCAAATATAAGTCCAAGTCAGAAGGGTAAGGGAGTTTAACTCATGGATGATTAAGTGGAAGCCATTGTGGGGGTGAATTAGCTATATGCATGAATATGCAGTTGGACTATTCGGATTAGAGACTTAGGAAATTATTAGCACACAACGCTAATCTGGGGCGTAGTAAGCCAAGTCGAAGCGGGCCAATGGGGTTAGTGGCTAATGTTGCACCATTGGGTTTTCGGAATTTCTGTTCAGAATCATAGAAATTGACCCGAAGTATAGATAGAATTGAAGTTCTTAAAGGGAGATTCAATTCTAAGAGACGAAGGGAAAAGACTTGAAAAGAATCAAGTGATTGTAAGTCGAAGTATAAAACTACAAGACGTAAGACGGTAATAACAAGGACTATAAGCTAAGTCAAATTTTGAGGATAAAATTTTAATTAAGGTGGATAAAATGTAACACCCAAAAATTTTAGGTCCTTAAAAATAATTGGTATATAACTTGTTAAGTTTAATACATCATTTGGTGATATTAAAAAAAAAAGAAAAGAAAGAAGTACTATTGGAAGATATGTGCACAGTAGTTGATGTTTTAATTATTGTAAAATGAAGCAAGAAGGAAAGTTAAAGGTGAGGAAGATTACGTAAACCTTGAAAAGAATCAGAGTGTTAATGATTAACAGTGTAGGTCACGTTGAAGAAAAATAAATAGGATGAGATGGGATATTATGAAGGAGGGTTGAAAAGTCAACCATCGTAAAAAAAAAAAAAAAGGAAAAAGAACCTTAAAAGAAAAGATGAATCTAGCAAGTTATCAAAATTGAAAGGCAAATTCACGTTGAAGGCAAGGGTGAAACTACTTGTAGTATATGCATAAGGTGGGTGAAAGAAAAAAGGGTTTTGTTACTTGGTTGATATGTAGCCACATCACCTCTTTGAAGTAAGAATATGAAGTGTTAGAAAAAAAAAGGGAAAACAAAACAAAAATTAAAAGCCCTTGTAACACCCCCGAAACTACCATAGCTCGGTGCGCTACTTTGCTAACTAACCCCACGTTAAAACACAATTTAAATAAGATTTACATAGCAGAATTTAAGACTAAATTTCTCGAAACTCTCTTATGTCATACCTAGCTGCCTAAACCCACGAATTTCCCTTAATCCTAACCTTTAAGCACCACGGCGTCCTTCCCGAAAATTTCAGCAAAGTAACGCCTGAAAATGGCGCCTCCAAAATGCTAGGTACCTGCAATAAATCAATCCCAACCAGATCCAGAATACTTTTATTTAACTAACCAGTATACGAAATCTCCAAATAGCAGTAAAGAGAAACTATAATACTAACATCCCTAAATGAAGAAAGTCCACAGTACAGGGCGATACATCACCCTTAACTATGACTATATACCACAAATACATATAGCTACACCACAACTATCAAAAACATCAACCAAAATGCGTTAAGCATTCCCATCATTTCTACAAACAGACATCTAAAATAAACTACTAAAATGTAAAGTCCCACATTCTCTCGAAGACCATGGTCGTGACGCCCCGACAACTGCCTGCACCGGCATGCCCCGAACTCCTCCGACTGCGGCCTAGTCCTTGGCTGTCCCCTCTACCTCACCTGGATAATACTCGCCACCTACACCATAGAACACAAAACGTAAGCCTAATGCTTAGCAAGTAGGGAATAACAATGCGACAACACACCATGCAATCAACCTAACATATGCAGTTTCTAACACTCAGTTGTGGTTATTTGTTGTTCGTTCCTTTAATCTTTCATAAGCCGTGTGGAACGAGTTGGCACATATCCCATAACCGTCTAGGATGGCCACACTCTGAACCACCAGAGCAAGACCAGATAGCACACATCCCATAACCGTCTAGGATGGCCATGCGTAATCTCCCTCGTCGATCGTAGAATCCTATAACCGTCTAGGAATTCATATTCACGAAATTTACGTATTTTAGTGTTCGTTGCTTTAATCGTTTCATAAGCCGTGTGATTTGAGTAGGCACACATCCCATAACCGTCTAGGACGGCCAAACTCAGAATGACCAGAGCAAGACCAGACAGCTCACATCCCATAATCGTCTAGGCTGGCCATGCATAATCTCCCTCGTCGATCGTAGAATCCTATAACCGTCTAGGAATTCATACTCACGACATTTACGTATTTTAGCCAATCATCCTTCATAGAGTTCCCTTCGGGGGTGCTACTACCAGCACCGTATCCCGACAAGGCACACTAGTCCAGATTGCGTATTATAGTTCCTTTCGGGGTGCTACTACCAACACCGTATCCCGACAAGGCACACTAAGCCATGCAGTTCCCAACTATGGGCTGCTGCCACGTGGGTCCCCGTTGGGCGGTACACGTGCACACACTGTTTACCCTCTCCACTCACAATGCCAAACACAATGCCAAACAATGCAATCACGCATCTCTAGCGTAGCGTACTATAACTCACGATGCATGTGTCAACCAAGATATGCAATACAACACGAAACAAAACAACGAAACGCAACATGAAACAAAACAACCAAATAAGCAAACAAACAAATAATTCCCTACCGTTCCATGGTGTAGGCCCGAAGGCAAAACACAAGCAATCCACTACTTACCTGGAGTCCTAGCTCGCTGAGGATACTCGATTTCCTGCCCATCTACAGCTCGACCTACGACAATTATGTCAAACTTTATTAAAATCAAACCTATATTCACCAATTACTCTCAAACTACTCTTTCTAGCTTAATTCAAATAAAACCTAACTAAACGGGCCACTAATTTGCGTTCGGTAAAAATCGACCCAAACTTCAAATGTGCAAAACTTTTGCGTCGGATATCGGAATCGAACGATTCCAGTGGCCACGTGCTCCTCTAATAATCTATTTTAACCTGCCAAAAGGAATTTTACAACAAACGACCGTAGCTAGGTCAAAAATAGCAAAATCCAAACTGCCCTATAACCGGAAAATTTCCCCATTTCGGTTTTCCATCAATTCTCACCCGATTCCTCACCAATCGATCACCCTAACCCTCAATTAGCATAAACTAACAAAAATCTCGAGCTACACACACCAAAATCCGAAATACCCAAATCGGGCTCCCTGATTTTTTGCCCAAACGGACACATGACGGCCAGACGATGAAAGCCGATCCAAGGGTCGGCAAACCCACGCCGGAAATGACCAAAATCGGCCAGTGATCGGAGCCAAAATCGGCTCATCACCGCCGGCCTTGAACAGACCCGTAACAGGGTGAAAACCGAACCAAAACAGGGGAAAATCGAGCCTTACCGGTCAGTTCATGCGCGGAGTCCACCGGAATCTCCTCGTCGCCGGCGTCTGGTCGGAGAGGGTTGGAAGTCGCCGGTGATCGTCGCGCTCCGTCGATCGTCGCCCTCCCACTTCTCCCCTGTTCGCTATCGGCCACGAAGAACTGAATGGTGTCGATCGCCATTCAGTTGTTTTAAGTTAAAATTAATAATAATAATAATAATATTTATTATAATAATAACTATAACAATTCATATTAAAACTAATAACATGACATTTACCGTTTTTTCCTTCCAAAAATTCTGTTAAATCCCGTTCTTAATTATAAATTTTCGTAAATTGACCCTCACCCCGTAATTAATCAATTAGTTTAACCAAATTTATTCACTTTTCTTTTAAATTAATTAAAACAACTATTTATTAAACAATTACCTTATCATTTTATTTTCTCTCAAATTCCTCTTCCACATTTTCATTCTAATTTACTACTTAACATAACCTATCTAAGACTACGCGCGTTGTAAGAATTTCCCGGGTGTTACAGCTCTAAACTAACTCTCTCTCCTTCCACAATCCTCTTTCCCACTTCTACCATTTCTCAATCTTCCGAAGCTTCTCCACGCAACGCTCCTCCCATTTTGAAAATCTTTGGTTAAGCTTTTGGATTATCTTCAAAGTTTTAGTCATTTTTTAGTTTACGAGTGAAAAGTAAAGATTCTAAAGAGTGAGTTGTAGGTTTGTTGAATGAGGATGAACGCACGAATATGGGGATTCTTTGCTCCATGTCCTCTCTTATTGGGTCTTCAAACATGTTAAATAATTATGTTGAATGTTGATTTAGAAAAAAGTTTTAGTTTGAATAAGTTTTGATGAAAATATGAAAATTATAAAACAGGGCAGGTCTGGGATTTTATTTATTTCGGCCAAGTTATTTATATTAAAGTGATAAATGGATTTTAACATTTGAAAATACACATCCTAAGGTTTACACAAAATTTTTAATCGGCAAGTTCGGATATGTATACGATTTATGGTGATTTTTTGAAGCAGTTAAAGTTAAATGAAATCTGGAATTTGCGAAATAACAGGACAGTTTGGTTTTTGGCCAATTTTGTTATGTTGTTGAAGTAGGTTATAAAATAGATTTGATCATTAGAAACTAGACACTTTGAGGAAGCCATAGCCTTTGAAATTAAGTCGTTTTGATATTTTTAGAATAAGATATGATTTTTCAAAGTTAGAGAAAACTTTTAAGGAAAATTTTGAGGGCAGTTTTGGTTTTTGAATTTCTGCCATTTATCGAGTTGGGTTGTTGATAAATGGCTTTCACCATGTTAAACTAGATATAAAGAGGTTTGTGTGAACATGTTGAATCTTTCAATTTGGATGAAAAATGTGAAGTGAAATCTGAAAATTTTACTTGCTTGAGTTAAATTTCTGAATTGAATATTTTGTTAGGTTGTTTGAAATCGACAGGAACAAACTAACAGATTTCAAGCTTGAATTGCTAAGGACCCAAGGTAAGTCTTCGTGACTCGTTTGGCCGTTCCGGCCTACACCATAAGAGAGTTATTGTTTGAGGATATTTGGTGAATTATGTAACGACCCTTATACTGTACCCGTATTTCCCATATTATTTTTTTTTTTTTTTTTTTTTTATCTTTACATTTTATAAACTTTAAAACTTGACGTTAACCAGAAATGAAATCGAAACCGAAACCGGAATCGAAATCGAAGTCCGTTTAGTAAATCATTTAAAACATAAACTAAAACTATTTAAATAAAACTTAAAAACATTTAATTAAAAACATTTAAAATCAATTAAAGAAGGGAGGGCAGAATCGGAATTCTGCCCTCAAAAGTAGCAGAGATCGCTGCACTGAGGCAGCGATCGATCTCTGCGCTGCATCAGAGATCGATCGCTGCAGCTAGAATAGCCAGCAGCGATCGGTCTCTGCTCTGCAGCAGAGACCGATCGCTGCACTTAGTGCAGCGATCCTGCAGCATGCAGCGATCGATCTCTGCATGCTGCAGAGATCGATCGCTGCACACTCTGTGCAGCGATCAAACACTTGCTCTCTGGAATTCTCCAGAGAGCAAAAATAAAATCTTCAAGTCTCTGGAATCCGATTCCAGAGACCATCAACTTCCATTTTTCCTGCACCAACTTCACATTCCTACCATTTTTACATCTTTAAACCAAATCGACTTATGCGCTAACTCAACCGACTTATGGCAGACTTTACGAAGTCCAACTGCGTGGATGTATCTAAACATCGAACATAATCGTATCAACCTAAAACCATTCAAAACGTTTTCAAAACATTCAGTAACATTTAAAACCAAAACATTTTACATACAATTATCAAAACATTATCTAATCCCTATCCAGATCCAAACAACCTAAATATACTATACATTCATATTAACCATTAATTCCCCCCAAAATACATACATAACTACCCCTCAGGTCATACGCGCCTCGACTGCTCAGCGCACTCCCACGGGCCATTCTCCCTCAACTGCTCACGCCTCGGGTGGAGGGATCTCATCCTCACCTGTGTAGAGGTCACCTACACCATACAGACACATATGAGATATTGAAATCTCAGTAAGCTACGTAAATGCAACTACATGCTATGCTATACGTGTGGGTTCAGAAATCATGCATCGTTTTCTTTACTTTACTTTACTTTGCTTTACTTTGCTGTGCTATGAAGGTGTCACCGAGATCTCAGCCCAATAACCGGGGAGAGCACGTCCAGCGGGCGGACCACTCTTTCCGGTTAATGGAGGGGGGTACACGCTTACAACACGTACAGCCGTGCCTGAGCCCCATCTCGCGTGACCTATGAACTGTATACCGAAGGGTCACATGAACTATATACCGATGGGTCATTTGAACTATATACCGAAGGGTCATTTGAACTATATACCGAAGGGTCATTTGAACTATATACGAAGGGTCATTTGAACTATATACCGAAGGGTCATTTGAACTATATACCGAAGGGTCATTTGAACTATATACCGAAGGGTCATTTGAACTATATACCGAAGGGTCATTATATACCGAAGGGTCATTTGAACTATATACCGAAGGGTCATTTGAACTATATACCGAAGGGTCATTTGAACTATATACCGAAGGGTCATTTGAACTATATACCGAAGGGTCATTTGAACTATATACCGAAGGGTCATTTGAACTATATACCGAAGGGTCATTTGAACTATATACCGAAGGGTCATTTGAACTATATACCGAAGGGTCATTTGAACTATATACCGAAGGGTCATTTGAACTATATACCGAAGGGTCATTTGAACTATATACCGAAGGGTCATTTGAACTATATACCGAAGGGTCATTTGAACTATATACCGAAGGGTCATTTGAACTATATACCGAAGGGTCATTTGAACTATATACCGAAGGGTCATTTGAACTATATACCGAAGGGTCATTTGAACTATATACCGAAGGGTCATTTGAACTATATACCGAAGGGTCATTTGAACTATATACCGAAGGGTCATTTGAACTATATACCGAAGGGTCATTTGAACTATATACCGAAGGGTCATTTGAACTATATACCGAAGGGTCATTTGAACTATATACCGAAGGGTCATTTGAACTATATACCGAAGGGTCATTTGAACTATATACCGAAGGGTCATTTGAACTATATACCGAAGGGTCATTTGAACTATATACCGAAGGGTCATTTGAACTATATACCGAAGGGTCATTTGAACTATATACCGAAGGGTCATTTGAACTATATACCGAAGGGTCATTTGAACTATATACCGAAGGGTCATTTGAACTATATACCGAAGGGTCATTTGAACTATATACCGAAGGGTCATTTGAACTATATACCGAAGGGTCATTTGAACTATATACCGAAGGGTCATTTGAACTATATACCGAAGGGTCATTTGAACTATATACCGAAGGGTCATTTGAACTATATACCGAAGGGTCATTTGAACTATATACCGAAGGGTCATTTGAACTATATACCGAAGGGTCATTTGAACTATATACCGAAGGGTCATTTGAACTATATACCGAAGGGTCATTTGAACTATATACCGAAGGGTCATTTGAACTATATACCGAAGGGTCATTTGAACTATATACCGAAGGGTCATTTGAACTATATACCGAAGGGTCATTTGAACTATATACCGAAGGGTCATTTGAACTATATACCGAAGGGTCATTTGAACTATATACCGAAGGGTCATTTGAACTATATACCGAAGGGTCATTTGAACTATATACCGAAGGGTCATTTGAACTATATACCGAAGGGTCATTTGAACTATATACCGAAGGGTCATTTGAACTATATACCGAAGGGTCATTTGAACTATATACCGAAGGGTCATTTGAACTATATACCGAAGGGTCATTTGAACTATATACCGAAGGGTCATTTGAACTATATACCGAAGGGTCATTTGAACTATATACCGAAGGGTCATTTGAACTATATACCGAAGGGTCATTTGAACTATATACCGAAGGGTCATTTGAACTATATACCGAAGGTTCTATAAGCAGAAAGTAAAACAACCAACGTGCATACATTCATGACAGTAAAGCAGAACCTATAAACAACTAACCTAACTACCCAACCAGAATAACATAAAACAAACAGTTCCTCGAGTATTCTCGAGACGACGACGGAGTATGGTGCAGACCTTTGGGTCAAAGTAAGTCACGAAAACTTACCTGTCGTCCGTAGCTCGCTGAGCTTCGTCCACGAGCGTCGTTCGTCTGGGCAAAACGCAACATTCGTAGTTAAAACCAATTTAAACTACTAACGTCCTATTTCAATAAAACCTTAACTAAGGCAATTCCTAAAGTTTCAACTTAATTAATCGAAGTAATTAACGACGACTTAACGCTCGTTAATTTGAAATTCCAATTACGAGTTATTTCTGAAAACCCATAAATTCCCAAATTTATACTTTTTCACAAATTGATTTATCTTCGTCCAATAACATCCAATACGTTCAGTATATATTTAATCACGGCTAACCTATTAATTACGAGCCCTAAACCGCGTTTTTCGTCAAAGCCCTAATTGAAACCCTAAAGCTACATCTCCGTAAAACTCGAAATAACCACTCAAAGACCGAAGCTACATACCGAGGGTTGCGAGAGGGGAAGAAACCGTGAAGGATCGGAGTTGATCGGAGGTCGGACGTCGTGCGAACGTCGGCGGCCGTGAGAGGAAGCCCTCTCTGTTCGTGCGTTCCAGAGAGAAAAGAGAGAAAAAGAGAGAAAGAGAGAAAGTGAGGGAAAAAGAAAGAAAATAGGTTATTTAATTAGAATTGATTTGAAAATTACTAAAACGCCCTTCTCACTTAATTATATTGGTTTCGTCGTTCGTTTCGTTAATCGTCCAACAATCTGACTTTTCCAAATTTCCATATTTTGCCAATAACTCCTATTCGTCATCTGGGATTTATTAAATCTGTCCGTTCGCAATTCGGACTTCGTTTACTATTTTTACTAAACGTCCTTTACGTTACGAGAAGCGCACTTATTCGGAATATAGCGTTTAAGCTCCGAAAATTCCCAAAACTTCCTTAAAATTCTCATTAATAATTAGGGTCATAATGACGCTTTCATTTTGTAAAACGGATCTCGTTTACTAATTTTAATAAAACATCCATTACATTACGAGAAACATAACTACTCGAAATATTGCGTCACTATTCCGAAAATTCTCGTAATATTCTTAAAATTCCTATTAATCGTTAGGATCTTAATGACGTTTTCTTTTCGTGAAACGGACCTGATTTGACATATTTACAAAAATGCCATTATATAATATATTATATCAATATAATATATTAAATTCGAAATCCGTACAAGCCGGGTATTACAAATTATCATTTAGTGTAGGTTTGATGGGTAGTCTAGGATGGTCGTTATGTTAGAACGTTTTTTATTAGGCTCTATGTATTGTTTATGATTCCCTTACTTTCATTGCATAGATCCATGTTCATGCATCATGTTTCGTAAACTAGCATGCAAAATGAATTTCCGCATGTGTTTTCACAAAAAGAAACGACTAATAAAAGATATGAATGCATGTAATCCCGATCACGTCAGGGTGGGGTTCAGACATGGCTGTCCTGAGAGGAGGAGCAAGTTTTCTCCCCGATAGATTGAAAGGGCTATCTAATCGTTAGATGTGCCCTCTCCATCTGGTGAGAGTCAATCCCCAGTGACACCTCCCGTTATGTAACTAAACAATAAAAAAGGAATACACCCGGCTTTACGGGATTTAATTTACTCCAATATAAACGGCATTTTTGTAAATACGTCAGATTAAGTCCGTTTTGCGAAAGAAAAGTTTTAACGAAGCCGTATTAATAAATTGGAATTTATGGTGAAATATGAAAAACTGGAGAAAACGAATCATTAGTTAGATAACGAGGATTGAGGAGGAATAAATAGAAAATGAGATAAGGGCAATTTGGTAAATTGCAAACCAAAAATTTATTAAAATCAACATTTCCCTCATTCTTTTCCCCTCACCCATGTAATTCTCCATTTTCCCTCTCCCTCACCGCGCGACTTTTCTTCCTCCTTCGGCGATTCTTCATTTCCGACGGCGATTTCCTTTCTCCGGCGACTCGAGCCTTCACATTTCTCTTCCGTCTTCGCTCTCTAGGTAAGGCTCTAAGCTTTTGGAACGTTAAATATCAATTTCTAGGGTTTAAAACGATTAGGATTCGTTAGAGTTTTCGTCAAAAACGTGAATCGATGTTTGAGATTGATAGGTTGAGCTTAGTTAAGCCTCTAATAGACGTATTGATGATTCTCGGAGCTTAGTTCATCGGTTTGTTGAGGTGTATTTGAGATTTGGTTAAGTTGGAGCTTGAAAACCTCCATTAATGGAGTTTTTTAGATATCGAGCGCGAATTGCTCGACGAAATGCCTCAACGAACTAAAATAGAGTTTAGGAGATTTTTCTTTAGTTAGAAGTTAGCAATTTTTGGAGTTTGATGATTTAGACTCGATTTAATGTCGTCTATTGTGAAATGTATAGGTAAACAAACGCTCGTGGACGGAGCTCGGTGTGCAACGACGCGAGGTAAGTCTCTGTGACTTGTTTGGCCGTCTTGGCCTACACCGTATGAATTGAGTCGATCGAGGAAATTGGAAACAAGTTTGGGTAGTTTAAAACGGGTAGATAGAATTATGTTTTGTTAAGTTGTTAATTGTTAGCTTATTATTGTATGTTTCTGTTTGTTTTATTTCGTTCATAGCACGATATTTGTTCACACATCATAGTTTTCGAACGACATGAAAATGAATTTCTATGCATATTTTCATGAAAAGTTTAACTAAAAGTAAATGAATGCAAAGATGGTCATGTCAGTGGCGGTGGTTCAGGCATGGCTGTCGGATGAAGCATGCTTTCCCCCCGGTTAGATCCGAGGGGCTATCCAATCGTCGGATGTTCCGCTCCTATCTAGCGAGAGTGAAGCCCCGGTGACATAAATGAAAACAAATGAAAAGAAATGATTTGTGAACCGAACATGCATAGCATTCATAGCATTCACATAGATTTACTGAGCCTCTAGCTCACGTGTTTAATTCTACGGTGTAGGTGATTTTGAGACAGGTGAGGTAGACGTCCCTCCGCCTGATGTATGAGCACGTTGAAGAAAGATGGCCCGTGGGAGTGCGCTGGCAGTCGGAGCGTGATTTTGACCCGTGGGGATGTACATAGGTATTTGGATTATTTTGGATAGAAATTGTTAGAACATTATAGGATGTTGGGGTCTGAATAGTTAATAGAAAGTATTTTTTTGGGAAATTGAATGTATTTTATAATGTTTTACTGATTTTCAAAGACATGAGGATATGTTAAACTTTTAAACGGAATCACGCGGTTCGTTTTTATGGAATTGGTTATATTTGAGTCGGGAAATGGGTGAGCAATATTATGTGCGATGTATGTGTGTTATAGTGTTATTGTGTAGAAGTATGTTTGGTGAAATGTAATGGTGTGTGATGAAGGAAATGAGAATGTTGAAAGGTGTGTGTGTGTTGTGTTGTGAGTTGTGTATTGTGAGTGTGAGATGCAGGGTATGAGGAAACGAAGAAAGAAAGAAAGAAGGGAGGGAGGGAGCTGTGCTCTCTGGAAAATTCCAGAGAGCATGGCGATTGATCGCCACTTGGGGCGATCAATCGCCCCTCTTTGCCTAGCGATCGCCACTGGCGATCGCTAGACGATGGTGTGATCGCCTAAGGCGATTGCTCGCCATGAGTAATCGCCGAAGGGCGATTGATCGCCCACTTGTTCTGCCGTTTTGGCAGAACATAAAAAAAAAAAAATTTAACTTTAATTTAAATGTTTTCTTTTAATATTTAATTGTTTAATTAATGATTTTAAGTTTATTTTAGATAGTTTTCAAAGTAGTTTTCAAACGCCGTTAACAATTTCAATTCCGATTTTAAAAGTTTTATTTCCGCTCAAATATCAGATTTAAAGTTTGTACGTATAAAATGAAAAATTTATACGGAAAATTTAGGGTACGGGTAAGGGTCGTTACAGTTATGGTAACAGAGCCCCCGAATTTTAAAAATGGTTCTGTAGACTGCACGACTGCTCAGCCACTACGCGGACATACTTCATCAACTGTAAGTACGTTTAAGTGCTTTATTTAAATTCAATTTCTTAGGATTACTTGTTTTAATTTTATAGGAGTTATAGAAAATGGTTCGCGGTAGAGACGCCCGAGACGATGCCATAGATAGACTGACAGACTTACTCGATCGTCAATCCCAACACATGGATCGACAAGCACAACAAATCACAGACTTAGTTCGTGAGAATCGGAGGTCCCAAGAGATAGTTGTCCCTAATGGTCAAAACATGGAGAGATTTCAAAAGCTAAGACCTTCGATGTTCGACGGGCAATCTACGGACCCCTCTATTGCTGAGGAGTGGGTTCGAAAAATGGAAGATATGTTAGTGTATGCCAAAGTGGACAATGCCGAGAAGGTTGCATGCGTCACATTCCACCTGGCATTGGACGCCCGGACTTGGTGGGATTCTGTTAAGGCTACGACGGACGTGGCGCTGATGAGGTGGGAATGGTTTAAGACCGTGTTCTTCGATAAGTATTTCAGCCGTACAGTGAGGGCGGCAAAGAGAGCTGAATTTACGGAATTGAAACAGACTAATACAGTGGCAGAGTATATCAGAAAGTTTGAAACTTTATCCAAGCTTGCACCACGCCTAGTCAGTGATAATGAAGAAAAGGTGCAACAATTTATGGATGGACTGAACAGGGAGATCCGAAAGAACATCATAGTGTCTGGTATTCTAGATGTGCCCTATGAGGAAATTGCAGCGAGAGCCCTAGAGTTCGAAGCTGTTGAGTTGACAGGCGTTAAGCCTAGAGAGCCTGCTAAAGGCTTCTTTCGCGAGATTCAGCCTCAGGTACGAAATTGAGGCTGGCAACTCAGAGGACAACAACAACAACGAGGTGTCAAAAGGCCTCATGAAGGAGGAAACGATCAGGGCAGAGGGAAGCAAGTTCAAGGGGCTACTTAGAAGCCTGTTTGTCCTAAATGCCAGAAAGAACATTTTGGCGAGTGTCGGGTGGGTACCAACAGCTGTTACCGATGCGGAGAGATTGACCACTATGCCATGAATTGCCCATTATTGGACCAAAATCAGCCAGGTAGAAATCAACAGGGCAGAGATCAACGAAGAGTTATGCCAAGGATCTTCGCATTTATTGAGCCCGGAGATGTCGACGACGAGGCACAGCCATCTGTCATAGCAGGTACTATTCTAGTCATGGGTGTACCAGTGTTTTCCTTGATAGATATGGGAGCTACGCACTCCTTCATTTCAACTGCTTGCATGATTAGATTGTGGCTAGTATCTGAGTTAGCAGAGTGTGAGTATAGAGTAATGCTGCTTTCGGGAGCGAATATGCAGTCCGATCGGATTTTCCAGGGCAACGTCGTCTCTGTGGGAAACAACACCCTCTATGCCCGGTTGGTAGTTATGGGTATAGAGGTGTATGATCTTATTTTGGGGATGGATTGGCTTGCACCCCATTGCGCCACAATTGACTGCGGGTCCTGGATGGTGACTTTTCACCCCCCGAACAAAGTTGAGTTCACTTTTCAAGCGATGAAAAGGTTAAGTGGGCTGCCTACTACTTATTCGATGTTAGACAGAGAACAATTTAAAGATGGATGTTCGATTTTTGTGGCCACAGTGATTGATACTCGGCTACTTAATGGATTGAAACCGGATGATCTTCCAATTGTTAGGGAATTCTCGGAGATTTTTCTCGATGATCTTCCAGGGTTACCGCCAGATCGGGAGATCGAGTTTGTAATTGATTTTTATCCGAGTTCAGCACCTGTATCCAAGAATGCGTATAGATTGGCACCTGCTGAATTGAAGGAGCTGAAGTCACAGTTGGAGGAATTATTAGACAAAGGGTTTATTCGACCCAGCTTTTCTCCTTGGGGTGCGCCAGTCCTGTTTGTGAAGAAAAAGGACGGAACTCTCAGGATGTGCGTTGATTATCGAGAGTTAAATAAATTGACCGTGAAGAATAAGTATCCACTGCCCCGAATTGATGATCTATTTGACCAACTGCAGGGTGCCTGAGTGTTTTCAAGGATTGACCTACGCTCGGGTTATTATCAGTTTAAGGTCCGAAAAGAAGATATTGAAAGGACAGCGTTTCGAACGAGGTATGGACATTACGAATTTCTTGTGATGTCTTTTAGACTTACTGTCACGACCCTTACCCGTGATATCGTTTATTTATTTATTTTTTTTAAAACTTTCACTTTAACTGTACCTGAGAGGAAATCTTAATCAAAGTCGAAATCGGAATCTAAATCGGAGTTGGTTTAGTAAATCATTTAAACAATTACTAAATCAATAAACTTAAACAATTAATTAATAAAAGAAATCAATTAAATAAAACATATATATATATTTTTTTTAAATGGGCAGAGGAGGTGGCGATCACTCGCCAGTTCTGGCGAGTGATCGCCCTAGGCGATTGCTCGCTGGAGCAATCGCCATATGGCGATTTCCTCTTGGCAATCGCTTCTCCAGCGATTGCAAGAGGAAGAGGCGATTGCTCGCCTCTGGAAGGCGAGCAATCGCCAGACTCTCTGGACTCCAGAGAGTCCAGCTCTTCCTCTTCCTCTTCTTCTTTCCTTTTTCTTCATCCTTCGCCCCTGTACTCCTCTCTTAAATACCAAAAACACACAACACATAATACACACAAAGCCTAACACTCATCAACCCCTTCTCTTCTTTCATTTTCTCTTCACACCATTATCTTACATACATCCTTAAAACATACTTCAAACATAACATTTATCCAAACACCCAAACACAACACAATTCATCACGTACTTCTCACACTAACGCTTCCACACTAAATTTACCCAAAACTCATAACCAACATAAATCACTTTAACATACAAATGAATTTCAAACAAACGAACTGCTTGGTTCCGTTTAAACGTTTAACAATCCTACCTGTTTTAAAAACAATCAAAAACATTTCAAAACACTATACAATCACCAAACATCCTAAAACATATCTAAACGTACTAAAAATCCATCAAATTCATCATTATCCCAACAATACCCAAAAACTCTCAAAACACCTAACCGTGAGTCAACCCGCCCTGCCAAAACATGCTCCGCCGCCACGAGCTCCGCCACCGACCATCTATACTTGGTCATCGTAAAGAGGTTCCTCACCTTCGTTCTCGTCACCTACATCATACAATAAATCCATTAAGCCTAATGCTTAGTAAGGAGCGTACTAAACATAACTTTACATATATGCATGACATTTATAAAACATTTTCGTTTCATTTCTTTTAAACTGTTTTCTTGCCCCGTAGTACATTCGTGACTTGCCCCGTAGTAACATTCATCATTCATCATTCATCATTCATCATTCATCATTCATCATTCATTATCGTTCTTTAATTCAACATTTTCATAAAACATGCTCATAAATAGTTCGTATGCACTTTAGTAAAGCATGATACATGAGGTATAACATACGTAAGGAAAAACCTATCAAACGAGCACTACTTAAATCACTCAAGCACTACCTAAAACTACCCGTCCTTTCTACCAACCTCTATTTCCACCTTTTTCATCACATCAAACATCATCAACATTGTACGACGTAGGGCCTTAGTGGCCGGAAAGCCTAACGCTCACTTACCTGGCGTCCTAAATATGCCGAGCACCGTCCTTTGAGCTTGGGTTACCTAGAGCATTTAACAACACATCATTAATATCGACTTTCAAACATCGAATCTAAACAATCGACTTCTCAAGCTAGGACAAACTCTTCCAAAAATTCTAATTCATTTCTTCTAGGCATTTCATCGAGCACGTGGTGCTCACCAACTTCAAAACTCCATTAATACTATCCAAATCATTTTCAACAACCTAACTTAACATTAAACCTCAACCAACATCATCAATCTACTCCAACAACCTCAATAATTACTAATACATCATTAATGAGTAATAAATAAACAACCCTGAAGATTTCTAACAAAAACCCTACGTTTTCTTCATAAACCCTAACTCAAAACAACACCGAAAACGACTAATCTCTTGACTAAAACGTAGAGCTTACCCTAAGAGTCGATTTGGGAAAAAAACTAGAGGAGAAACTGGCCGGAAACAGAGGAGTCGTCGGCGATTGAAGGAATGGCGATGGAGGAGAAGAAATGTCGCGAGAGAGGAGAGGGAGAGGATTTTCGTGCGTGGAGGAGAAGTGAGAAATAGAGAGAGAGAACTTAGGTTTTAATAGAATTTAACCTTGAAATTACCTAAATACCCTTAGTCAATTTCTTAACTTAAATCGTTATTTCGCCTATCGATTTAATTTCTCCAAAATTCCCTTATTTCTCCAAATATTCTATTTTATTCCTAGGGTCCTAACAAAACTTCCCGTTGGCCATTTGGACTTAATTTACTATTTCCACGAATTAAACGATATAGGGCTTACAAATTAAAAACCCGGCAGCTATAACTTAAAACTAGAATTCAAAGTTTCCGGGTGTTACATCCTACCCTCCTTATTTAAAATTTTGTCCCCAAAATTTCGTACCTGAACAAATTTGGATATCTGTTCATCATGTCCTGTTGTCGTTCCCACGTTGCCTCCTCTACGTTTTGATTTCTCCATAGTACTTTAACAAGGGAGATTAACTTATTACGCAGGACCTTAACTGAAGATTCCAAGATCCGTATCGGCTTCTCTTCATAGGTCAAAGTTGGTCGTATCTCTAGATCAACTGGTTCTACCATGTGCGTAGGATCACGTATACACTTCCTTAACATAGACACATGGAAGACATCATGTACGCCCTCTATAGACAACGGCAATTGAAGCCTATATGCTGTAGCTCCAATCTTTTCTGTAATCTGAAACGGTCCAACAAACCGTGGATTTAACTTCCCTCTCTTACCAAAGCGAACCACGCCTTTGAATGGTGAAACTTTCAAAAACACTTCGTCACCAACTACAAATTCCAAATCTCGCCTTCTTCGATCCGCATAGCTCTTTTGGCGACTCTGTGCGGTCTCCATTCTTTGTCTAATCAAATCAACCTTTTCAGACAATTGTTGCAAAATTTCTGGCCCAATCAATCTAGCTTCGCCTACTTCATCTCCCAGTATAGTGGCGATCTACACTTTCTGCCATAAAGCGCTTTGTATGGAGCCATACCAATCGTGGACTGATAACTGTTGTTATAAGCAAATTCAATCAAAGGTAAATATCGGCTCCAAGATGCCTGAAACTCTAGCACGCACGCTCGCAACATATCCTCGAGTACCTGAATCGTCCTCTCAGATTGTCCGTCGGTCTGTGGGTGGAATGCCGTGCTAAAAGTTAACTTAGTTCCCATAGCGCTCTGTAAACTTTTCCAGAACCTCAAAATGAACCTTGGATCCCGATCTGAAACAATCGACATAGGGACCCCGTGCAATCTAATAATCTCCTGGATATAGAGTTCTGCAAACTGATTCATCGTGTATGTCATCTTTACAGGCAAGAAATGAGCTACTTTCGTCAGTCTATCAACTACGACCCATATACTGTCGTGCCCTTTTACTGTCCTCGGTAATCCAACCACGAAGTCCATTGCAATTTGATCCCATTTTCACTCGGGAATTGGTAGTGGTTGCAACATCCCACCTGGTCTCTGGTGTTCTGCCTTAACTTGTTGGCAGACAAGGCAGGATTGTACATAGTTGGCCACATCACGCTTCATATTCGGCCACCAATAGTGCACTTTCAGGTCTCGGTACATCTTAGTGTTACCTGGATGCACTGAGGACATTGACGAATGTTCCTCTGACATAACTAACTTCCTCAGCTCTTCATCTTTTGGCACGTACCAACGGTCTCGGAATCTCAAAGTGCCATCCATTGCGTAACTGAAATCAGAAGGTACAACTAACAACTTTGCTACAATGGCCATCTTCTCTTCTTTATCTAACTGTTGTGCCTCTTTTATCTTGTCCAACAGAGTAGGCCGTATTGTCAAGTCAGCTAAAAGGGCCGAAAGTTCTAGAACTAACTCGAGTTCAAACTCTTGCATCTCCTTTTTCAATGAAGCTGACATACTGAAAACAACTGACTCCTCTGTTCTAGGCATCCTGCTCAGAGCATCTGCCACTGTATTTGCTTTTCCGGGGTGATACTTGATTTCGAAGTCGTAGTCTTTCACAAATTCTAACCATCTTCTCTGTCTCATATTCAAATCCTTCTGTGTGAACAGGTATTTTAAACTTTTGTGATCTGAAAACACTTCACATTTCTGTCCGTAGAGGTAGTGTCTCCATATATTTAATGCGAATACCACCGATGCCAGTTTTAAATCATGCGTTGGGTAATTTTCTTCATAACTTTTCAATTGCCTCGAAGCATAGGCAATGACCTTTCCTTCCTGCATTAACACGCATCCCAAACCGACTTTGGACGCGTCACAATAAATACAGTACACCCCATTTTCCACTGGTAGGGTCAGTAAAGGCGTTGTGGTCAACTTTCGCTTCAAGGATTGAAAGCTTTCTTCGCATGCCTTAGTCCACTCATACTTCACTTCTTTCTTTGTCAAGTTCGTCAAAGGTTTAGCAATTACCGAAAATCCTTGGATAAATTTCCGATAATACCCTGCTAGGCCCACGAAACTCCGTACATCGCTTGCATTTCTCGGTCGAGGCCAATCCTTTACCACTTGAATTTTGGCCGGATCCACCGAAACGCCTTCTTTTGAAATCACGTGGCCTAAGAAGTTCACTTGACTCAACCAGAACTCGCACTTAGAAAGCTTAGCGTACAACTGATGTCGCTTTAAGGTAGTCATAACTGCTCTCAAGTGCACTGCATGCTCTTCATCGTTTCGGGAATATACTAAGATGTCATCTATGAATACTATCACGAACTTATCCAAAAATTCCCGGAATACTCTGTTCATGAGGTCCATAAACGCGGCCGGGGCATTGGTCAAGCCGAATGACATGACCATAAATTCATAGTGCCGTAGCGCGTTCTGAAAGCAGTCTTTGGTACATCCTCGGCTCTAATCTTTAACTAATAGTACCCAGACCGTAAATCAATTTTAGAGAACACCGTGGCCCCTTGCAACTGGTCAAATAGATCATCTATCCTTGGTAATGGGTACTTGTTCTTTATAGTCAGCTTATTTAATTCGCGGTAATCCACGCACATTCTTAAGGAGCCATCTTTCTTCTTTACAAACAACACCGGAGCGCCCCAAGGAGAAACGCTCAGTCGTACAAAGCCCTTGTCTGTTAGCTCTTTCAATTGGACTTGCAACTCCCTAAGTTCAACTGGCGCCATCCTGTAAGGATTCTTGGACACGGGCGCCGAACCAGGAATAATCTCTATTGTGAACTCCATCTCCCGATCCGGAGGCAAGCCAAGCAATTCCTCCAGGAATACCTCCGCAAAGTCCTTAACAACCGAAATGTCACACAACTTCAACTTTTCTTGCATGCTTACTTCCTCAACGTTCGCTATCAACCCAAAGCATCCATGCTTCATCGAGTTCAAAGCACTTACAAGCAAGCTGGGTAGCTCGTCGAGGAATACTTCAGTAACATTTTCTTCCACTACCATGTTATTCAACCTTAGTTCTTCCTGTTTCCTTACATCCACAATACTTGCCACGAAATTGAAACATTGAGGTTTTGTGGAGTATCGGGCACTCATTGACAAAACAAGAGGCATATCACTAGATCGGAGGGTCGCTGTAAAATCGTAACTTTCCCCGCCTGGAGGCCTAAAACCCACTACTCCCGACCTGCAATTGATTGTGGCGTAGTGCCTGAACAACCAATCCATGCCCAGAATTACATCATACCCCTTCATACATATGACAATCAGGTTTGCATACAACTGCCTACCACCAACAGATATGACTTCACCCTCAATCGCTCGATCTGAGTGAAGATACTCTCCGGAAGGCAACATAACACTATAACTATGATCAGCTTGGACGACATCTAAACTCCACTTCACTGCATAATTCTGTGCTAGAAAGGAATGGGTTGCCCCAGTATCAATTAGAACATGAGCCGTGTTTCCACAAACCAGAATAGTAACTGTAACAACCGAAGGCTGAGCCGCTTCCTCGGCCTTAATCAAGGAAAAGATATGGGAGGGACCGCCCGGTGGCTGCCTATTCGGCCCTGGGCAATCAACAGCCTTGTGGCCCACCTTATCACAGCGAAAACACCGTCCACTATGCAGCTTGCACTCCCCTCGATGATTCTTTAGGCAAATAGGGCAGGTTGGAGCTTGTGACGCCCCTTGCGGACGTTTTCCTTTATCTTGTAATCTCGGCGTCTCATTAGCCCGCTTAACACCATGTTGTGCTTGTGGCTGCCATCCCTGGTTTTGTTGTTGCGGTCGTCCATCTCTAAACCTTCTCGATGCTTCTCTTTGTCGCTGAAGCTTCATGTCGATATCATCAAGTCCGAGGGCTCTCTCCACAATTTTATGAAACGGCACATCCTCATCATCCACCGTCACCACACCTTTTTGAATTTCAAATTTCAAACCCTGTACGAACTGATGAATTTTGTCCTCCTCCTCATGAATCATGTACCCGGCATATCGAGATAATGAATCGAACCTTTGCACATATTCAGCCACTGTCCCCGTCTGACGCAATTGCATGAATTCCACTTTCTTACTTGCCCGAAGGGTGCGACTGAAATATTTGTTGTAGAATACCGTCTTGAACCTTTCCCATCTCATAACTCCCACATCGGTAGCGGCTTGAATTGTCTCCCACCAAAATATAGCGTCCTTCTCTAAATTAAATGCCGCAAACATCACTTTGTCGGCTTCATCCACCTTTGCATAGGCAAACATGCTTTCGATCTTACGAATCCACTGTTCTGCACTCGAAGGATCCAAAGATTGTCCATCAAAAGCCGGAGGCACAAGGCGTCGGAATCTCTCTCCCCTTTTGTCCCGGGAAGAACTCCCTTGTCCACTCCCGTTACCATTTCCATCCCGAATTAGTAGAACTCCAATCTGATCCGACTGTTGTTGTAATATACCCATAAATTGGTCCATAGGAATTCCTAGAGGCGGTCTAGGTGCTCTCGGCATTTCTCGTTCCTAAACACATTAGACAATACGAACAATATAAATAACTAAGAATCGTACTTAAACTTAAACACTTACAGTCGATGGAGAGTCCCGTACGGCGGTGTGTTTGGCAGGCATATCACAAAATCTCTATTAAAACTCTATCTCTTTGATACCATAACTGTCACGACCCTTACCCGTGATATCGTTTATTTTATTTTATTTATTTTTTAAACTTTCACTTTAGCTGTACCTGAGCGGAAATCTTAATCAAAGTCGAAATCGGAATCTAAATCGGAGTTCATTTAGTAAATCATTTAAACAATTACTAAATCAATAAACTTAAACAATTTTAAAACAATTAATTAATAAAAGAAATCAATTAAATAAAACATATATATTTTTTTTTAAATGGGCAGAGGAGGTGGCGATTGCTCGCTGGAGCAATCGCCATATGGCGATTTCCTCTTGGCAATCGCTTCTCCAGCGATTGCCAGAGGAAGAGGCGATTGCTCGCCTCTGGAAGGCGAGCAATCGCCAGACTCTCTGGACTCCAGAGAGTCCAGCTCTTCCTCTTCCTCTTCTTCTTTCCTTTTTCTTCATCCTTCGCCCCTGTACTCCTCTCTTAAATACCAAAAACACACAACACATAATACACACAAAGCCTAACACTCATCAACCCCTTCTCTTCTTTCATTTTCTCTTCACACCATTATCTTACATACATCCTTAAAACATACTTCAAACATAACATTTATCCAAACCCCCAAACACAACACAATTCATCACGTACTTCTCACAGTAACGCTTCCACACTAAATTTACCCAAAACTCATAACCAACATAAATCACTTTAACATACAAATGAATTTCAAACAAACGAACCGCTTGGTTCCGTTTAAACGTTTAACAATCATACCTGTTTTAAAAACAATCAAAAACGTTTCAAAACACTATACAATCACCAAACATCCTAAAATATATCTAAACGTACTAAAAATCCATCAAATTCATCATTATCCCAACAATACCCAAAAACTCTCAAAACACCTAACCGTGAGTCAACCCGCCCTGCCAAAACACGCTCCACCGCCACGAGCTCCGCCACCGACCATCTATATTTGGTCATCGTAAAGAGGTTCCTCACCTTCGTTCTCGTCACCTACATCATACAATAAATCCATTAAGCCTAATGCTTAGTAAGGAGCGTACTAAACATAACTTTACATATATGCATGACATTTATAAAACATTTTCGTTTCATTTCTTTTAAACCGTTTTCTTGCCCCGTAGTACATTCATGACTTGCCCTGTAGTACATTCGTGACTTGCCCCGTAGTACATTCGTGACTTGCCCCGTAGTACATTCGTGACTTGCCCCGTAGTAACATTCATCATTCATCATTCATCATTCATCATTCATTATCGTTCTTTAATTCAACATTTTCATAAAACATGCTCATAAATAGTTCGTATGCACTTTAGTAAAACATGATACATGAGGTATAACATACGTAAGGAAAAACCTATCAAACGAGCACTACTTAAATCACTGAAGCACTACCTAAAACTACCCGTCCTTTCTACCAACCCCTATTTCCACCTTTTTCATCACATCAAACATCATCAACATTGTACGACGTAGGGCCTTAGTGGCCGGAAAGCCTAACGCTCACTTACCTGGCGTCCTAATATGCTGAGCACCGTCCTTTGAGCTTGGGTTACCTAGAGCAGAGCATTAACAACACATCATTAATATCGACTTTCAAACATCGAATCTAAACAATGGACTTCTCAAGCTAGGACAAACTCTTCCAAAAATTCTAATTCATTTCTTCTAGGCATTTCATCGAGCATGTGGTGCTCACCAACTTCAAAACTCCATTATACTATCCAAATCATTTTCACTAACCTAACTTAACATTAAACCTCAACCAACATCATCAATCTACTCCAACAACCTCAATAATTACTAATACATCATTAATGAGTAATAAATAAACAACCCTAAAGATTTCTAACAAAAACCCTAAGTTTTCTTCACAAACCCTATCATTCATTATCGTTCTTTAATTCAACATTTTCATAAACATGCTCATAAATAGTTCGTATGCACTTTAGTAAAACATGATACATGAGGTATAACATACGTAAGGAAAAACCTATCAAACGAGCACTACTTAAATCACTCAAGCACTACCTAAAACTACCCGTCCTTTCTACCAACCCCTATTTCCACCTTTTTCATCACATCAAACATCATCAACATTGTACGACGTAGGGCCTTAGTGGCCGGAAAGCCTAACGCTCACTTACCTGGCGTCCTAAATATGCTGAGCACCGTCCTTTGAGCTTGGGTTACCTAGAGCATTTAACAACACATCATTAATATCGACTTTCAAACATCGAATCTAAACAATGGACTTCTCAAGCTAGGACAAACTCTTCCAAAAATTCTAATTCATTTCTTCTAGGCATTTCATCGAGCATGTGGTGCTCACCAACTTCAAAACTCCATTAATACTATCCAAATCATTTTCACTAACCTAACTTAACATTAAACCTCAACCAACATCATCAATCTACTCCAACAACCTCAATAATTACTAATACATCATTAATGAGTAATAAATAAACAACCCTAAAGATTTCTAACAAAAACCCTAAGTTTTCTTCACAAACCCTGACTCAAAACAACACCAAAAACGACTAATCTCTTGACTAAAACGTAGAGCTTACCCTAAGAGTCGATTTGGGAAAAAAACTAGAGGAGAAACTCGCCGGAAACAGAGGAGTCGTCGGCGATTGAAGGAATAGCGATGGAGGAGAAGAAATGTCGCAAGAGAGGAGAGGGAGAGGATTTTCGTGCGTGGAGGAGAAGTGAGAAATAGAGAGAGAGAACTTACGTTTTAATTGAATTTAACCTCAAAATTACCTAAATACCCTTAGTCAATTTCTTAACTTAAATCGTTATTTCGCCTATCGATTTAATTTCTCCAAAATTCCCTTATTTCTCCAAATATTCTATTTTATTCCTAGGGTCCTAACAAAACTTCTCGTTGGCCATTTGGACTTAATTTACTATTTCCACGAATTAAACGATATAGGGCTTACAAATTAAAAACCCGGCAGCTATAACTTAAAACTAGAATTCAAAGTTTCCGGGTGTTACACTTACGAATGCTCCTGCAGCGTTTATGGATATGATGAACCGCGTCTTCAAAGAATATTTGAACAAGTTTGTTGTAGTATTTATAGATGACATCCTGGTCTATTCTAAGACAAAGGAGGAACATGAGGAGCATCTACGAATTGTTCTAAGGACTTTGTGCCAACACCAATTATATCCGAAGTTTTCTAAGTGTGAATTCTAGCTTGATAAAGTAAGCTTTCTTGGTCATATCATATCTCAGGAAGGAATCTCAGTGGATCCAGCAAAAATTGAGGTCGTCGAGCAATGGCCATAGCCTAAAAATGTACGAGAGGTAAGAGGATTTCTTGGTTTGGCTGGATACTACAGGAAATTCATCGAGGGATTTTCAAAGATAGCCGTCCCTCTATCCCGATTGACGAGAAATAATGAAAAGTTTGTATGGTCTCCTGCTTGTGAGAAGAGCTTTGTGGAGCTGAAACAGAGGTTGACTACAGCTCCAATTCTTACCAGTTGAGGGCGATAAGTTCAGTATTTACTGTGACACCTCGAGAATTAGATTGGGATGTGTATTGATGCAAGAAGACAGGGTCATTGCTTATGCTTCTCGATAATTGAAACAATATGAGCAAAATTATCCGACACACGACCTTGAGCTTTCAGCGGTCGTTTTTGCATTAAAAATCTGGAGACACTATCTGTATGGGCAACAGTGCGAGGTGTTTTCAAATCACAAGAGTCTAAAGTATCTATTTACACAGAAAGAGTTGAACATGCGGCAGAGAAGGTGGTTGGAATTCATTAAAGATTACGATTTTGAAATTAAATACTACCCAGGAAAGGCAAATAAAGTAGCTGATGCCTTGAGCCGAATGCCTACTACGAGCCAACCTTCACTTGCATCTATGTCGGTAATGTTGAGGTCTGAGATTGAAAAGTTTGACGTAGAGATAGTGGCAGAATTGTCCAGCATGCTTACCAACATTTCTCTTAGACCGATGATTTTGGACAAAATACGAGAAGCTCAACAAAACGATTCGGAGTGTGAAAGGCATCGAATGAGCATGACATCTGAAGATTCGTCTGACTTCAACCTGACAGATGATGCAGTATTGAAATTTAGGCACAGGTGGTACGTGCCTAACGATGATGAGCTAAAAAGAGTGATCTTAAATGAGGCACACTCCTCGGCATATTCAGTGCATCCGGGGAGCACAAGAATGTATAGAGACTTGAGGCAACATTTTTGGTGGCCTAACATGAAGAGAGAAATTGCCAGGTATGTAGAAACCTACCTGATTTGTCAACAGGTTAAGGCAGAGCATCAAAGGCCAGCCGGAACCTTACAGGCACTGCCTATTCCGGAGTGGAAATGGGAACAAATATCCACAGATTTTATAGTTGGACTCCCGAGAACAACAAAGGGGCACGATGGTATTCGGGTGATAGTGGACCGTTTGACAAAGACAGCCCACTTCTTGCCAGTAAAAATGACTTATTCTATGGATCAGCTAGCTGAGCTGTACGTACAAGAGGTCGTTAGACTACACGGAGTGCCCATCTCTATTGTTTCTGATAGAGATGCCAGATTTACTTCGAAGTTCTGGAAGAGTTTACATAAGGCAATGGGAACTCAGTTGAATTTTAGCACGGCATTTCATCCTCAGACAGATGGACAGACAGAAAGAACAAATCAGATTCTTGAGGATATGCTTAGAGCTTGCATGCTAGAGTTTCAGGGCTCGTGGAGCCGACATTTACCGTTGATTGAGTTTTCTTATAACAACAGCTTCCAGGCTACTATCGGCATGGCTCCGTATGAGGCGTTATATGGTCAAAAATGCAGGTCTCCACTGTATTGGGATGAGATAGGCGAGGCTAGTATTATTGGCCCAGACATTTTACAACAAACAGCGGAGAAAATTGCCGTTATCAGACAACGCATAGAGATTGCACAAAGCTGTCAAAAGAGTTATGCTGACACCAGATGGAGAGAATTACAGTTTAAGGAAGGTGACGAAGTGTATTTAAAGATTTCTCCGTTTAAAGGCGTTATGCGATTTGGAAGACGAGGCAAGTTGAACCCTCGTTTTGTCGGGCCCTTTCCCATTCTGAAGAGGATTGGGACTATGGCGTACAGGTTACAACTCACGGCATCTATGGAGGGTATTCACGATTTGTTCCACGTGTCCATGCTCAGAAAATGTGTACGTGATCCATCACACGTCGTTGAAACAAGGGAGATTGAAGTACAACCGGCGCTGACCTACGAGGAAAGGCCAGTACGAATCCTGGAGTCTTCTATCAAAGTGTTGCAAAATAAGGAGATTCCTCTGGTAAAGGTTTTGTGGAGGAACCATGACGTATAGGAGGCTACTTGGGAGCGACAGCAGGATATGATATTGAAGTATCCTGAACTGTTTGTGTAATCAAATTTTGAGGACAAAATTTAAATAAGGTGGGTGGAATGTAACACTCAGCTTTACGAGATTTAATTTATTCCAATATAAACAGCATTTTTGTAAATACGTCAGATTAAGTCCGTTTTGCGAAATGAAAGTTTTAACGAAGCCGTATTAATAAATTGGAATTTATGGTGAAATATGAAAAACTGGAGAAAACGAATCATTAGTTAGATAACGAGGATTGAGGAGGAATAAATAGAAAATGAGATAAGGGCAATTTGGTAAATTGCAAACCAAAAATTTATTAAAATCAACATTTCCCTCATTCTTTTCCCCTCACCCATGTAATTCTCCATTTTCCCTCTCCCTCACCGCGCGACTTTTCTTCCTCCTCAGGCGATTCTTCATTTCCGACGGCGATTTCCTTTCTCCGGCGACTCGAGCCTTCACATTTCTCTTCCGTCTTCGCTCTCTAGGTAAGGCTCTAAGCTTTTGGAACGTTAAATATCAATTTCTAGGGTTTAAAACGATTAGGATTCGTTAGGTTTTCATCAAAAACGTGAATCGATGTTTGAGATTGATAGGTTGAGCTTAGTTATGCCTCTAATAGACGTATTGATGATTCTTGGAGCTTAGTTCATCGGTTTGTTGAGGTGTATTTGAGATTTGGTTAAGTTGGAGCTTGAAAACCTCCATTAATGGAGTTTTTGAGATGTCGAGCGCGAATTGCTCGACGAAATGCCTCAATGAACTAAAATAGAGTTTAGGAGATTTTTCTTTAGTTAGGAGTTAGCAATTTTTGGAGTTTGAGGATTTAGACTCGATTTAATGTCGTATATTGTGAAATGTATAGGTAAACAAACGCTCGTGGACGGAGCTCGGTGTGCAACGACGCGAGGTAAGTCTCTGTGACTTGTTTGGCCGTCTTGGCCTACACCGTATGAATTGAGTCGATCGAGGAAATTTGAGACGTGTTTGGGTAGTTTAAAACGGGGTAGATAGAATTATGTTTTGTTAAGTTGTTAATTGTTAGCCTATTATTGTATGTTTCTGTTTGTTTTATTTTGTTCATAGCACGATATTTGTTCACGCATCATAGTTTTCGAACGACATGAAAATGAATTTCTATGCATATTTTCATGAAAAGGTTAACTAAAAGTAAATGAATGCAAAGATGGTCATGTCGGTGGCAGGTGGTTCAGGCATGGCTGTCGGATGAAGCATGCTTTCCCCCCGTTTAGATCCGAGGGGCTATCCAATCGTCGGATGTGCTGCTCCTATCTAGCAAGAGTGAAGCCCCGGTGACATAAATGAAAAGAAATGAAAAGAAATGATTTGTGAACCAAACATGCATAGCATTCATAGCATTCACATAGATTTACTGAGCCTCTAGCTCACGTGTTTAATTCTACGATGTAGGTGATTTTGAGACAGGTGAGGTAGACGTCCCTCCGCCTGATGTATGAGCACGTTGAAGAAAGATGGCCTGTGGGAGTGCGCTGGCAGTCAGAGCGTGATTTTGACTCGTGGGGACGTACATAGGTATTTGGATAGAAATTGTTAGAACATTATAGGATGTTGGGATCTGAATAGTTAATAGAAAGTATTTTTTTGGGAAATTGAATGTGTTTTATAATGTTTTACTGATTTTCAAAAACAGGAGGATATGTTAAACTTTTAAACGGAACCACGCGGTTCGTTTTTATGGAATTGGTTATATTTGAGTCGGGAAATGGGTGAGCGATAGTATGTGCGATGTATGTGTGTGATAGTGTTATTGTGTAGAAGTATGTTTGGTGAAATGTAATGGTGTGTGATGAAGGAAATGAGAATGTTGAAAGGTGTGTGTGTTGTGTTGTGAGTTGTGTATTGTGGGTGTGAAATGCAGGGTATGAGGAAACGAAGAAAGAAATAAAAAAAGGGAGGGAGGGAGCTGTGCTCTCTGGAAAATTCCAGAGAGCATGGCGATTCATCGCCACTTGATCGCCCCTCTTTGCCTAGCGATCGCCACTGGCGATCGCTAGGCGATGGTGTGATCGCCTAAGGCGATTGATCGCCATGAGTAATCACCACTTGTTCTGCCGTTTTGGCAGAACATAAAAAAAAAAAAAAAAATTAACTTTAATTTAAATGTTTTCTTTTAATATTTAATTGTTTAATTAATGGTTTTAAGTTTATTTTAGATAGTTTTCAAAGTAGTTTTTAAACGCCGTTAACAATTTCAATTCCGATTTTAAAAGTTTATTTCCGCTCGAATGTCAGATTTAAAGTTTGTACGTATAAAATGAAAAATTTATACGGAAAATTTAGGGTACGGGTAAGGGTCGTTACAGAATGCATGATTTTATGAACCCCACACGCATAGTATGCATTTTCATTTACGTAGATTTACTGAGCCTTTAGCTCGTAGTTTATTTCTATGGTGTAGGTGAATTCGATACAGGTGAGGATGACATCCTCTGCCCGATGCATGAGTCGGTTGAAAAATTGTGACCGTGGGAGTGCGCTGGGCAGTCGATGCGTATTTTGATTGGTGGGGGATGGACGTATAGGTATTTTGATACGATAGGTTAACTAATTTAGAACGTGTATAGAAAGTGTCTTTTTATTTTTAGTTGGGTATTTTGATGAAAGTAGTTTTATGAACGAATATTTAGGATATTTAAGCAATGATTTCTATTTTGGAATTTCTTGAACTGATTGGTGATTTTTAAACTCGTAGGGAAAACGTTTAAGTTTTAAACGCATCCACGCAGTTGTTTTTATTAAATTTGGCTACATTTTCTAATACGCTTTGGGTAGGTTTTTGAGTGATTGATGAAATTGAGAAATGCATGAGGGTAGAATAGTTATTCTGTAGAATTGTGATTAAGTGTATGTTGATGAAAAGGGCATGGGAAGGAAGAGGAAATGGTTAGAGGTGTGTGTGTGTGTGTGTGTAGGGAGTTAGAAAGAAAAAGAAAAGGGGAAGGTGAAGGCAGCTCTCTGGATTCGAAATCCATAGAGGTTTCCGATCAATCGCCAGGAGGGGCGATCGATCGGTGAGATATGGCTACTCTTTGGAATTTTTCCATAGAGGTAGCCGATCGATCGCCTGTAAGGGCGATCGATCGGCTGGAGATCGATCGCTAAGGGCGATCGATCGCTTGATAAGGGGACGATCGATCGCCCCCACATTTTTGTAACAACCGATCGATCTGCTGAAATGGCCGATCGATCGGCTCATGTTTTTGCGGGCGAAATGCCCTCCTTGCCCCTGGCGATTAACTGAATGAAATTATTGTTTTTATGTTATTCTTTTAAATGAATTTCCAATGTTTTCAACTACTTCAGTCAGTGATTTAAATTGACCGAAGTTAAAATTTACATAGAATGATATAAAAAAAAGAAAAATTTATACGGAAAATTTGAGGCATAGGAATAAGGGTCGTCACAGGCAGTTTACAGAATTGCTTTTAAAACCCGAATTGCTTTTAAAACCCGTAGGCTCTGATATCACAGTTGTGAAGACCGCAACCCCATCAAGGGCCGCCACAGCTTAACCATGACGTAATCTTAACTTAAGCCCTCGTATTTCCACATAGAATTTTTTTACTTAACACCTTAAAAGAAAACGGACTTAGACAATTGACTCACCTCTATCGACATTTAGGGTCTAACTTTAACTTAGACATTTTGGGCATAAAATATTTCGACATTTAAAACATCAAAACAAATACTAAATCCCTTATTTGATAAAACGTCGACTGGGTTTTGCGTCCTTAAAATCCTTTAAAATATATGGGGGACGCTCATAAAATACGTTTAAAAAGTATCGTAAAAGGTCGGGTTGAAACGTGTTTGAAAATCGAACATTTGGTAAAAATCAATTTTGGGCACATAAGGTGCAGCACGTGCGTCGCCCAGGCAGCGCGTGTGCACAGGGGGCCGATCAATCGGCGCCGATCGATCGACAGCTTCCCTGTCGCGCGCCTCAGCGACCCACGCTTCTGTCGATCGATCGGCGCCCAAGTACCGATCGATTGGTTAGGGCGCTGCGCATGTGCAAGCAGCGCCTCTCCACGCCCACTCCCCTCTTTTCACCATTTTCTCCACTTTTCTTCCTTTCTTTCACCTACACTTCACCCATAAACTTACTTCAAATATTTCCAAACATAAAACTATAATACCCGGCTTTACGAGATATTAATATTTTAATATAAATGGCATTTTTGTAAATATGTCAAATCAAATCCGTTTTACAAAAAGAAAGCGTCATTAGAATCTTAATTATTAATAGGAATTTTAAGAAATTTACGGGATTTTTCGGAGTAATAACGCTATATTTTGAGTAATTAAGTTTCTCGTAATATAAAGAACGTTTTAGTAAAAATAGTAAACGAACTCCGTTTTGCAAACAGACAGTTTTAAAAGAACCCAAATAATAAGATGGATTTATTGGTGAAATAAGGAGATTTGGAGAAACCGAATAGTTAGCCAATTAATGAAACGAAGGACGAAACAAATAGAAAATCAAAGGAAAGGGCAAAATGGTAATTTCCAAAGGCAATTTTTAATTTAAAAACTCAAACTCCTTCTTCCTTCACCATTTTCACGCCAGAGCCCTTTTCTTCCTGCGACTTCCTCTCTGCCCACGAGGGTTTCTCAACATCCGACCTCCGATTCGTCCTCCGATCGTCTCGATTCTTTGCGATTTCTTCCCCAATCCCGATGCTAGGTACGATTCTAAGGTTTTAGGAAAGTTTATTTCGGTTTTTACGAAGTTTAAATGATTAGGGTTTCGTTTAGATTATCGTTAAAAATGTGATTTAGGGTTCGAAATTTATATGTTTGCCGTGTTTAAGAATATAAAGGATGTATTGAACGTTATTGGACGAAGTTAGATTAATTTGTGAAAAATGTTAAAATTGGAGAATTTTTGGGTTTTTAGGAAAACTCGTTGATTGTGGTTTTAAACTATCGAGCGTTAATCGTTGTTTAAATACTTCAATTAGTTAAGTTAAGATATTAGGAAATTCCTTAGTTAAGGATTTTGTTAGTTTTGGACATTAAATGGTTTAAGCTCGTTTTAACGACAATTTGGTGAAACTGCTTAGGTGAACAATGCTCGTGGATGGGGCTTGAGCTGCAACGGACGCGAGGTAAGTTCTCGTGACTTGCTTTGACCGATTGGTCTACACCGTACGTCGAGGTCGTTTCGAGGAATTTGGCGACGTGTTTGTTTAATTTGTTTTGGATGGGTAGTTAGGACTAGATATTTTTATAGATTATGTTGTTACCGTCCTGATGGTATATATGGGCTTGTTTACATTTATATTGAACTGTTCACGCATCACGTGTTTTAAAAGAACATAAAAAATGAATTTCCGCACGATGTTTTAAAGAAAATGGCGATGTGGCCTAGAGAGGGGCTATTAATCTATTGTGAAGATCGACTACGGGTTTGTCACAATACCACATCTATTATGTACTCATACAGTTATACAGTTATAGGTCATGCGAGATGGGCTCAGGCACGGCTGTACGCGTTGTAAGCGTGTACCCCCCCTCTAGCTGGAAAGAGTAGTCCGACCGCTAGATGTGCTCTCTCCGGTTGAGATCTCGATGACACCCACAGAGTAAAGATAAAGAAAATGCTGCATGATTTCTGAACTCATATGCATAGCATGCATGTACATTTACGAGAGCTTGCTGAGATTTTTATCTCATAGGTGTCTGTATGGTGTAGGTGACTTCGACATAGGTGAGGACGAGATCCCTCCACCTGAGGAGTAATGCAGTTGACGAAGTATGGTTGTGGGAGTGTGCTGGCGCAGTCGAGGCGCATTTTGACCCGTGGGACTCATGGTTAGATGTTTTGAGAGTTTTTGGGAATTGTCGGGTTGATGGTTGTATAGACACATTTTAGAGTGTTTGGTTCTGATAGTTGATAGGTTTATGTTTGAGTTTTAAACGTTTTGGAAAACTCGCTTTGTAAAATGTTTGATAACAGGAATATGTTCGGTTTTTAAACATATCCATGCAGTTCATTTTCATGAAAATATATTTCGTTTTAAATGTGTTCTGAGTTGTTATTTCGGTCGGTTGAAGAAGTGAGGAGTGATGAGATTTTGAGTGAGTTATGTTAGGTTGTATATTTGATGTTTGTGTGGATGAAATGGTGAAGGGTTGGTTTAGTGTATGGAAACAGGTAAAGAGAAGGAAAGGAGAATGAGCGAAGAAGAAAGAAGGGAGGCAGAGGAGATGAGGATCGATCGCCCAAGGGACGCCGCGCTCTGGAAGAATTCCAGAGCGCGTGGCGATCGGTCGCCACAAACGGGCGATCGGTCGCCACTGGTGTTTTGGCGATCGCCAGTTTAGGCGATCGGTGGGCATATGAAGATCGCCCAGGGGCGATCCAACTGGCGAGCGATCGCCAGTGTGTGATCGCCATGGGGTGATCAATCGCCGGTTTTGGGCGATCGATCGCCCCTCATTTTTAGGGACAAACGTCTCGTTTTACCCCGCCGATTTCTATTTAGTTTTTAATTGTTTTTAAATTTGTTTTATAATTGTTTTAAGTTTTGTTAAATGGTTTTAAAAGATGGATTTAACAGTTTTATTTCCGATTCGATTAAAAGGTTTAAAGTATTAAGTATAAAAAAATAATTTGTACGGAAAATGGGGTACAGTATTAGGGTCGTCACAAAAACAACTCTAACCCCAAAAACCCGACTTAAAAACGTTCCTGAAAACGTAGTGAAAATTAATGAAAATAAACTGCATGGATCGCTTCAAAAACAAGACATATCCCTACGAGTTTAAAACCTCCAAGCAGTTTTAGTCTATTTTCAAAATAAACCTTCGCTCCTATACTTCTTACTACAGTAACATTCACACCCATTTACTTGAAAACTAAATTCGATAATCATCAAAACAAGCCCATATATATAATATCATCCAAATCAAACGTTATCTCTAAACTGCCGACTATACAATTCTTCCCAAAATATACCTTATCCACAACTAATTCTATATCATTCACTTTCAATCCTATTTACCACAAAATAACTCAGAGCACACCCACGGATCAGTAAGCCTGGCCAAAACATGTCCTGTGCCACGAGCACGATCCACCGACCACCTATGTCCTGTCATCCAAAGGCGGTTCTTCACCTTCGATCTCGTCACATACATCATATGATTTAAACAGTAAGCCTAATGCTTAGTAAAGAGTGCTCTAAACATAACATTTACATAAATGCATGACTTTTATAAAATATGTTTGTTTCTTGTACGTTAACACAATCATCTACTTAGTAGACCACGTACTTGCCCGTATCAACCATGACTTGAACCGTGAGAACCATGACTTGAATCGTGAGAACCATGACTTGCCCCGTAAAAACCATAACATATCGCGTGAGATCATTATTTCGTTTCATTCTTTACTTCACATTTCATAAAAACATGTTCATAAAACATTTCGTATGCTCTTTTCGAAAAACATGATGCATGAGGGAACTACGCATAACATATCATTAAGACAGTTCATAAACGTGTAAAAACACACTTAACTTATAAACAAACCTAATACACCACTAGTAGCTAATGTCCTAGGCTACACGTGTAATGACCTCTTTGCCCAGCAAGATATTGTCCGCTCTGGGGATTGGGCCGCAGCCAAATATCCTCCCCTCACGGCTTTGTTTGGCGAGAACTTCCCAGAAGGTCACCCAACCTGGAATTGCTCTCGCCGAAGCACTTTTAACTTCAGAGTTCTTATGGGATCCGTTGCCAATTGTGCTCCAAAACGCGTCTTGCTATGTTGGAAGGGTCTCTTTACATATGTTTCATTTCCACATACTTCCCCAAGCGATGTGGGATTGTGACGACCCCTTTTTACGATCTGTCACCTTCCGGTTCGCCTGCGCAGACGTACCACCATCCGGGTTCCGGTTCGTGCAGCCATCGTACCCATACGTGCATATTCGGGTCATCACAATCACCCCCTCACGGGGGCCCAACGTCCTCGTTGGCCACATTTCCGGTTGGGTACAGGCTCTGATACCATTTGTAACGACCTCTTTGCCCAGCAAGATATTGTCCGCTCTGGGGATTGGGCCGCAGCCCAATATCCTCCCCTCACGGCTTTGTTTGGCGAGAACTTCCCAGAAGGTCACCCAACCTGGAATTGCTCTCGCCGAAGCACTTTTAACTTCAGAGTTCTTATGGGATCCGTTGCCAATTGTGCTCCAAAACGCGTCTTGCTATGTTGGAAGGGTCTCTTTACATATGTTTCATTTCCACATACTTCCCCAAGCGATGTGGGATTGTGACGACCCCTTTTTACGATCTGTCACCTTCTGGTTCGCCCGCGCAGACGTACCGCCATCTGGGTTCCGGTTCGTGCAGCCATCGTACCCATACGTGCATATTCGGGTCATCACACCATGACCCAAAAGTGAACGTATGTGTACGACTGTGGGGCAAACCTCGGGTTGCGGGGCAAACCTCGGGACCTATGCCGAGTGTAGGCGAATCCCGAACTCGAGTATAGGAGAATCCCGGGTCGTAAGGAATGGGTTGTCACAATCCCACATCGCTTGGGGAAGTACATGGAAATGAAACATATGTAAGAGATCCCCCCAAGATAGCAAGACGCGTTTTGGAGCACAATTGACAACGGATCCCATAAGAACTCCGAAGTTAAAAGTGCTTCGGCGAGAGCAATTCCAGGTTGGTTGACCTTCCGGGAAGTTCTTGCCAAACAAAGCCGTGAGGGGAGGATATTGGGCTACAGCCCAATCCTCAGAGCGGACAATATCTTGCTGGGAAATGGGGTCGTTACAAATGGTATCAGAGCCTGTACCCAACCAGGAAATGTGACGACCCCAACCCGTATCAGGGCCGCCACGGACTTCCCGTGACATAATCATTTACCTAAGCCCTCGTATTTTTACATATAAACTTTTTCTTTTTCACTCGACATTGTAAAATAAACTAAACCTAGACAATTGACCCACCTCTAACGACCTTTAGGGTCTAACTTTGACTTAAACCTTAAACATTGAGCGTAAAACATTTTGACTTTTAAAACATTTAAAACTAGACTCAAAACTATTAATAACTTAAAACAAATAACCATTAAAGTAAAATCAGTTAAAAACAAAACACTAATAAAACCTATAAGTTCAAGAAAACAAACTGCGTGGATCGCTCTAAAAATCGAGCAAATCCTTACCTGTTTTAAAATAACTAAACAGTTCAAAATACCCAAACAGTTCCAGTATATTCTCCAAAATAAAGACTCCACATTCTAAACAATCTACTTTCACCACATATACATCAACACTCAACCTTTCATACATTTTCTATCAAAACATCCGATCCACATACAGTCATAAATCACCTAAGATCATCAAATCAAACCCAAATCAAATCTTCAAAACAAACATCAAACATAACACAGAATTTCCTAAAGCATCACGAAAGACATACCTTATCAAATCATTCAAAATGGCATTACTTCAACCTACAACCACCATAGAATTCCCTAAACAATAAACCTAACTGTACTACCTAACATCCATTACCTTTCTAATCAACAAAGCTAACTCACATCCCTTTTTACCACAAAACAGTTCAAGGCACGCCGTTAGATCATCCAGCCAAAACCCACCCCGTCGCCACGAGCACCGCCCATCGACCACTTTTTCCTTGTCATCATGAGGAACCATCACCTTCACACCTGTCACCTACATCATACAATAACTACATTAAGCCTAATGCTTAGTAAGGAGCGTGCTAAACATGACATTTCATATATATGCATGACATTTATAAAACATTTTCGTTTCATTTCTTTTAAACCGTTTTCTTGCCCCGTAGTACATTCATGACTTGCCCCGTAGTACATTCATGACTTGCCCCGTAGTTCATTCATAACTTGCCCCGTAGTTCATTCATAACTTGCCCCGTAGTTCATTCATAACTTGCCCCGTAGTACATTCATGACTTGCCCCGTAGTTCATTCATAACTTGCCCCGTAGTACATTCATCATTCATCATTCAGTAACATTCATCATTCAGTAACATTCATCATTCATCGTTCATTATCTTTCTTTAATTCCACATTTTCATAAAACATGCAATAAATAGTTCGTATGCACTTTAGAAAACATGATGCATGAGGTAATACATACGTAAGGAAGAACCTATCACATGAACACTAACATACACGTAAGGAAACCTATCACATGAACACTAACATACACGTAAGGAAAACCTATCACATGAGCACTACTACATAACTAAGGCACTACTTAGCTATCAACCTTTCCTAACTACCCGTCTTCTACCAACCTCTACAATCACTCACATCACAACAATCAACATTATCTACATTGTACGACGTAGGGCCCTAGTGGCCGGAAAGCCTAACGTTCACTTACCTGGCGTCCGTAGTAAGCCGAGCACCGTCCAAAAGTCGTCTTCACCTAAAGCATTTCATAAACAAAAGACATTAAAATCAATTCTAATTAAACTAATTTCAAACTTAAACTAATCTCCTAATTAAGGAAATTCTTTCCTAAAATTTCCATTTTCTCATTCGGGCATATCTAAACTCTCATTTTTGTGAAAACATCTCTAATTACTATTTCTAGCTTAATCCAATTGAAACCTAATTAAATGGGCCACTAATTCGGGTTCGGTAAAAACCGACCTAAAACTTCGAACGCGCGTAACTTTCGCGTCGGTTATCGGAATCGAACGATTCCAGCGGCCACGTGCTCCTCTAATAACCTATTTTAATCTGCCAAAACGAATTTCAAAACAAACGACCCGAGCTAGGTCAATTTAAGCAAAACCCGAACTGCCCCTTTTTCCCAAAATTTCACTTTTTCAATTTTTTCATCAAAACTCTCTCAATTCCTCACTAATCTATCCTCCTAACATCCAATTAACATAAACTAACCTAAAAATCGGAGTTCCAATTCAGAAACCCGAATTGCCCTAATTCGGCCTTCACTGAAATTCGCTCAATTTGAGCAATCCGCGGCCAATCAATAATAGCCGGCACAAGGGTTGGCAAACCCACGCCGGAAGCGACCTAAAACGGCCGGCGATCGGAGCTCAATCGAGCTCACCACAGCCAGCCCCAAACCGAGCCGAAAAAGAGAAGAAAACGAGCCATACCGGTCGGGTTTCGCGCGGAGATGGCCGGAGATCACACGGCGCCGTCGTCTGGCCGGAGGGCGTCGAAATGCCGGCGGTTCTGGTCGGAGATCGACGCTCGTCGCCGCTCCTCGTCTCTCCCCTGTTCTCTCGGCGTCGGGAGCTCGGGCAAACAACAGAATCGTTTCTGTTGTTTGCTTTGTTTTTATTATAATTATAATAATAATAATAATAATAATAATAATTATAATTATAATTATAATAAACTACAACTATTTCTTTAATTAGTCTATCGATTCAGTCTCTTTGCAATTTTCTTATTTCTCCAAATATTCCAATTTAATCTTAGAGTTCTAACAAAACTCACCGTTTCCAAAACGGACTTATTTTGCTATTTTTACGAATTAATATACTAAAAGGCTAAAACGGGAATTCTAGCATTACTCTTCTCGATTCGGGTTTTTAAAATTTCGCTTATTCTTCTACAAATTCCCGTAAATTTCTAGGGTCCTAATAAAACTATCCGTTCGCAAAACGGACCTAATTTACTTATTTTACGAAAATAGCCTTGGAGCTAAAACCCGAAAAACTCGGGTGTTACAGGAAATGTGGCCAACGAGGACGTTGGGCCCCCGAGGGGGGTGATTGTGATGACCCAAAAGTGAACGTATGTGTACGACTGCGGGGCAAACCTCGGGTAGCGGGGCAAACCTCGGGACCTAAGCCGAGTGTAGGCGAATCCCGAACTCGAGTATAGGCGAATCCCGGGTCGTAAAGAGGGGGTTGTCACAATCCCACATCGCTTGGGGAAGTACATGGAAATGAAACATATGTAAGAGATCCCTCCAAGATAGCAAGACGCGTTTTGGAGCCCAATTGACAACAGATCCCATAAGAACTCCGAAGTTAAAAGTGCTTCGGTGAGAGCAATTCCAAGTTGGGTGACCTTCCGGGAAGTTCTTGCCAAACAAAGCCGTGAGGGGAGGATATTGGGCTACAGCCCAATCCCCAAAGCGGACAATATCTTGCTGGGAAATGGGGTCGTTACAACCCGACTCGTTAAAACCCCACATTCATGAAAATATCATCAAAACTCTTCAATCCTAACATCAATACAATGTAGGACCTTAGGGGCCGGAAACCTAACACTCACTTACCTGGCATCCTAGCTATGCCGAGCACCGTCCTTTGAGTTTGGGTTACCTAAGGCATTTCACAACACGTCATTAGCATCGACTCTAAACCATCGAATTCCAAAATGAATCGAAACTCATGGCTAACGTAATTTTTCCTAAAACTCTACTTTACTTCATTCGGGCAATTCATCGAGAAATTCGCGCTCACTAAATCTATAACCTAACATTAATGGAAATCATAACCTACAACCCCCAATTTCCACCAAATTCAATTCAATAATAAATTTCTCATCTTAACTATCAACAACCACCTTATATGCACCATTATCAACCACAAATACGGTTAACCATCGATTTACAACAAAACCGATAAATTCTATAACCTTAACTCGATATAACCTAACCAAAATCCAATCCTAAAATCAAATCTGAACACCTAGGATAGTAGAGTCTTACCTAGAGCGTTGATTGGGGAAGAAAAATCGGAGGAGAAATCACCAAAAACGGAGCGTTGATCGGCGTGGAAGAGAAATGGTGAGGGAGGAGGAGAAAATCGCTAATGGGGAGGAGCTTCACGCAAGAGAAGAGGAAATGAGAGAAGGAGGAAAGGAATTTTAGTTTTAATTCAATTTTGACTTAGCAAATTATGATTTTGCCCTTTCCTCAATCCTTTGCATCCTTAATTAACCTATCGATTTGGTTTCTCCAAAATTTTCTTATTCCTCCAATTCTAATTTACTCCTAGGGTTCTAACAAAACTTCCCGTTCGTAAAACAGGTTTAATTTACTATTATTACAAATTAAAATGCTATAAAGCTGAAAAATCAAAAACCCGAAAACTCGGGTGTTACACTACTCAACTCGTACTTCAAAACGCGTGAAAAATTTAAAATATTCATCGACTTAAAAACAAATTCGTTTAAGACAACTAATTTATTGTAACGGAAAACTACTTTAAAACAAGTTGGAAAATGCACGTTGGAATTTGGAAATCAAAGGGTGAAAATCTAAAAATCTGTAAAAAGCTCGCTCAGTGAAAACCGATCGACACTCCTAGAAACAAGCTGCATGGGTCAGTTTGAAAACTAAACAATTCCCTTCATTTAAAAGAAATCTCTAAGCAGTTCCAGTAAAATACCAAAAGCATCAACGACTAACCTAAGCAACGAAAACTAACAATCACACTAAAACTACTCAAAAAATGAACCCATCATGTAATTCATCAAAATATTTTCATTAACAACATCAAACTAAATGTAACACCAAGAAAACTTCTATTGCATGCGTAGCTCTAGTTTAGGTCAAGTATGAGAGATTGAGGTTGTTAAAGGGTAATGTTATGGATAGAAGTGTGAAAGAAGTTGACAAGTCAAAAACAAAAGTGTTTGAAAAGTCAAAAATTTCATTAACCAATAGAAAGTTAGTAAATAAGTGAAATAAATTGAAAAGAATGTGTGAATGAAAGGGTATTCACGTTAGAAATTGTGTAACACTTGGGATTTTTTTTTAATGGAAAATTGGAGAGAAAATAAAATAATAATAAAATAGGTTGTTTTAATTAATTTAAAAGAAAAGTGAATAAATTTGGTTAAACTAATTGATTAATTAATTGGTGTTCGGATATTCTAAATGGAGAACTTAAGCCGGGTACGGGGTGAGGGTCAATTGACGAAAGTTTATAATTTAAGAGCAGGATTTAACGGAATTTTTGGAAGAGCAAGTGTTCTTATTATTATTAGTATTATTTATTATTATTAGTATTATTTATTATTATTATTATTATTTATTATTATTATTTTTTTTGTTTTTAAAAGAAAATGCTATTTTCTTTTAAAAACAACTGAATGGCTCGAAGCCATTCAGTTGCTCCTCGCGAACGAAGAAAAGGGCAGAGAGGGGGGGAGGGCGACGATCGACGGAGCGCGACAATCACCGGCGGCATTCAGCGATTCTCCGGCCAGACATCAAAGGCAAGCAGCTCCGACCCGTCTCCGTGAACAAGCCAACCGGTAGGACCCATTTTTTCTCTCTCTCAGTCGCCCTATTCTTGTCCTATTGGAGGCCGGGAGTGACGAGCTCGATTGAGCTCCGATCACAGGCCGTTTTTGGCTACTCTCGGCGTCGAATTGTCGAGCTCAGTGTTGGCAAGGACTGCCGAGTAGTGTGCAGCTCGGGAGGAGCTAAAAACCGAGGGCTAGGTTTTTGGAGTAGAATCGGGTTTTGTTAAGTTTATGTTAATTAGGTATGAGGGTGGTTAATTAGTGAGGAATTGGGTGAGAATTGATGAAAAATCAAAAAGGGGAATTTTTTGATTTGGGGTAGAATCGGGTTTTGCAATAATTGACCTAGTTACGGTCGTTTGTTTTAAAATTCCTTTTGGCAGATTAAAATAGGTTATTAGAGGAGTACGTGGCCGCTGGAATCGTTCGATTCCGATATCGACGCGAAAGTTATGCACGTTTGAGTTTCGGGTCAATTTTTACCGAACCCATATTAGTGGCCCGTTTAGTTAGGTTTTAGTTGGATTAAGCTAGAAAGAGTAGTTTGAGAGTAAATTGGTGGATGTAGGCTTGATTTTAATTAAGTTTGAACGTTCGTCGTAGGTCGAGCCGTAGATGGACAGGTAACCGAGTATCTTCAGCGAGCTAGGACACTAGGTAAGTAGTGGTGCTTGTTTGTTGCCTTCGGGCCTACACCATAAAACGGTAGGGAATGGTTGTTTGTTTGCTATGTTTGTTGTTTGCTATGTTTTAATTTGTGTCATGCATCATTGTTTTCTAACTACGAAACCACGTGTTTTGCGTGCTTGAGTGGTGAGAATGAATTGAAAGATAAGAAAATTGATATGCAACTTGGTCTCTAGTTGAATAGCCTCGTTGGGCTCGTGGCTCGCTGAGCACCCCGTGAGGTATTTGATTAGAGATGCTATGCAAAAATTACGTAATGTGTCGTGAGTATGAATGCCTCGATATGCTCGTGCTTGAAAGCACAATGAGGATTTTACAATCGATTGGGGGAGATTTGGTTGGCCGTCCAGGATTGTGTTAGGGCGTGTGCGTCCGGTCTAGCTCCGTGGGTCATGGCGTGGCCGTCCAGGATTGTGTTGGGGCGTGTGCCTACTTGATTCACATGAAAGTGGAAGATAAATGTAACCAAAACGAAAAGAAAACAACGGAGGGTGTAGAAACTGCATGTTAGGGTTGAGTCGAGCATTTAGTGTGTTATGTGCATTATTTCCCTACTTGCTAAGAATTAGGCTTACGTTTTGTGTTCTATGGTGTAGGTGGCGAGTATTATCCAGGTAAAGTAGAGGGGACAGCCGAGGACTAGGTCACAGTCGGAGGAGTTCGGGGCATGCCGGTGCAGGCAGTTGTCGAGGCGTCACGACCATGGTCTTCGGGAGAATGTGGGACTTTACATTTTAGTAATGATGGGAATGCTTAACTCATTTTGGTTAATGTTTTTGATAGTTGTGGTATAGCTATGTGTATTTGTGGTATATAGTCATAGTTAAGGGTGATGTATCGCCCTGTACTGTGGACTTTCTTCACTTAGAGATGTTAGTATTATAGTTTCTCTTTGTTACTCTTTGGAGATTTCGTATACTAGAAAGTTGAGTAGAGTATTCTGGATCTGGTTGGGATTGGATTTTATCCAGGTATTTAGCATTTTGGAGGCGCCATTTTCAGGCATTACTTTGCCAAAATTTTGGGGAAGACGCCGTGATCTTCAACGGTTAGAATTAAGAGAAATTATTGAGTCTAGGTAGCTAGGTATGACGTAAGAGAGTTCTGAGAGACTTCGCTTTAATTCTACTTTGTCAATTTTATTTTAAATTACGTTTTAACGTGGGATTGGATAGCAAAGTAGCGCACCGAGCCAGGGTGGGTTCGGGGGCCGTTAGAAGATGGTATCAGAGCATAAATGGTCATGTCGTTCAAATGATTACCCGACAATGCCAGCCGCCGTGCAACGTGGTTCACCGACTGTAAGTATTTCTTTACCTTTAGTTAGTTAACAGAGATTAGATTGTCTAGCCTTGTTCAGGAGTAGAACGAACATATCGTGAGTACCGGGACCACCTCGGTTGACCCCATGAACCAACCAACTTGTAGACATGTTTTTACATAGTGAACTGATAGTTCGAATAGTTAGAAATTTATTTGAAAAGCGAAACAGACAAGGTAACATCCGTAGAATAGATATAAGTAGGATTGGATTGAGGATAGAGAGCTGAGAAAATTTTAGGATGAGTTTCCCTTAAAAAGTTACATCTTATGTGAAAAAAGATTTGAAGAGATAGAATTAGGGCTTTTAGAAAACCCTTGTAGATTTGAGGTACGATGAGTTATAGGAAAGCTTAAGGGTAGAAACGAATTTTTTTAAAGAGATGTCTTAAATCATTAAGAGACCCTTAGTACATTATATGGATAAGACGAGATAGCAAGGTGAGATATTTAGAGTTACGTACCTATACAGATATAAACTGTAGTCAAGGGTTTAGTTTGAGTAAATGATTGGGGGGTCTGAACTGAGTAATTTAATAGGATCAAGGATGGAAGTATAGGGATTTACATAGAGATAGGATAGGAACTGACAAAGTTGAGATGTTTGAGGATTGGAGTATATTTGTGAGGAGAAACAAAACTCAGATTATAAATTTGGGGAATTTTGAAGGATTTGGTGGCCCGTCGTAGGAGGTTAGAACCATATAAATGTAGATTGTATTTAGTAAATTGTTAAGGGAGTTTTGAGAATTTGAGATACTAATTGGTATTCGGTGGCGGAAGATTCTAATAAATTTTATGCAAGAAAAACCAAGAGGGGAGCCTAGCCTAAGTTAAGTGGGGTTAACAATGATAGGGGTTAACAATGTGGAGTGAATGATGAGCCATAGACAGGTACTTAATCTCGGGAATTAAAAGTTAGAGATTTCCTTAGAGCTAGGAAACAAATAAATATTGAGGTATTAAAGGGGCAAAGAAGATGCTAGGTGATATTCGTTAGGAAAAATGGTTAAAGCTTAGGGTATAGGTATTATCTTAAGGGATTACTCATTTCAGGGTGAACGAGAATGCGTAAAAGTTTTCAACCGGCATTGTATAGGAGAATTTAGGCGTGACAAGAAGTAGTGGACGTGCTGTGTTTTGGTGTTATTCGACCTAGGATTGGGAGCCGAAAGTATATAGGTTTGGAATAACTTGGAATAACTTAGAAACCTAGATGTTTTGAGTAAGTAGAGAAAAATCTCGCCTCTTCAATTAAGATAATGTTCTGAGGTTTAGATTAATGTGCGCGATGTTAGAAGAAATAGTGACTCATCGAGAGTGAGTATCTATTGTAGAAATGTAATAGGTAGGAGATTGAGATTTAGGGTGTTAATTGGGCTACAACAAGTTTGCAAACAAGGAGGTTGTTGGGCGACTTGTTGTAACGAGAGTTAGGGGATATTTAAAACGAATTGGAGGACTATAGAAAATAAATTCGTTAGTAAATTTTGAAGAGAATCATGGGGGAAATTAGATAATTGTATTAGAGTTAAGAAACTTGAGAGGAAATTAGAAGTCGTATACTATAGAAAGAGGAAGGTTAGATTTTGAGGTCTGAACCTTAAGTAATTAGTAGTGTAAGATATGAGGAATTAGAGAATTTCGAATGAGAGGAACGAGATATTGCACGAAAAGTGTGTGAGTGATTTAGGGATAATGTTAAGTTAGAAAGGTTATAGGTTCGACTCGTATGTAACGAAGTCGAAACTGCTAATGTCGTAAATAGATTAGATGTAACACCCAAGAATTTCCTGTAACGCACAGATGTCTTAGGGTAGACGGGTAGAAAAGTTTAATGATAGGTGTTGAGAATGGATTTGGAATTAAGGTATGCAAAAAAAAAAAAAGGCGCCTTTTTTGTAACGACCACAGCCCGGCCCACAGCCCTCAGGCCCAGAAGACCGAGCCCAGAAGTTGTGCATCACTGCCACGTGGGGTCCCTCAGGCTGTACCACGTGTACTCACGATCTTCCCACCCCCTGCAGTGGGTTTTTGCCTTCCTCCCCACTCAAACCCAGGCCCCAGGGACAAGCACCCAGGCTACGAATGAGGAGTACCACTGAGCTGATTGGACTGTTCGGTTGTAATACTTATCGTAAAATAGCTCCTTAAAGTCCTCCCAATTCATACTCTGAACATCTGTTGCAGCTTTTACTGACCCCCACCAACTTTTGGCACTGTTAGATAGGTGGAACGTTGCACATTTTACCTTATTCTCATCCTCCACATCCGCAACAGTAAACATTTCTTCCACTGTACAAATCCAATTTTCAGCCGCTATCGGATCCGTCAAACTTCCTTCAAATGCTGGGGGCTTTAACCTTCGAAATCTCTCTCCACTAGAGCCAGCTCCACAGCTAGACCCCGCTCCAAGGTTTCCCGGTAATCCTTGATTCATTAAAATTCCAAGTAATTGAGATTGCATGCTTAAAAGATCTCTAAGTTGTTTATTCGGATCCTCAGGTGGTTCGGGTTCATTCCGGGGTCGTCCGGGGTCGTCCGGGTCGTCTTGGCTGTCTCTGATTTCTAGGATTGGTGGGTTATTACAGAAGATTTATTGAAGGGTTTTCGAAACTAGCAGCCCCCTATGACTCGTTTCACACGAAAAGAAGTGAAGTATGAATGGTCTGAAGAGTGTGAGCTCAGCTTTCAGAAGTTGAAGCAGAGATTAACAACGGCTCCGGTTTTGACGTTGCCTGTAGCCGAGGAGAAGTTCTGTATCTATTGCGATGCCTCTCGTATTGGTCTGGGTTGTGTGCTTATGCAGAATGATAAGGTAATAGCCTATGCTTCCAGACAATTAAAGTCGTATGAGAAGAATTATCCAACCCATGATTTGGAGTTAGCGGCTGTGGTGTTTGCTTTGAAAATCTGGAGGCATTATCTGTAACGACCCCAATGGGATCGCCACGTAAACATGACAATCGTGATCATTTACTTCTTAATTTCTACACCCTGTTCATTATTAGTATTTCTCTTTTTTTTTAAAAAACTTAGAACTTGAACTTGACTCCTTCATGTTTCTAATAACTCATTCATCGACAGGATCAGTTGATTAAGCTCGATCGTCAGTTCCAAAATATAATCGGATAGGGAAGAAATGCCCTCAAATCACTTAACAAGATTCTACTCGAGTTTGCATGGATTTGCATGCATCGGCTGGCAGGGTGTGCCCCATCCGATTTGTCACGTGTACTCTACGTGACTCACTTATCGTCGCCTAATAGAAGATATCTTCCGGTGGGCACGTGGGTTTCACATGTTCAATTATACATCGCCCAGTAGTGGACATCCACCGGTGAACACGAGTCAAACACGTGACTCTTTAAAATCTCACTAGATAAGAAACATCATCCGGTGAGCACGTGCATCGCACATGACTTATTAAAATCACACTCGGCCACTAAACGACAAACATCGTCTACATCATCCGATGAATAATTATACTTCCTCCACCGGTCACTAGATGACAAAATAACATTTTTCATCTTCCGGCGAAGAGATACTCTACATCATCCAGTCACTAGATGACAAACCATACTTTCATCATCCGGAAACTAAACACACTTCAACTCTCACATCACCCGAGCACTAACGACAAAATAACACTCACATCGCCCAGTATTGTAAATACCCGCATCATCCGGTAACTATACGACAAACGACTTAACCCTTATCATCCGGCGAGCAAAACACTCGACATCACCGGATGACTAAAACACTCGACATCATCCGATAGACATAATCTTCACAGACTTCAAATTTCAATGACTTAACATTCATACGTATAGAAAATCAGGGACTCGTTCAGAATACACGTAGCGGAAGACTTAAGCAAAACAGACCGTTCGATAACCCTTAAAATTAATTCCAGACTCATAAGTTAACTCAGACAATACTAACACTATCCTACATAATTCCAATTCTTGTATTCTTACTGACATAAGGAAGAAATAACCAGGGGTCATAATCGCCTTTCCAGTCCCGCACTGTCACATTGAGCATCCTCCAACAACCAGCTTTAAATATCCTCTTTGAAATTAGTATCTTCACCTATAGTCTCTTCGCCTACAACATAAGGTTTAACTATAAGCCTAATGCTTAGTAAGAAATGCATGCTGACAGACATACATGAGTGTACAAATTAAAGAAACATAAGTTCGTAAATCTTTCTTCATTCATGCTCATTTTCATCATTTACATAGCATGTATTAAGGGAGGAAACGAGGGAGAAAGACAGGGCACATGATCATTGCCAATCGGGCAATCATAGTAACGACTAGCTCGGCCTCCACCAGTGGGAGAATTCGCGAGCCATACTTATCATCATCTCGGCCTCCACCAGTGGAAGAATTCGCGAGCCATACTTATCATCAACTCGGCCTCCACCAGTGGAAGAATTCGCGAGCCATACTTATCATCAACTCGGCCTCCACCAGTGGAAGAATTCGCGAGCCATACTTATCATCAACTCGGCCTCCACCAGTGGAAGAATTCGCGAGCCATACTTATCATTAACTCGGCCTCCACCAGTGGGAGAATTCGCGAGCCATACTTAAGCCTTGTGAACATATCATAGTCATTTCCCTCGTTCCACGCTTAATCATGCTTACATTTGTTTTTCTTTTCATGTTCTTAACTTAATCATAAATGAGCACATAATGCATGGACACGAATTTTCACAGAGGAATGTCATACAGTATGAACGAGTAAAAACACCATGTAACTTAACATCTTCCTACCCAATTACTTCATATCATGGCAAACTACTAGTCATAATCATCAGATAAACATTTCAACAATTTTTCCTAGTATCCTTGTGGTGTAGGGCCCTAGTGGCCAGAAATCCTAATACATCCACTTACCTGGATTCCTTAGCTGAGCAGCACCTTCACTTGAGCTTTCCTCGCCTATGACATTTCATATTCGTAGTTAGAATAAAATCCTAAATAACTTAAAACTCAAAACTAGTAAGGTCCTAACTAAATGTCATCCTAAAATCTGTATTTCTTAGTCCTTTCCGCCAAGCACCTTGTGTGCGCGGTTTAAGCTCCAAAACTCCGGACATTCAGATTCAACCTAGCAGCTACTTACAGTCGGTTGTCAAAGTTCAGATTCGAATCGGTAATACTATTATCAAACTAAAATTAACAATGTTCCTATTATTACTCTGTCAATACAGAATCGGGACTTCAGGTTTCTAGCTGAAAACAGGACTCTAAATAACTACTCAACAACTACATTGTCTGAACCTTACCTCGAACGTGGGTTTTCGGAGTGAATACTGGAGAAATCGTTCGTTGGTGAAGAAGTCGCCGGCTGAGAGAGAGCTCTGGAGAGTGAAGAAATCGTGGAAGGGAGTGTGTCGGCTACAGTGGCTTGAGTGAAATTTAAAACTTTTCGTTCTTCTTTATATACTGATCTCAACTTCCAATATTACAATATTGCCACTCAACCTAGTTTAAAACCCACATGTAAATAATTAAACTTGTCATAAAATTCTAAACCGCGAAGATTAAATATTCATTACCGTTAATATAGTTAGGAAAATTACCTAGTCGTATCTCGGGTGTTACATTATCTATATGGTCAGCCATGTGAGGTATATTCAGATCACAAAAGTCTGAAGTATATCTTCACGCAAAAGGAGCTGAATATGAGGCAGCGGCGGTGGTTAGAGTTCGTGAAAGATTATGATTTGGAAATTAAATACCACCCTGGTAAGGCCAATGCAGTTGCAGATGCCTTAAGCCGCGTGTCGACTTCGGTTTCAGCTTTGGAGGCTGGTATGTCTGAACCTTTGCGATTGGAGATTCAGAGGTTTGATTTGGAGCTGGTTGCAAATGTGACAGCGGTTTTCTCAGCTTTATCTTTGAAGCCTACTATTTTGGAAAAAATTAGAGAAGCTCAGCAAGGAGATTTAGAGTGTAATAAATTTAAGCTGAGTATGGTGTCTGATGATAGAACAAAGTTTAGCTACTCGGATGATGGTATTTTGAAATTTCGTAATCGGTGGTATGTTCCGAATAACGAGGAACTTCGGAAGGAAATTTTGGTTGAAGCTCATTCGTCGAGGTTTTCTGTTCACCCGGGGAGTACCAAGATGTACAGAGACCTCAAGCAGCACTATTGGTGACCTGGTATGAAAAAGTCAGTGGCTGAATTTGTAGAAACATGTTTGATTTGTCAGCAGGTGAAGGCAGAGCATCAGAGACCTACTGGGAAGTTACAGCCATTGCCAGTTCCTGAATGGAAGTGGGATCAGATTTCAATGGACTTCGTTGTTGGATTGCCTAGAACGACGAAAGGATTTGATGGCATATGGGTGATCGTTGATCGTTTAACAAAGTCAGCCCATTTTCTACCGGTGAAGATGACGTATAGTATGGATCAGTTTGCTGAACTTTATATTCAGGAGATTGTGCCGACTTCGATTGTGTCAGATAGGGACCCGAGGTTCACTTCAAAATTTTGGAAAAGTCTACATAAGGCGATGGGAACTCGGTTAAATTTCAGCACTGCTTTTCATCCTCAGACGGACAGACAATCTGAACGGACTATTCAGACTCTTGAGGATATGCTCCGAGCATGTGTGCTTGAGTTTCAGGGTTCCTGGAGTAGGTATATACCTTTGGTGGAGTTCTCGTATAACAATAGTTATCAGGATACTATTGGAATGGCTCCATATGAGGCTCTATACGGAAGGAAATGCAGATCGCCTCTTTATTGGGACGAGGTCGGAGAATCTAGTTTAATTGGTCCAGAAATCGTGTAGCAAACTACAGATAAAATCCAGTTCATTCGGCAACGTATTCTGACAGCTCAGAGCAGACAAAAGAGCTATGCCAACGGTAGGAGACGAGAGCTGGAATTTGAGGTAGGCGATGAGGTTTTCTTGAAGATCTCGCCATTTAAGGGTGTCATGCGATTCGGGAAGCGAGGTAAGCTGAACTCGAGATTTGTTGGTCCATTCCCTATTGTGAAACGTGTGGGAAAGACAGCGTATCAGTTGGAGTTACCTGCTTCGATGGAGGGAGTGCATAATGTATTCCATGTGTCGATGCTTCGAAGTGTCTGAGGGATCCATCGCACGTGGTGGTACAGCAGGAGGTCGAAGTGCAACCTACATTGTTTTATGAGGAGAAACCAGTGGAAATATTGGATTATGCAGTGAAGAAATTACGCAATAAGGACATTCCATTGGTAAAGGTGTTGTGGCGCAACCACAACGTTGAGGAGGCGATGTGGGAGCGACAACAAGACATGATAGAGCGCTATCCTGAGCTCTTCAGGTACGCAAATTTTGAGGACAAAATTTTTGTAAGGAGGGTGGATTGTAACACCCGAGAATTTCCTGTAACGCATAGATGTCTTAGGGTAGACGGGTAGAAAAGTTTAATGAAAGGTGTTGAGAATGGATTTGGAATTAAGGTATGCAAAAAAAAAAGGCGCCTTTTTTGTAACGACCACAGCCCGGCCCACAGCCCTCAGGCCCAGAAGACCGAGCCCAGAAGTCGTGCATCACTGCCACGTGGGGTCCCTCAGGCTGTACCACGTGTATTCACGATCTTCCCACCCCCTGCAGTGGGTGGGAAGATCGTGAGTACACGTGGTACAGCCTGAGGGACTCCACGTGGCAGTGATGCACGACTTCTGGGCTCGGTCTTCTGAGCCTGAGGGCTGTGGGTCGAGCTGTGGTCGTTACATTAGAAGAGTGGATAAGCTTAAGAGTTGGCGAGCTTAAGAGTGAGATGTGAATGAGAACTCGAGTATTAATAGAGGTTGGGAGATGTAAGCTAGAAGAACGATGAGATTAAATTCTAGATTTTGGATGGATATATGAAAGAGATTAGTTAACTAAAAGAGAGAGTTAGGATAAGAGAGTTAGCCCTCATATGAGATAGGTGAGGAGTGATTAAGTTAAAGTTAATAAAATGTGTAAGAGTACATAGTTATGAAAGTTAGACTAAGTTATGCGTTTAAACTATGTTAGTGGGTGAAGATTGACGTAAGTGAGGAAATTAGTAAATTCTAATGGAGAATAGTGGATAGGAAGACACGAAGTGCGTAAATATTATGGAAGTTTTGAGGTCGAAAGGAAGAGCGTAAATATCATTTAGGGTGTCGAGTGTAAAGTCGGGAAAGAGTTCGTTTAGACTTAAGAATTTGAGTGTTTGGTAATGACTGAAATTAGGAGTTAGACAAATTGAGCATAGTGAATGTAAGTACGAAGATTCATAATATACTTTGAGGAAGAGTTGATAGGTTTAAGTGATGAGAGCTTTGAGTATGAGGGTTGTGTTGGAATAATTAATGAAATGTCATGCTTGTTCTAAGTATAAATTGTCCTTGATTGGCTGATATAAGTAAGTGTAAGAGATAGAATTGATCAGTTAGGAGAGAGATGGTAGAGTAGAAAGAAAGTTAAAACTTATGGATTTAGGGTAAGATGTTTATGTACTGAGTTCTTAGTGTTACGGTATTAAGATGTTTATCTCAGTGTTGATGAACATTGGAGTAGAGAAGTTAGAGTTGGAATTAAATTGGAAAAGTTTGAAAGTATACTCAAGCTATCGGGAGCAAAGTTAGGAAAATGAAAACTTTGGGAGATGTAGAAAAATGTAGTGAAGTCAATAATTGTAGGGATTATTGAGCGTTGGGGGTGTATAGTTTAGAATGACCCAACTTAGTGTTGTGGAGAGTTAACCATTTGGAGTGAATGAAAACTCAGTTCGTCCTTCGAGGGTATAGTGAATTAAGAATATGTGAATGGTGTTCGAATGAGGTGCGAGGTAAATAGATGTAAGATGCGATAGTAAGATCGAAAGGAATTTGAAATCTAAAACTAAGATGGTTCTAGTGTTATGCTATTGAGATGGTTTTGGAGGTTTGAGATTGTTTGATGGATACGTGTCTGCATTAGAAAAGTAGGTGACGAGGTGAACTTAGTTACGAAGATCTGTCGTAAGGAATTTACTAGGTGACCAAGGATTAAGTTGAGAGTCTTCAAATGGGTAAAAAGTTAGTCATGATCTAAGAAATTATAGAGGTTAGTAAATTATTGAGATAAGAAGTGTACTTATTAGTATCTTAGGATTTCTCGATAGGGGTAGCATAGAGAGTGGTCGTGGTATGTACATATTTGATAGACACAGAAGTATAAAGTGAGGAATTAAATGAACTTAGCTAGAGAAAAGATCGAGTTGAGAATTTAGTTAGAAGGGTTTGAGGGTATGGATTAGATTACAGTTAGTGAACGTGTGAGTATTTGGGCTAGGGCGTGCAGAATTAGGTGAAGTCAGAATTTGTGGCATGTAGTAACCGATAGATGAGTAAGGGTATTGGGTAGGTGAGATGGGTACATTGAGGACTAACAAGGCCACAAATTTTGAGGACAAAATTTTTGTAAGGAGGGTAGATTGTAACACGCGGGATTTTTTTTTTTAAAGGAAAATTGGAGAGAAAATAAAATAATAATAAAATATGTTGTTTTAATTAATTTAAAAGAAAAGAGAATAAATTTGGTTAAACTAATTGATTAATTAATTGGTGTTCGGATATTCTAAATGGAGAACTTAAGCCGGGTACGGGGTGAGGGTCAATTGATGAAAGTTTATAATTTAAGAGCGGGATTTAACGGAATTTTTGGAAGGGCAAGTGTTCTTATTATTATTAGTATTATTTATTATTATTATTGTTTTTGTTTTTAAAAGAAAATGCTATTTTCTTTTAAAAACAACTGAATGGCTCGAAGCCATTCAGTTGCTCCTCGCGAACGAAGAACAGGGCAGAGAGGGAGCACGACGATCACAGGCGGCGTTCAACGATTCTCCGGCCAGACATCAAAGGCAAGCAGCTCCGACCCGTCTCCGCGCACAAGCCAACCGGTAGGACCCGTTTTTTTCTCTCTCTCGTCGCTCTGTTCTGGTCCTGTTGGAGGCCGGGAGTGACGAGCTCGATTGAGCTCTGATCACTGGTCATTTTTGGCTACTCTCGGCGTCGAATTGCCGAGCTCAGTGCTGGCAAGGACTGCCGAGTAGTGTGCAGCTTGGGAGGAGCTAAAAACTGAGGGCTAGGTTTTTGGATCCTCGGGTTTTCTGAATTGGAACTTCGATTTTTGTTAAGTTTATGTTAATTAGGTATGAGGGTGGTTAATTGGTGAGGAATCAGGTGAGAATTGATGAAAAATCAAAAAGGAGAATTTTTCGATTAGGGGCAGAATTGGGTTTTGCAATAATTGACCTAGTTACAGTTGTTTGTTTTAAAATTCCTTTTGGCAGATTAAAATAGGTTATTAGAGGAGTACGTGGCCGTTGGAATCGTTCGATTCCGATATCCGACGCGAAAGTTATGCACGTTTGAGTTTCGGGTCGATTTTTACCGAACCCATATTAGTGGCCCGTTTAGTTAGGTTTTAGTTGGATTAGGCTAGAAAGAGTAGTTTGAGAGTAAATTGGTGGATGTAGGCTTGATTTTAATTAAGTTTGAATATTCGTCATTGGTCGAGCCGTAGATGGACTGGTAATCGAGTATCTTCAGCGAGCTAGGACACCAGGTAAGTAGTGGTGCTTGTTTGTTGCCTTCAGGCCTACACCATAGAACGGTAGGGAATGGTTGTTTGTTTGCTATGTTTGTTGTTTGCTATGTTTTAATTTTTGTCATGCATCGTGTGTCATGCATCATTGTTTTCTAACTACGAAACCACGTGTTTTGCATGCTTGAGTGGTGAGAATGAATTGAAAGATAAGAAAATTGATATGCAACTTGGTCTCTAGTTGAATAGCCTTGTCGGGCTCGTGGCTCGATGAGCACCCCGTTAGGTATTTGATTAGAGATGCTATGCAAAAATTACGTAATCGATATGCTCGTGCTTGAAAGCACAATGAGGCTTCTACGATCGATTGGGGGAGATTTGATTGGTCGTCCAGGATTGTGTTAGGGCGTGTCCCTCCGGTCTAGCTCCGTGGGTCAAGGCATGGTCGTCCAGGATTGTGTTGGGGCGTGTGCCTACTTGATTCACATGAAAGTGGAAGATAAATGTAACCAAAACGAAAAGAAAACAACGGAGGGTGTAGAAACTGCATGTTAGGGTTGAATCGAGCATTTAGTGTGTTATGTGCATTATTTCCTTACTTGCTAAGCATTAGGCTTACTTTTTGTGTTCTATGGTGTAGGTGGTGAGTATTATCCAGGTAAAGTAGAGGGGACAGCCGAGGACTAGGTCGCAGTCGGAGGAGTTCAGGGCATGCCGGTGCAGGCAGTTGTAGGGGCGTCACGACCATGGTCTTCGGGAGAATGTGGGACTTTACATTTTAGTAATGATGGGAATGCTTAACTCATTTTGGTTAATGTTTTTGATAGTTGTGGTATAGCTATGTGTATTTGTGGTATATAGTCATAGTTAAGGGTGATGTATCGCCCTGTACTGTGCACTTTCTTCACTTAGAGATGTTAGTATTATAGTTTCTCTTTGTTACTCTTTGGAGATTTCGTATACTAGAAAGTTGAGTAGAGTATTCTGGATCTGGTTGGGATTGGATTTTATGCAGGTATTTAGCATTTTGGAGGAGCCATTTTCAGGCGTTACTTTGCCAAAATTTTGGGGAAGACGCCGTGATATTTAACGGTTAGAATTAAGAGAAATTATTGAGTCTAGACAGCTAGGTATGACGTAAGAGAGTTCTGAGAGACTTCGCTTTAATTCTACTTTGTCAATTTTATTTGAATTACGTTTTAACGTGGGTTTGGTTAGCAAAGTAGCGCACCGAGTTCAGGGTGGGTTCGGGGGCGTTACAAATTGAAAAGGAGAAAAGAGAGGGTTTAATGGCAATTTTAAAAAGATTGGAGGAGGAAATTTAAAAGGAGTAAAATGGTTAGGTTATAAAGGAAAAACAAGTTAAGTTTTCTTCATCTTCCACAATTTGCCTCCTTCCTCCATAGCCGATCATCCTCCTCCCTTTTCTTCAATCTTTGCTTGGGTTTTTGAGGTAAAGTTGAGTGGGTTTTTAGTTTGGCATGATTTATTGTTGATTGTGAGTGTTTTTGAGGTGTTTTGAGTGAGTTTAGGGAGAGTTTGAAAACCATAGATTTGGAATTCCGAAAATTGTGTTCTCCTTGATTGTTTTCTTCCTCTTTTGATCATTTCATCCTTAGTTATGTTAGGTTAGGGTGTTTGGGTGGTTAGATTAAGTATTGGAAGTGAATTACACAAAAATCGATTTTGTACAATATGTACACCGGTTCTGTTAGGTGCAATTCGAATTGGCCAAGGTATTTCGTTGGTTACTTTAAGTGTCTCAGTGGATAGTAGACGTGTAGAAGTTTACAGATTGGGGTGGCACGTTGAAAAACGAGAAAATTATGGCCGTTTGAAGTTGGACATTAGAAATTGTGCATAAAATCGGGTTTTAGTGTTTTAAGAGTGAAATTGTTTTAAGTGTTGTTTAGTTTTAGTTAGAAAATCCTTTAGACTTTATTGGTGACTTATCAAGTTAAGTTTTCGTTATTTTAGGTCGTCAAGCTAATGAAGTGATAAGACAAAGTGAGCAATTGAAAGCCGAGCAATCAGGTAAGTAGTGGTTTGAATTCGTTTCGCCTTCGGGCCTACACCATAGAATGGTAGGGTTAAGAGTTAATTGTTTCGCGTTGTGTTGTGTTGCATATTTGTTGACATGCATCATGTTTTCAAATAAGCAAAATACGTGTTTTATTGCATCGTTTGATTGTGAGCGTGAAACGTAATTAGATAAAATGAACGGCAAAACTTATTCTTGATTAGAGTGACTTGTCGAGAACAAGTGCTGGTGTGTATGTAACACCCCCGAACCCACCCTGGCTCGGTGCGCTACTTTGTTCACTCTAACCCCAATAATTTACAAAAAAAAATCGGACACAGCAGAATTTAAAACTAAATCTCTCGAAACTCTCTTATATCATACCTAGCTACCTAGACTCACTAATTTCTCTTAATCCTAACCGTTAAGCACAACGGCGTCCTTCCCAAAAATTTCGGCAAAGTAGCACCTGAAAATGGCGTCTCCAAAATGCTAGGTACCTGCAAAGGAATAAATCCCAGCCAATCCAGAATACTCCTCATCAACTTATCCAGCATACGAAATCACCAAATAGCAGTAAAGAGGGAAACTAAAATACTAACATCCCTAAGTGAAGAAAGTCCATAGTATAGGGCGACACATCACCCTTAATTGTGACTATATACAACAATTACAAATAGCTATACCATAACTCTCAAAACATCAACCAAAAAGAAAGTTACGCATTCCCATCATTTCTACAAACTGACATTTACCATAAACTACCAAAAGACAAAGTCCACATCCCCCGAAGACCATGGTCGAGAAGCCCCGACAACTGCCCACACTGGCATACAACGTACATCAACGAATGCGTCCCAATCCAAGCTTTCCTCGTAACTCTAACATGTACTCCTGTCGTCACCTACACCACAGAACACACACACACACGTAAGCTTACGCTTAGCAAGTAGGGGAAAACAAATATAAACAAGCACAATGTACACACAACCCTAACACAACAACACAACACAACACCACTCAACACGACAACGCAACACAACAACACAACACCACCCAACACAACAACACAACACAACAATACAACACCACTCAACACGACAACAGAACACAACACGAACAAAACTGCCTGCATCGAAAGATGCCTTAGTTGCCCGCACCAAAAGGTGCCTTAGTTGCCCGCACCCAAAAGGATGCCTTAGTTGCCCTGCACCGAAAGGTACCTTACTCTTTAACAAACTACCATGCCAAACAATACAACATAACACCACAATGCAACTCAACAACCCGACTCAACACAACATGACAACATGACCAAACAATGCAACACAATACCACAACGTAACTCAACAACACGACACAACACAACACAGCCAAACAATGCAACCCAATACGAAGTAAAACAATAACAAATAAACCCTACCGTTCTATGGTGTAGGCCCGAAGGCAAACCACAAGCACTCCACTACTTACCTGGCGTCCTAGCTCGCTGAGGATACTCGGTTACCTGTCCACCTACGGCTTGACCTACGACAAATATTCAAACTTCATTAAAATCAAGCCTACATTCACCAATTACTCTCAAACTACTATTTTCATCCTAATCCAATTAAAACCCAACTAAACGGACCACTAATTTGGGTTCGGTAAAAACCAACCCAAAACTTCAAACGTGCATAACTTTCGCATCGGTTATCAGAATCAAACGATTCCAGCGACCACGTACTCCTCTAATAACCTATTTAAACGTGCCAAAAGGAATTTTAAAACAAACGACCGTAGCTAGGTCAAAACCCCCAAAAACAGAACCGGGATTTTACCCTAATTGTCCAAAAATCTCCACTTCAATCCAATTCCACCAATTCCTCACCAATAAATCCCTCTAACATCCAATTAGCACAATTTAATGGAATTCCAGGGCTTAACCTAGAGAACCCGAACCCCACACACTGGGAGTTCACGGTTTTCAGCCCCAAACAGCACTCTCCCTTGCCCGACCATTCACGCCGGTCTAAGCCCAACCATTTGATGCCGAGACTAGCCAAAAAATGGCCGGTGGTCGGAGCCCAAGCGTGCTCGCCATTCACGACCTCAAGCAGAACGAAAACAGGGTAAGAGAACCGAGCTTACCAGTCGCATTTGGCGCGCGGAGGCAGCTGAAAATGTGTGCCCTGGATTCGCCGTCATTTCCTGATCAGAAAGCGTCGAAATCCGTCGATGGTTCGATCGGCGATCACCTCTCTCTCTCCATTTTGTTCTTTCTCGCCGGGGTGAAAACAGTCGAATGGCTTCTTCACGAAGCCATTCGGTTGTTTAAAAGAAACAATAATTGTTTTCTTTCTTTTTTTTTGATTATTTATTATTTACTTATTGAGCCATGCCTGCGGCCCGCGCGCGGCAAGCGCGCCACCCGCGCCCATTAACCCCATTTTCTACCACTTTGCCATTTTTCTTCAATTTTTCACCTAAAACACACTTTAAATTCCATCATCCAAACATCCATCAACAATCCAACTAAATTACACATCCAAAACCCAAACATCCAACCTAAATCATCAAATCCCGACACAAAAATTCGATTTCAACTTAAAACCACAAGCCTATTTTTCAATCACCAAAACTCTTCCAAAACCTATTCTATTTCATCAAAACGTTCCACAATCATCAATATTCACCCAAATACACATTGACATCAATATCCTATCTATTTTCATCAAAACTATCCATACATAGCGGAAGTTACCAAAAATCATAAAAACATCAATTCTCAACCTATCCAGATACCAAACATCTTAATATGAATTTCTATACATTTCATCAAAATGTCATCACCCATCAACCCATTTCATCCCAAAATCCCAAAACACATAACCTATGCTCCCCACGGGTTATACTCGCATTGACTACGCCGGTCGCTCCCACGAACATCCTTCTTCAAGTTTTAGGCTCGTCAGGTGGAGGGATATCGTTCTCACCTTGCTCGTAGTCACCTACACCATAAAGACGCCTATGAGATAAAAATCTCAGCATGTTCTACGTAAATGTATATGCATGGTCATGTATGCAATGAAAGCCGTCCATGTCAATTCATTTATCAGTACGTGTCAGTCTATGGTTATCGAAAATGCTCGACAGATGGATAGGGCACATCAAGCGGTTAGACAGCCCACACCATCTGAAGGGAGGAAAACCGCTCACCACAGAACGCCAGGTCTGAACCTCATCCCAGATAACCCCATGCCATGGTTGTTTACATGATACTTTACTTGCCTTTACATGCATTTTCTTTTCATGAAATTCATGCGTAAATTCATTTTCATGACGTTTTAAAAAAACCGTGATGCATGAGCAGTTCAATGAACAATAAAGCATACATGACGAGCATACCATCAAAACCTCATAAATACTATCAATATATCACAATACTTAACTTATAAAATAACTAAATCCTAACTACCCAACCAAAGCAAATAAACAAACAATGCACCAAACAATCCACAACACGATTTCCGACTTATGGTGTAGGCCAATTGGCCACAGTAGATCACGAGAACTTACCTCGCGTCCCGTGCACACTGAGCTCCTCGTCTCGAGCTTGATCACCTAAATCAATTCATATCGTCTTTTGTTAAAACCGAGCTTAAACATAATGTTTCGGGAATTTACAAAACTCCTAACTAAAGAAAATTTCCTAAATTTCTAATAAACCTCTCTCGGGCATTTCATCGAGCAATTTACATTCGCAAATCCTTAAACTCCATCAATGGAGGTTCCCAAGCTCCAAATTTCTGATTTTTTTATACCAAATGCTAAACACTTACATTATTTCTTTCAATAACACTCCATATCATAATAACAACTATAACTAACCATTTTTAACCTAACTCGGTTATTTTCGACAAAATCCAACAAAACCCTAACGGTTTATCAACTTAGAAATCAAACATAAATCTCCCAAAACCATAGAGCCTTACCTAGGGAGCGTTTTTGGTGAAGAAACACGAAGAAAACATCAAAGATCGGAAGGCACACTGTTGAAGAGAAGGAGAAGAAGCCGTGGAAAAGAAAATCGCCGTTAGTGAGAAAGGAGAGGGAGAGAAATGTTTAAGTGTTGAGGGAAAGGGGTATTTGGGTTTTAATTAAAATTGATATGACCATTTACATATTTGCCCCTCGGTTTAACTCTCTGTTCGACCTATTGTTCGACTATCGGTTCGGTTTCTCTAAAATTTCCTTATTTCACCAATTATTCCAACTTATTCCTAGAGCTCTAATAAAACATTCCGTTCGACAAACGGATTTATTTTACTATTTCTACTAATTAAATCTCTATAAGGTCAAAACCGGAAACTTAAGCATTATATTTCAGTTTGATTTCCATAAATTCCCATAATTCTCCCAAAATTCATATCAATTACAAGGACTCCATTAAAACTCTCGGTTTGCAAGGCAGACATATTTCAATTATTTACGAAATTGCCATTGCGTGCATGATTCAAAAACCCGTAAAACCAGGTGTTACACTATTACTGTACGAGAACTCGATCAGTGGCAAATACCTACTCCACGAACCTTGAAATTCCAACACACAGGCTCTAAGCATATCCTCCAGAATTTGATTTGTCCTTTTTGTTTGACCATCAGTCTAAAGATGAAACGCTGTGCTAAAATTCAGTTGAGTTCCCATAGTTTTATGCAGACTCATCCAAAATTTAGAAGTGTACCTTGGATCTCTGTCTGAGACTATCGAAACAGAAACCCCGTGTAATCTGACAATCTCCTGCACATAAAGCTCTGCAAGCTGATCCATGGAATATGTCATTTTGATTGGTAGGAAGTGGGCCGACTTTGTTAAACGGTCCACTATCACCTAGATTCCGTCGTGTCCCTTCGTAGTTCTTAGTAGTCCTACAATGAAATCCATAGAGATCTGTTCCCACTTCCACTCCGGGATCGGCAGGGGTTGTAAAGTTCCTGTCGGCCTTTGGTGCTTCGCTTTAATCTGTTGACAGATCAAACAAGTTTCCACGTATTTAGAAACTTCTCTTTTTATATTTGGCCACCAGAAGTGCTGTTTCAAATCCCTGTACATCTTTGTACTTCCTGGATGCACAGAGTAGGCCAAGGAGTGTGCTTCAGTCAAAATCTCCTTCTTCAGCTCCCATCATTAGGCACGTACCACCTATGCCAGAATTTTAATACTCCATCATCCGAAAAATTTAAATCGGACGAGTCCTCAGATGTCATGCTCAACCGGTACTTTTCACACTCTAGGTCTTTCTGTTGAGCTTTTCAAATTTTGTCCAATATTGTCGGCCTTGATGAAATATTTGTTAACATAGTAAATAGTTCTACAACAATCTCCACGTTGAACTTCACAATCTCAGATTTTAGCATTACTGACATCGTTACAAGCGAAGGCTGACTCGTCGTAGGCATTCTGCTTAAGGCATAAGTGACCTTATTTGCCTTTCCTGGGTGGTATTTAATCTTGAAATCGTAGTCTTTGACAAACTCCAACCACCTTCGTTGTCGCATGTTCAACTCTTTATGCATAAACAGGTATTTCAAGCTCCTGTGATCTGTGAACACTTCGCACTGTTGCCCATAAAAATAATGTCTCCAAATTTTCAATGCGAAGACAACTGCTTCTAGTTCTAGGTCGTGAGTCGGATAATTTTGTTCTTACGGCTTTAGCTGCCGAGAAGCATACGCAATAACTCTTCCTTCCTGCATAAGTATGCATCCAAGTCCAACCTTAGACCCATCGCAGTATATGCTGAACTTGTTGCCCACAACTGGCAGCGTTAAAACTGGAGCCGTAGTCAACTTCTGTTTCAGCTCCTGAATGCTCTTATCACATGCAGCCGACCATACAAACTTCTCATTCTTTCTTGTTAAACGTGATAGAGGGACTGCAATCTTTGAAAATTCCTCTATGAATTTTTGATAATACCCAACCAATCCAAGAAATCCACGTATCTCTCACACATTTTTAGGCTGCGGCCAATCTTTAAAAACCTGAATCTTGGTCGGGTCTAAAGAAATTCCTTCCTGGGATATAATATGGCCGAGAAAATTGATTTTGTCCAGCCAAAACTTGCATTTGGAAAATTTTGGGTATAGCCTGGTGTTGCTTCAAAATCCTCAAAACAATCCGCAGTTGCTCTTCGTGTTCCTCTTCATCTTTGAATAGACCAAAATGTCATCAATGAACACGATGACAACTTGTCTAAAAACTCCTTAAAGACGCGATTCATCAGGTCCATAAACGCTGCAGAGGAATTTGTAAGTCCAAAAGACATTACTAGAAATTCATAGTGCCCATACCTCGTACAAAATGTTGTCTTTTGAACATCTTCCCTTCAGACTCTCAACTGATGATAACAGGAGCGTAAGTCGATCCTTGAGAATACTTGGGCACCCTGCAGTTGATCAAACATGTCGTCTATACGGGGCAATGGATACTTATTTTTCACTGTCAACTTGTTCAACTCTCAGGATTTGCATAAGTTCTCCTGAAGGCAGCATCACACTATACAGACAATTTACTAACTCAGGTACTAACTTCAATCTAGCTACACAGACAGTTGAAATAAATGATTGCGTAGCTCCCGTGTCTATCAATGAAAATACTGCTATGCCGGTAACCAAAAACAGTACCTGCTATAATAGGAGGTTGAGCCTCATCGCCGACATCACCAGGCTCGATAAAAGCAAAGATTCTTGGCATAACTCTTCTCTGATCTCTGATCTCTGTCTCGTTGGTCTCGGCCTGGCTTCGGGCAATCTTTGACATAATGGCCAATCTCTCCACATCGGTAGAACCTATCTGTGCCTAACCTGCATTCGCCATAGTGCTCCTTCTGGCATTTAAGGCACAACGGCTTTTGAGTAGTTACATGTACCTATTTTCCCTTACCCTGGTCATTGCCTCCTTCATATGGTCTTTTGATGCCTTTTTTTTTTTGCGGTTGTTGCCCTCTAGGTTGCCAACCTCAATTCCGAGGTTGGGGCTGAATCTTCCGAAAGAACCCTCTAGCAGGCTCTCTGGGTTTAACACAAGTCAGTTCTGCAGCTTCGAATTCCAGAGCTCTGGCCGCAATATCTGTATAGGGTACATCCATAACTCCAGATATAATGATGCTCTTCCAAATCTCCAGATTCAGCCCTTGCATAAATTGGTGCACCTTGTCTTCATTTTCGCTTACCAAACGTGGTGCAAACCAAGACAACGCTTCAAACTTTCGGATATACTCGGTGACCGAACTGGTTTGTCGTAGTTGAGTTAATTCTGTCAATTTGGCCGCTCGCACCGAACAGCTGAAATATTTGTCATAAAATACGATCTTGAACCGTTCCCAAGTCATCACCGTCACATCCTTGGTTGCCTTGATGGAGTCCCACCAAAACCGAGCATCCAGCGCGAGATGAAAAGTAACGCATGTGACCTTCTCCCCATTCTCGATCTATACGCTAACATGTCCTCCATAGTCCGAACCCACTCCTCAGCAATAGAGGGGTCCGAAGATTGACCGTTAAACCCCGGAGGCTGCAAACGTAAGACAGCTCCTCGAGTCCACCAAAGGTATTTTCATCTCCTTCATTTTCATCACATTTTCTCACGCACATCACCCTCACATTTTGGCCATCATCACTTCAAACACTTCACATTTAATTACTTGCATTTTTTTTTCTTCATCTACTTCATTATGTTCTTCACGATTTTCACACACTTCACTCCATCTTCATCTTGTTACTTTCCTTCACATTTCATGTCATTTAATCACCTTCATATTCAGCTATCATAATCACACACCTTCACCTTCGTTTATTTGCATTTTTTTTTTTTTTTTTTTTTTTTTTTTTTTTTTTTTTTTTTTTTTTTTTTTTTTTTTTTTTTTTTTTTTTTTTTTTTTTTTTTTTTTTTTTTTTTTTTTTTTTTTTTTTTTTTTTTTTTTTTTTTTTTTTTTTTTTTTTTTTTTTTTTTTTTTTTTTTTTTTTTTTTTTTTTTTTTTTTTTTTTTTTTTTTTTTTTTTTTTTTTTTTTTTTTTTTTTTTTTTTTTTTTTTTTTTTTTTTTTTTTTTTTTTTTTTTTTTTTTTTTTTTTTTTTTTTTTTTTTTTTTTTTTTTTTTTTTTTTTTTTTTTTTTTTTTTTTTTTTTTTTTTTTTTTTTTTTTTTTTTTTTTTTTTTTTTTTTTTTTTTTTTTTTTTTTTTTTTTTTTTTTTTTTTTTTTTTTTTTTTTTTCTTCATCTACTTCATTATGTTCTTCACGATTTTCACACACTTCACTCCATCTTCATCTTGTTACTTTCTCCTTTCTCCTCTTATTTTTATTTTTGCACAACACTTTTAGCCGAGCACTTTTGAATATTTTGTGGGTATCACACGACCTCTTTTCTAAGAGCCACCATGTTAGGGTGTTAAAACATTTCACCAAATATTTGTTACAACTTGAGCCGATAATTTACCGGGTGCTACAATCCACCATCTTAAAAAAAAAAAATTGTCCTCAAAATTTGTCATCTAAACAATTCTTGATAACGGCTCATCATGTCCTGCTAGCGTTCCCAGATTGCCTCTTACACATTGTTGTTGTGCCACAAAATCTTCACAAGTGGAACCCCCTTATTACGCAACACATTCACAGCATAATCAAGAATACGTACAGGCTTCTCTTCATACGCGGTTGAACCTCAACATCCTGCTACACCACGACATGAGAGGGATCACGCACACATTTCTTCAGCATAAATACGTGAAATACGTTGTGAATCTCATCCATAGAAGCAGGCAATTGCAACTGATAAGTTGCTTTTACAATCCGCTTCATAATAGGAAAGGGGCCATTGTATCTTGGACTCAACTTGCCTCTCTTTCCAAACCTCATCAGCCCTTTGAAATTTTTATAAACACCTCATCACCCATTTCAAATTCCAACTTTCTACGCCTATGGTCCACATAGCTCTTTTACCGGCTTTGCACTGTTAAAATCCATTGTCAAATAAAAGCAAACTTCTCTACCGTCTGTTGCACAATATCCGGACCCATTAATCAAGCTTCGCCGACTTCTTCTCAGTATAGCGGAGATGTACACTTTCTTCCATAAAGAGCCTCATAAGGGGCCACCATACCTATTGTGGCTTAATAACTATTATTGTACGAAAACTACCAACGGTAGGTATTTGCTCCACGAACCTTGAAATTCTTGCACACAACCACGAAGCATATCCTTCAATGTCTTTATAGTCCTCTCAGACTGTCCGTCGGTTTGAGGATGAAACGCCATGCTAAAATTCAACTGCATTCCCATAGGTTTGTGCAGACTCTTTCAAAACTTTGACGTAAATCTTAGGTCCCTGTCTGACACAATTGAAGTTGAAACTCCATGCAGACGTATAATTTTTTGAATAAACAGTTCGGCAAACTGATCCATAGAGTACGTCATCTTCACTGGTAGAAAATGGGTTGATTTGGTTAGTCTATTCATGATCACCCATATCTCGTCATGGCCCTTAGTAGTTTGCGACAAACCAACCACTAAATCCATGGAGATCTGTTCCCATTTCCACTCCGGAATTGACAAAGGCTGTAACTTTCCTGCTGGCCTTTGGTGTTCTGCCTTGACTTGCTGACAGATCAAGCATTTCTCCACGTATTTCGCCACTTCTATTTTCATATTGGGCCCACCAAAAATGTGTCTTCAAGTCCTCATACATTTTCGTGCTCCTAGGTTGCACAGAGAACTTAGAAGAATGGGCTTCAGACATAATCTCTTTCTGAAGCTCTTCACCGTTCGGCACGTACCACCTGTTTCGGAACTTCAAGTCTCCGTGGTCCGAACAGCTGAACTCCGATCTATCATCTGAAATCACACTCAGCTTATACTCATCACACATCGAATCATTCTCCTGAGCGTCCTTGATTTTATCCAGAATAGTCGGCGTCAACGACATAGCAGAGAGCACTACTGTCAAGTCCGAAACTATCTCCAAACTAAAATTCTGGACCTCCGTACTCAAGGCTGACGGCATTGCTGGCACCATAACTGAAACAGACGCGGACACCCTGCTCAATGCATCTGCCACTACGTTTGCCTTGCCGGGGTGGTATTTGATCTCAAAGTCATAGTCCTTTACAAATTCTAACCACCTATGTTGCCTCATGTTAAGCTCCTTTTGAGTGAAAATATATTTTAGACTTTTATGATCTAAAAATATTTCACACAGTTGCCCATATAAGTAATGCCTCCATATCTTTAGCGCAAATGCAACCGCCACTAATTCCAAATCGTGGGTTAGATAATTTTGCTCATAAGTCTTCAATTGCCTCGAAGCATAGGCAATTACTCTTCCGTTCTACATCAAAACACATCTCAACCCAATTTTGGAAGCATCACAGTAAATGGTTAATTTCCCATCCTCAACTGGGAGTGTCAAAAGTGGAGCGATAGTCAACTTCTGCTTCAAAGCTTGAAAACTATGCTCACAGTCTTTTGACCATAAGTACTTCACATACGTCCTTGTTAACCAAGTTAGCGGCATTGCAAACCTGGAAAATCCTTCAATGAATTTTCTGTTAATAGCTTGTTAAACCCAGAAAACTGCGAATCTCGCTCACATTCCTTGGCTGTAGCCACTTTTTCACTGCTTGAATTTTTACTGGGTCCACAGATATACCATCTCTAGAAACCACGTGACCCAGAAAGTAGATCATGTCCAGCCAGAACTCACACTTAGAAAACTTTGCATACAGTTGGTGTCACCTCAAGGTCTCAAATACCAACTTCAAATGTTCCATATGCTCATCCTTGGTGCGAGAGTAGACCAAAATATCGTCGATAAACACTATGACAAATTTATCAAGATATTCATGGAACACTCTGCTTATTAAGTCCATGAAAGCAGCTGGAACATTTGTTAATCTGAACGACATCATTAAGAACTTGTAATGCCCATGCCGCGTTCGAAAAGCCATCTTAGGAATATCCTCGAGCATGACCTTCAACTAGTAGTAGCTCGTTCTCAGATCGATCTTTGAGAAAATCCGTGCACCTTGAAGTTGATCTAATAGAACGTCGATCCTTGGCAAAGGATACTTATTCTTGACGGTCAATTTATTTAACTCTCGGTAATCAATGCACATGCGCAAAGATCTGTCCTTCTTCTTGACAAAAAGGGCTGGTGCGCCCCATGGTGTAAAACTAAGGCGTACAAACTCTTTTTCCAACAACTCTTCAAGCTACTTCTTCAGCTCTTTCAGTTCCGTTGGCGCTAACCTATACGAATTCTTTGATACAGGCTCGGCTCCTGGATACACATCAGCAACAAACTTGATCACCCTATCTGGCGGCAAGCCAGGTAGATCATCCAAAAATACTTCTGGGAAATTCCGAACAACCATAACATCCTGGGGCTTTGCTTCTACTAGCCACTGGGTATCAATAATGCTTGCAAGAAAGCACAAAGACTCACCGTACGCATAATGCCGAGCGCTGATGGACGCCATTACAGATAGCTTCCTAGTGTTCTTCAAGGCTTGCAGAATATGTTTCTCACCATTTGGGGGTTGAAAACTCACTATTCTCGATATGCAGTCAATCGTTGCATGATGCTTGAATAGCCAGCCTATCCCCATAATCATGTCATAACCCGTTATCCCCATAATGATCAAGTCAGCATGTGGGCTCTTGCTTTCCACTGACACCATACTATCACACACCACTTGATTAGAATGCATGCGATCACTAGAGGGTAATGTATGTAACGCCCAGAAATTTTAGTTATGGGTTTTGAGTTTTAGGTTTTTGGGGTTTCGATTTTTAAGCCGTATAGTGTTCTAATTAGTAGAAATAGTAAATTAAGTCTGATTTACGAACAGAAAGTTTTGTTAGAACCCTAGGAATAAATTGGAATATTTGGAGGAATAAGAGAATTTTGGAAAAACCAAATCGATATGTTAATTAACAAGTTTAACCAAGGAAATTTATGGAAGGGCATTAAGGTAATTTTCCAAAGAAAAATTAAATAAAATTAGAATAACCCCCCCTGCCCCATTATGGTTCCTCATTTTCCAGAACACATTTCTCTCCTCCCCTCACGATTTTCTTCTCCCTCCAATGCCGATCCTCCAACGTCGATCAGCTCCTCCGATTCTGGCAATTTTCCTTCGAGTTTTCTTCCCCAAATCGATACTCTAGGTAAGTTCATTGCTTTGTGTATGTTTAGTTGTTGTTTTAGAGTTGATTTTGGGTTAGGTTTTGTGAGAATTTTCCGGATTTCGTTAAATATCGATAGGATAGTGATTTTATTGCCCATTGATGATGCATTGGATGTTATTTTGGTAGGTTGGATGAATTGATAGTGTTTGGTTGATAGTTTGGGTTGTTGGAAGCCATTAATGAACTTTATGAGTTATTGAGCGGGTAGTGCTCGATGAAATGCCTGAATGAAGTAAATTAGAGTTTTTTTTTAGAAATTATCTTAGCTCAGGGTTTCGTTTAGTTTTGAATTTTATGATTTAGAGTCGATACTAATGACGTGTTATGATAATGCCTTAGGTAACCCAAGCTCTCAGGATGGTGCTCGGCATAGCTAGGACGCCAGGTAAGTGAGTGTTAGGTTTCCGGCCCTAATGGCCCTACGTCGTATCGATGTTAGAATGGTGTGTTATGATAATGTTTGATTGTAGTAGGGATTTTGGTGAGTTAGGTAGCCTAGGATAGAGCGTTAGCGATTAGTTAATAGTTTTTTCTGCCTACGGGCTATAGACGTTAAAGGAATGTTATGATTCATTTTTTATGAATGTTGTATGTGTATACCTCCTCATGCATCATGTTTTTATGAAATATGCATACGAACTATTTATGAGCATGCTTTTATGAAAATTGAAATAATGAATTAAGGTTCTCATGTGTTATGTTATGAGTTCTCACGGGGCAAGGCATGGTTCTCACGGGGCAAGTATTTGGTCTACCGAGTAGATGATTATGCTAACGTTAAAGAAACGAAACGAAACGAACATGTTTTACAAATGTCATGCATCTATGTGAATGTTATGTTTAGTACACTCCTTACTAAGCATTAAGCTTAATGTGTTTATCGTATGATGTAGGTGACGAGAACAAAGGTGAGGAATTTCCTCCCGATGACCAGGCATAGATGGTCGGTGGGCGGAGCTCGTGGCGACGGGACGTGTTTTCGCTAGGCTTGACGACTCGTGGGTGTGCTCCGAGCTATTTTTGTGGTAAATAGGAGTGAACTAGATCGATATCAGATGATGTGATGAATTTTAGGATGTATAGAGAAGTTTAATATTTTGGGAACTGTATAGTGGACGTAGGCTTGGAGTTGTGTTTGTTTAGAATGATTTGATGAACGTATTTGTTTTGGTGATGTTTTAAGGAATTTAGCTTTTACGTTTAACTTTTGTGTTGTGAATTAGGTTGGATGGTATTTGATGATATTAGGTACTTTAAACCTGCGGGGAGGAGACGTGTGAAGATGGAGTAAGGAAGCAGCTCACTGGAATTAAAGTCCAAGAGCTGGCCATCGATCGATTGACGTTTATGAGTGATTTTGCCTAAGTTATTAAGTCTTCCGGTAAAGGGCAACATCGACCGATTTTAGTCGGGGTCGATATCCATAGAGAAGATCTCGGTCGAAGTCATCGACCATTTATAGTGAAGTGTTTGGTCGAGAACGTCAATCGATCTTATTACTGAGGCCACATCGACCGAATTTAGTCAATGTTGATTGTCGACCCCCCACTGTTCATTTTGATGAAACCCGAGAGGAAGTATTGTATGCCGAATGTAAAATGTCGATTGATCTCATACAGAGGCTACGTCGACCAATCTCATACAGAAGCCTCGTCGACCAAATGTTAAGCGTTCTGGTTGGGACATCGATCGATTAGATGGAATGAATTCCAAAAGGATGTTGACCGATTTTAGGCAGTGTTGACCGAAACCCAGTTTTACTAGTTTTAGCATTATTAACTAAGTTTAATATTTATACGAGGTTTCCACATGCGAATACTCTTCCGCTAGTATGAGATTTTAGGAATTTATAAAAGGTAAAATTAGGGAAAGTTACAAGTTGAAGTGAGTCATTTGTCTATGTCCGTTTTATTTTAAGGTGTCGAGTATAAATAAAAAATTTTATGTTAAATTACGAGGTTTTAAGTTAAGATTACATCATGGCTAGTCCGTGGCGGCCCTAACCGGGTTGGGGTTGTCACAATGTAACCTCATACACATGCTCAGTGGATGTATGCCACAAATCTAATTTGACGGCGAATGCCGTTGCTACAAAGGAGTGTGTCACCCCGGAATCAATTAAAGTATATGCAGGCACCGTATTAATCAGCACAGTACCTGGCACTACGGCGGGGTGGTCGTCGTTTTCGGACTCGATCATAGCGAAAACTTTGGGTGCCACTCTAGTCGGACCCTTCTTCGCGGTTGGACAATCTTTAGCCATGTGCCTGACCTCGTTGCAGTTGAAACACCAAGTCACCCTCGACTTCGGACAATCTCTAGAAATGTGTCCGACCTCGTTGTAGTTGAAACATCTGCCTACACTTGTTCTACATTCGCCCGGGTGAAACCTCATGCACCTTGGACACTGGGGAACTTTCCTGAATCCTGAGGACGCTTGTGGCTCCCTTGGCAAATCGGATTATTGCCTGGCCTCTTCGTGCCCCTCTGCTATTGTTGAGGGCCCCCACGGCCCTACTGTGGTGCAATCTCCCTAAAAAATCTCCTATGAGCCTCACGTTGCTTGACACACTTGAGGTCTGCCTCCTCTACCTCTAGTGCTTTGGCCATTACTTTGCTATACGGCATGCCCCGACTGCCTGCTATCTTCACACCCTTATAAATCTCAGGTTTTAGTCCTTGCACGAACTGAATGATCTTGTTCTCTTCTTTACTAACTAAATAGCTCGCAAACCTTGACAAGGCTTCTAATTGTCGAATGTCCTCAGATACGGACTTCATCTACTTCAATTGTAAAAACTCCATCATCTTAGTTTCCTGCACCGTACTGTTGAAATACTTCTCATAGAAAGTCTTTTTGAATTCCTTCCACCTCATGGCCTGAACATCAGCGGTGGTTTCCACGGTGTCCCACTAGAACCGGGCGTCCTGAGCCAGGTGAAAAACTGCCAAATCAACCTTGTCCGCCTCACCCACCTTGGCGCACTTGAACATACTCTCGATCATATGAATCCATTCCTCTGCGGCGATTGGGTCTGATGCTTGCCCTTCGAACGTTGGTGGTCTCAACCTTCGAAATCTTTCACCACCGTTATCGCTCGACGAGCTAGCCCCTGAATTTCCTTAGCTTTCACGATTCAATAGAATGCTTATCTGTTGCGACTACCTAGCCACTAACTCTGTCAACTATCTCATTGTCATAGGCTCGTCCTCATTTCCTGCACTAGTCGTTTCCCTAGGCACCCTCAGTCGTCCCGGTCGTTTCGGCATTGTGCTAGTCCTAGACAATTAGACACAACCCATAAACATCTACTAACTTGAGCTAAACATAACCACTTACAGTTGTTGGAGCACTTCCATGCGGCGATCGGCGTTGTTAGGTGATCTTCTGAACAGTTTAACCCCTTTGGCTTTGATACCACACTGTAGCGCCCCGAGTCCCCTCGACCCGGTTCACTACTCACACTACTAAACTCGTACTTCAAAACGTGTGAAAAATTTAAAACTTTACTCATCGACTTAAAAAATAACTTTGTGTAAGACAACTAAATTATTGCAGCGGAAAACTATTTTAAAACACGTTGGAAAATGCACGTTGGAATTTGGAAATCAAAGGGTAAAAATCTAAAAATTTGTAGAAAGCTCGCTCAGTGAAAACCGGTTGACACCCCTGGAAACAGGTCGACACTTCATTTCTCTCGAGTTGCAATCCTTTGCAAATTCGGTCGACACTACAACAAACTGGTCGACACTTCACATGGCTTAACGCCCGTGGGGGCTCGACACCTACACCCTCTATTGTGCCCCGTACGCCAATTACATGATCTCAGACCCGAGTCCACAATTTAACTAACACACTTGTCTCTTTTGCAGGTCATGGTTTGTGTGACGACTTGGAGGACACCATGGACGACTTGAAGTGGGAGATTAAAGCTAGAGATGTTGACCAACAAAATCATCTCATCATGTGGAAAGACTAAACAGGCACATTAATTCTCACATGGGAATTTGTCTTCCCGAGCTTTGATATTGGTAGTTTTTTTGAAATTTCGAACTTATTGGCAAACGTTGGCCTTCTTGTTTAAACTTTATTAGATGAATGTTAGGATTCGATAAATGTTAAGATCAGATGAATGTTAGGATTAGTTGGTAGCTTTGTTTATGCTTTGGCCCATTGAAGTGAAGACATGGCTCAAGCCCAAATGATGGTCCATCATCCCCCTCCAAGCCCAAGCCCAAACCCACCATTAGGTCTATATATATTCATGGCATTGGTGTTTGTAACTTTTTTGGCTGATTTTTATGAGCACCCATTAATTTCTCTCTCAATAGAAGAAGCTTGGAGTAAGGAGCTTCCAAGGTAAGCTCGGTTGACAACAACCGAGGGGTTGTGCCCCCGAACCGATCTTCAAGCTTGGTAGCTTGTAAGAACGGATTTACTATCTTCTTCTCCATTCTTTTGAGAGTGGAAAGCAGCAAGAAGTGGTTGAACCGATTCCTTGAATCGAGTTCTCTTCCTTGAAATAAAACTCTTACCAAAAGCTCCATTGATGCACTTATTGGCCAATTCTCAAAAAACAATCCATAAATCCTTCATCTCAATGAATCTGGACCACATTTTTCACCAGCGCACATCTCACTCACTTCACAAGACTCACCTAAAATTTTGTTAAATTCCGAGCACGTTTGTTATTTTGTTTGCATTATTTCTTCTCAGATTTGTCGATTTTGTGTCACCTGGGAACTAACGGTCCTCTTCGAGTTCTTGAGTCCTATTTGCAGGTCGGAGCTCAACACCCTCGGGTCGACACCCCGTTTGTCTCTGTTTCTAGTTTGAACAAAGACTGGTCGACGCCCACACTCTCGGGTCGACACCAGAAGAAAGGGGTCGACAACTGCAGGCACAAGTCGACACTTGATTTCTCTCTGGAATCGACTACCACTTTGTAACGCCCCCAAACCCACCTCGACTCGGTTCGCTACTTGGCTCACTCTTCCCACGTTTAAAACGATGTTTAAAATAATTTTTGATAAAACATGACTCGATTTTCAGGTTTTTCGAACCCTCGAAAATGGTTAGAAAATGTGCGTAAAATACATGCAAAACATGTCGGAAATTATCGGGTCAAAACATGTTGGAAATTAAATTTTTAAATTATGTTTTTTTTTTTTACGTGAGCCGATCGATCGGCACCCTCTCGGGTGCACGATCCCTCACTGCATTTCAACAGCCGATCGATCGGCGCTTGTGTGCCGATCGATTGGCGCCCTTCCTCACGCCCCCTTGCTCTTCTTTCTTTTCTTTAATTCAATTTTTCCTCCACCCTAATTCACCATTAAAACTCACACACTAAATTCCCAACTAACACTCATACCCAACTACTCCCAATACTCCTTACTCTTTGACATGTAAACATCGACTACAATACATCAGCGAAAATGTTAAAACCAAATGAAAATCCTCGATGTTTACTGTAAGCAAAATCAACGAAAAAATCGAGGAGCATAACTGCTAAAATTTCTAAACCCAAAATCTTAAAATCAAAGTTTTATAAAACATTAAAACCATGTCAAAACAAACCATTAACCTTCAATGGCATGTCCACAAAACCACTAAATCCTACGAATGATCAAACCTTTATAAAACTTGTACGACTCAAAATACCATCAAAAGACTAATCCCACACATCACCCGAAGACCATGGTCGAGACGCCCCGACAAATACCTGCATCGGTATGCCCTATACATCACCAACTGCGTCCAAATCCTAGGTTTCCCCATACCTCTCACCTGCTAACACGTTGACACCTAAATCACAAAACACAAAACGTAAGCCTAATGCTTAGTAAGTAGGGAATAATGCATACGAAAACATAATGCACACTGCACACATCACCCTCACAGACAACCCTAATACATGTGGTTTCTAACTCTTAGTTGTGTTCAACTCGTTCTCGTTTCATTAATATTTCACTTTCACATGTGAGTCAAGCGGATACCTATCCCATCAGGATGGTCACGCGTTGACCCCGCAGAGCCAGATCCGAGGAACACATCGTGTTCACACACGGGACGGCCATACATGATCTTCTCCCACGTCGATCAATGAACCTCGTTCATAATCACGACAACTTATATACTTTCAACTGTGACTCTCTTTTAGACACCTCCCGAATTGCCATTCTTTCAGGCACTAAATCGCGATGAGGTGACTAACAAGAAACCACTGTGCATCTTTTGTGATATCCTCCCGAATTGCCATTCTTCCAAGCACTATTCACGACGAGGCTACTCCACAAAAGACCACCACACATCTTTTGTGGAACCCTCCCGAACTGTCATTCTTTCAGGCACTAATTCGCGACGAGGCGACTCCACAAAAGTTTACATTGCCTCACATATCTTTTTATCTTTACATTTCACTTTCACAAATTGCAAACGATGCTCAAAACACGTATTTCGTAGTTTGAAAACCATGATGCATGTCACATACAATGCACAACACAAGACAAAAACAAAACAACCAAGCAAACCATTCCCTACCATTCTATGGTGTAGGCCCGTAGGCAAAAGTCACACATCCACTACTTACCTGAACTCCCGCACGTGTTAGCTCACTCCGAGTACACAATTCAAATGCTCGACCACCTAGCACATTAATGGGAAAAATCACTTAAAATCACCAAAACATAAACTAAGGGATGTTTACTAAAATTCTCACACCACCAAACTAACTTTTCAACATAAAAACCCAAAATCCGATTTTCCCACAATTTTCGATGTCCAAACTTCAATTGATCATAACTCCCTCGTTTTTCAACGGATTTTGACGTGCCACCCCATTCCGTAAACCTCTACACGTATACTATCCATTGAAATATTCAATTTCAAAATTAAACAACTTGGCTAATCGGAATTCACAAAAACAGAATTGGTCAACAATTTAATAAAAACTGGTTTTTCCACGAATTCCACCAATTATTTAATCTAACTACCTAAATATCTCAAACTAACCTATCAAAGAGTTAACCCATCAAAATTGGAAGAAAACTCATCAAGAAACAAGGATTTTCGGAGGTCACACTTAGGGTTTACACAAACCCTCCAAAAACTCATCAAAACTCCAACTAAACACCTAAAAACTCTATGGGTGAGCATAAATTACAAAACCCACTCAAAAGCCTACCTTTAATCTTGCTCAAATGGAGGAAAAATCGTGGAGGAGAATTCCTTGGCTGCTGGTTCGTGGGAAGAAAGGGAAGAAGATGAAGAATTTCTTACATTTCATCTTTTTAACCTAACAAATTTTTCTTCTTTTAAATTTTTTTCCACAACTTTTCCCTTTTTACAAATTAGCCACTCTCTACACCTTTTCATCCTCATCAAACATGGAAAACATCTCATCCTATCCCTTCCTTAAATTTTTCTAATATATATTTACTTTACTTTAATATCTTTTAAAATATCAACTTTCTACTTTTCCTTTTTTTTTTTTGCCACAAAATATTTTACATTATTGTAAAATAACCACTCCCTCTCAAGCCTCACTCATCCAACGTGGAAGCCCTAAAAACTCCAAACCTACATTTTCAAATCCAAACTCCCTGCCTTTTCAAACCATCACAAAAAACTACCATCAAAACAAATCCATTTTCATTTCACAATACATTTGTACGTCAAAACAACTTCTAACGTTTAAAACATCCACTACACATCAACTATACAATTTTCATCCTATAATTCCAAATTCAAAATACAATCTGTAGCACCCGGTTCTATTAAACCAATTTCTATTCCGTTATTTAATAGTAAGCATGTTGTGGAGAAAATTGAGGGAAGTATTAATTAGGTTAATGAGTGACTAAGTAAGGGCATAGTGGTAAATTGAGAACTTATAATGGATAACCTATTTAAGGAAAGAGGCTTTGTGATTAAATGCACTGTAGCCGCCACTCTTTCCCTACTCTCCTCTCTCGGTATTCAGCTCAAGCAGCGAAGCTCTCTAGGCGATTCTTCCATCCGATTTTCTCCAAACTAGGTGAGTTCTATTTCGATTACTTGCTGCATTGGTAACTATCGATGATTTGGGGAGTGGATAAATGTGAGTTTCGAGAGTGCTGTGAGCGAACTAGTTTGGGTTTGGTGGTAATCGGAGATGTATAACGAACTAAGCTCCTAAACTAGTTTCCATAGGCTTCAGGCTTCTGGATAGTGTAGAATGAGGTTTAGTAAAATCTAATCGATAATCTATCCATGGTTTTAGGTTGAGTAAGCTCCCAAAGTAGTTTGCAACACCGAGCATTTCCAGGAAAGCCAGGTAAGTGAAGTATGCATGTGCCTTCGGGCCTACATCACAAAACAGTAGGATTATGTATTGTGTGAATGAGTTTGTATGTCATGCATCATGTTTTTTTTTTAAAGATTACGAAAATGAATTTCCATGTAAGGAATGGTAAGGCATGAACTGAATGTGGCAGACAAACTATTAAGGAAACTAATCCACCCCTTAACTTATGAAGGGATTTATAACATTGGGAGGATTGATCCAACTCCCAAGGAAACTGAGGGATCAGATCAGCTATTAAGGGAATTCATCCACCCCTTAATCGAGTAGTGGATGTATAACATTGGGAGGATTGATCCAACTCCCAAGGGAACCGAGGGATCATATCAGTTTATGAATGAATGTGAATGCAACTGAGATGAGAAAGTAGAAATTGCATGTTTAGGAATTTATGTTTCTGCATTTCATTTCATTATTGCTTTACTTACTTAGCATTAGGCTAATAGATGAGTTTTGTGATGTAGGTGTTGAGGATACTGCAGGTGATTTTCCTGAGTGCACAGATGAATAGAGGAGGTTGGAGAAGTACATTCATATTTCGGCCTGGTAAACTGATGAGGCAGATTAACTGGTGTCAGTGGATGGGAAAGTCTAGTGAACCATGATTCAATTTGAGTATGTCGAGAGTTCTTATGAAAATGGTAGTTTTAATGTTTTGAAATACCTTTGAGACCTTTCTGATTTTAATACTCTGTTGGCTTTAAAAGTAGTTTCTACCAAATTATGGAGTAATATACGGATTTAAGTAGTTTTGAATGTTCTTTTGCAAATGCTCAAATTCTTTTGGTAGTCAGAGCTTTCCCTGTGTAGAGAGAAAATGCTCGATGAGCTAGTATAAAAAGTTGTTGTTCTGTTGACTATCGGAAAATATCTTCAGTAAAGCCATCGGATGATGTCTTCAGTAAAGCCATCGGATGATGTCTTCAGTAAAGCCATCGGATGATGTCTTCAGTAAAGCCATCGGATGATGTCTTTAGTGGAAGCCATCGGAAGATATAAGTAGAAAATTTTTCGTTTTGTAAACTGGATGATGTCAGTAAAGCCATCGGATGATGTCTTCAGTAAAGCCATCGGATGATGAAGCTAAAAGTCTTTTGTCGTTTTGCGATCAGCTGAAGTTGGAAGAGTATTTCTTCCGGCTGACGTCATCGGCTGAAGTTGGAAGAGTGATTAGTTGGAAGAGTGATTCTTCCGGCTGACGTCATCGGCTGAAGTTGGAAGAGTGATTAGTTGGAAGAGTGATTCTTCCGGCTGACGTCATCGGCTGAAGTTGGAAGAGTGATTCTTCCGGCTGACGTCATCGGCTGAAGTTGGAAGAGTGATTCTTCCGGCTGACGTCATCGGCTGAAGTTGGAAGAGTATTTCTTCCGGCTGACGTCATCGGCTGAAGTTGGAAGAGTGATTAGTTGGAAGAGTGATTCTTCCGGCTGACGTCATCGGCTGAAGTTGGAAGAGTGATTCTTCCGGCTGACGTCATCGGCTGAAGTTGGAAGAGTGATTCTTCCGGCTGACGTCATCGGCTGAAGTTGGAAGAGTATTTCTTCCGGCTGACGTCATCGGCTGAAGTTGGAAGAGTGATTCTTCCGGCTGACGTCATCGGCTGAAGTTGGAAGAGTATTTCTTCCGGCTGACGTCATCGGCTGAAGTTGGAAGAGTGATTAGTTGGAAGAGTGATTAGTTGGAAGAGTGATTCTTCCGGCTGACGTCATCGGCTGAAGTTGGAAGAGTATTTCTTCCGGCTGACGTCATCGGCTGAAGTTGGAAGAGTGATTAGTTGGAAGAGTGATTCTTCCGGCTGACGTCATCGGCTGAAGTTGGAAGAGTGATTAGTTGGAAGAGTGATTAGTTGGAAGAGTGATTCTTCCGGCTGACGTCATCGGCTGAAGTTGGAAGAGTGATTAGTTGGAAGAGTGATTCTTCCGGCTGACGTCATCGGCTGAAGTTGGAAGAGTATTTCTTCCGGCTGACGTCATCGGCTGAAGTTGGAAGAGTGATTCTTCCGGCTGACGTCATCGGCTGAAGTTGGAAGAGTATTTCTTCCGGCTGACGTCATCGGCTGAAGTTGGAAGAGTGATTCTTCCGGCTGACGTCATCGGCTGAAGTTGGAAGAGTGATTCTTCCGGCTGACGTCATCGGCTGAAGTTGGAAGAGTATTTCTTCCGGCTGACGTCATCGGCTGAAGTTGGAAGAGTGATTCTTCCGGCTGACGTCATCGGCTGAAGTTGGAAGAGTATTTCTTCCGGCTGACGTCATCGGCTGAAGTTGGAAGAGTATTTCTTCCGGCTGACGTCATCGGCTGAAGTTGGAAGAGTATTTCTTCCGGCTGACGTCATCGGCTGAAGTTGGAAGAGTGATTCTTCCGGCTGACGTCATCGGCTGAAGTTGGAAGAGTATTTCTTCCGGCTGACGTCATCGGCTGAAGTTGGAAGAGTGATTCTTCCGGCTGACGTCATCGGCTGAAGTTGGAAGAGTGATTCTTCCGGCTGACGTCATCGGCTGAAGTTGGAAGAGTGATTCTTCCGGCTGACGTCATCGGCTGAAGTTGGAAGAGTGATTCTTCCGGCTGACGTCATCGGCTGAAGTTGGAAGAGTGATTCTTCCGGCTGACGTCATCGGCTGAAGTTGGAAGAGTGATTCTTCCGGCTGACGTCATCGGCTGAAGTTGGAAGAGTGATTCTTCCGGCTGACGTCATCGGCTGAAGTTGGAAGAGTGATTAGTTGGAAGAGTGATTCTTCCGGCTGACGTCATCGGCTGAAGTTGGAAGAGTATTTCTTCCGGCTGACGTCATCGGCTGAAGTTGGAAGAGTGATTCTTCCGGCTGACGTCATCGGCTGAAGTTGGAAGAGTATTTCTTCCGGCTGACGTCATCGGCTGAAGTTGGAAGAGTATTTCTTCCGGCTGACGTCATCGGCTGAAGTTGGAAGAGTATTTCTTCCGGCTGACGTCATCGGCTGAAGTTGGAAGAGTGATTCTTCCGGCTGACGTCATCGGCTGAAGTTGGAAGAGTGATTCTTCCGGCTGACGTCATCGGCTGAAGTTGGAAGAGTATTTCTTCCGGCTGACGTCATCGGCTGAAGTTGGAAGAGTGATTCTTCCGGCTGACGTCATCGGCTGAAGTTGGAAGAGTATTTCTTCCGGCTGACGTCATCGGCTGAAGTTGGAAGAGTGATTCTTCCGGCTGACGTCATCGGCTGAAGTTGGAAGAGTATTTCTTCCGGCTGACGTCATCGGCTGAAGTTGGAAGAGTGATTCTTCCGGCTGACGTCATCGGCTGAAGTTGGAAGAGTGATTAGTTGGAAGAGTGATTCTTCCGGCTGACGTCATCGGCTGAAGTTGGAAGAGTATTTCTTCCGGCTGACGTCATCGGCTGAAGTTGGAAGAGTATTTCTTCCGGCTGACGTCATCGGCTGAAGTTGGAAGAGTGATTCTTCCGGCTGACGTCATCGGCTGAAGTTGGAAGAGTGATTCTTCCGGCTGACGTCATCGGCTGAAGTTGGAAGAGTGATTCTTCCGGCTGACGTCATCGGCTGAAGTGGTTGACTTTTATGATCTTCAAGCATTTCATACTTAAGCTTTCATCTCTTCTGGCCGAATTATTTCTCAATATTTTAACCGATTCTTTTAAAATTGTTTTACAGTTTGTTTAACTCTATTTTCGTTCAAAAAGATTTCCGCTGCTAGTTTTAAAATTTTGAGGCTTTAGCAAATGTCAAAATTTTGATTTTTGAGCGAAGTTTTTTTTTTAGAAAATAGTCAAATTTTTCTTAGTCCTGTTCTGTGTAACGAACTGAGTTTAGAAAACTCGGGGCGTTACACAATCTCCCAAACACTTTTCAAAATATAAATCCCCCTTGCCCTCATACCAAAACGCAGCCACACGCACAGCGAGTCAAACCGCCCTAACAATCAGTCGCTTCGTTGCATGAGGGTACTCTTCCCATCGCCCTACTCCTAGGCCTGCTCTAGGACTTCACTTGCCAAATCGTCATCACCTACATTACAGAACTCATCTATCAGCATAGCGCTAAGCAAGTAATGCAACAGTCAATATAAACACTCTACATCTCAACACATGCAATATCCTACCATCTCCTACCATACCGGTACACCCAGGATTTTTATGTACTCGATTTTGTGGTTATGTGTTCGGAGACAGGTAAACGGTGGAATACAATATCTTTTAGCGAGCAAGAAGTTTTATTAGGACCATAAGGAATTGTAGCAACCCTAAAACTGTACCCTTATTGTAACACCCGACAATTTCAGCTAGGTGATTTTCTTAACCATTTTAATTGTCACCATTTTTATTGACCTTTATGATTTTAAATTTAATGCCAAGACTTATTTATTACAAGTTGAGTGAAACTAGGTTGGGTGGCAAGTTTGTAATTAAGGTGGATTTTTATTGGTATAAATAGGTTATGGGAATTCTTAAACCTCATTAAAACCTCACTGTAGCCGACATTTCCTCTCTCGGCGATTCCCTTCCTTCCAGAGCTCCCTCTCTGCCAGCTATTCCTTCGCCGGCGACCAGTTCTTCATCCTCCACTTCGACAATCCACGCTCTAGGTAAGATTTAGACAATGTAGTTACAGGGTAGTTACTTAGAGCTCTGTCTTCAGCAAGAACTTGAGGTTTCAGATTCTTCACTAACAGAGTAATGGTAGTGACAATCATGATCTGTGTTTAGTAATGGCATTTCCGATTCGATTCTGGACATTTAGATAACAGACCATGTTTAGTTGTTAGACTTAATCCGGTTATTTAGGTTCTGGAAGTTTAATGTGTACACACTAGGCACTCGACTAGGAAGATTAGAAATATTTATGTTAGATACTAGGATGACTTTAATTAGGTTTTTGATTTAACACTGTAATGTGAAATGTTTCTGTAACACCCAAAATAACGACCAGGTAATTTCCTTAACCGTTTTAACGGTCGTGTTTAATTAATTTTTCCCAGTTTAGAGTTTTATACCAAGAATAATTAATTTCATGTGGATTTAAACTAGGTTGGGTGGAAAAGTTGTAATAATGAAGGGTGATGACCAATATATAAAGAAAAAGGAAATGTTTTAAACCTCACTTGAACCACTGTAGCCGACACCTTCCTTTTCGACGATTTCTTCCCTCCCAAGCTCTTGCTTTCTGCTTTCAGCACACTCTCTTCGACGATCGGTTTCTCTGCCACTACTCGACTACTCTGTGCCCGAGGTATGCAATAGACAACGTAGCTATCTGTTAGTTTGTTAGCCCTGTTTTCTACTCGGCATTGGAGTTTTGGATTTTCCAATGGCCGACTAATAATAAGAACATTTGAAATCTAAGAGTGGGAATGCTTTTATCAAATTGATTCTGGACATTTAGAACAACCACTCCTAAGTAATCGATAATCGAATCTGTCTGTTCTGGGATTTGGATTTCAAACTGCAAAGGGTATTAGACTAAGGATTCGGGAATGACTTTAGCTATTAAATCTTAGGATAACTTGTGAGTAGAACTTTTGGGATTTTGTTTTAACTACTGTAACGTAAATATTTTAGGTAAAGAAGTCTGAGGAAAAGGAGCTCAAGTGCTAAAGAGACCAGGTAAGTGAATGTATTAAGATTTCCGGCTAATAGAGCCCTACATCGTGGGAGTACTAGGTTGTTTTAGATGTCTAATGTTTACCTTATGATGATGAGCTTGTCTGCACTTGAAGGATTGATGAATGTTGTGAGTTATACTATTTGATGACCTACTAGTGAATGTGAAGTTGTCTGCTCTGGTATGATCCTTGTCATAGTCTGATGGGTTAAAAGTTCTCATGTTCATGCATCATGAATGTTTCTCAAGCATAAGAAAATGTTTTAATGCATGTTTTCCATGAATAAGATATGTATGTATATATGTATATATATAAGATTTATGCAACGTGGACTAAGTGAGGGTTGGGGCGGTTCGGCGTATGTCACAGTCCAAAGAGGGACATATGAATACGACCCGCAGTAGGGAACAAGATCAAACTCACTGTCGAACCCCCTTTACCAGCACAAATCCTCTCTTAATCCACACAACATAAATGAAGAATATGATCAAAGACTATGAACGATGAATATGATCCATGACTATGAACGATGAATATGATCCATGACTATGAATGATGAATATGATCGATGACTATGAATGATGAATATGATCCATGACTATGAATGATGATTACGAGTAAAGATATGAACAAGAAAAGACTTATGTGCATGTGATTTTTCCAAATTATACATTCATGCATCCATGTTAGTGTTGCATTCCTTACTAAGCATTAGGCTTATAATTAAATCTTATGATGTTGGTGAAGAGTTAGAAGGTGAGGATTTCCAGTCCAGAGATGATGTTTAAAGCTGGTTGCTGGAGGATGCTCAGTGTGACAGTGAAGGCTGGATAGGCGATTAAGTTCCCTGGTTATGCTCATAGTAAGTCAGAAAAGTTTACGATGAACAGATGACTAAATAGAACATAATTTCTTATAACAATGAGATTTGGATTTGAAGGGCTTGTCTTTAGAGTCTGAATACGATTTTAAGGATTTATGAATGGTTTGTTTTGCTTGAGTCTTCCGCTATGCGTATTTTAGATGAATTTATGATTTTTACTCTTTGAGGTTTATGGTTACTAAGTTAAGATTCGGGTGAGTTGTGGAAATTTCCATCGGATGATGAGAGTGTTATCTTGTCGTCTAGCGATCGGCAGATGTAGTGTCTAAGCCATCGGATGATGAAAGTGCTATTTTGTCGTCTAGCGATCGGCAGATGTAGAGTGTTTAAGCCATCGGATGATGAGAGTGTTATTTTGTCGTCTAGTGATCGGCAGATGTAGTGTCTAAGCCATCGGATGATGAAAGTGCTATTTTGTCGTCTAGTGATCGGCAGATGTAGTGTAATAAGTCACCGGATGATGAGGATGTAATTTGTCGTCTAGCGTTCGGTGGATGAAGTGTATTCCTTCACCGGATGATGTATATGGTATTTTGTCGTCTAGCGTTCGGTGGATGGAGTGTATTCCTTCACCGGATGATGTATATGGTATTTTGTCGTCTAGCGTTCGGTGGATGGAGTGTATTCTTTATCGATGATGTAAATGGTATTTGTCGTCTTAGATTTGGTGATGAAGTGTATATGAAAGTGCTATTTTGTCGTCTAGTGATCGGCAGATGTAGTGTCTAAGCCATCGGATGATGAAAGTGCTATTTTGTCGTCTAGCGATCGGCAGATGTAGTGTCTAAGCCATCGGATGATGAAAGTGCTATTTTGTCGTCTAGTGATCGGCAGATGTAGTGTCTAAGCCATCGGATGATGAAAGTGCTATTTTGTCGTCTAGTGATCGGCAGATGTAGTGTCTAAGCCATCGGATGATGAAAGTGCTATTTTGTCGTCTAGCGATCGGCAGATGTAGTGTCTAAGCCATCGGATGATGAAAGTGCTATTTTGTCGTCTAGCGATCGGCAGATGTAGTGTCTAAGCCATCGGATGATGAAAGTGCTATTTTGTCGTCTAGTGATCGGCAGATGTAGTGTCTAAGCCATCGGATGATGAAAGTGCTATTTTGTCGTCTAGCGATCGGCAGATGTAGTGTCTAAGCCATCGGATGATGAAAGTGCTATTTTGTCGTCTAGCGATTCACCGGATGATGTAAATGTTAATTTGTCGTCTAGTGACCGGATGATATGAGTATTCTCTTATTGTTTAATATCCAGGTAATGTTTTAAGTCGATCACGTGAAGCACACATGACCACCGGTCGATGTAGGGTAAATATGAACATCTAGTGGAGAATGTTCGGGACCGGGCGATGTCTTTAATTAGGCACGTGCATTGCCCGTGACCACCGGTGAATGTCTATTACTGGTTGAGATCGGATGTGTCGCGTGGCGGACACGTGATCATCGATCGATGTGAGTCTATAACTCTATCGGTAGAAGCAGATCAAGAGATGTTTGAAAATTAAAAAAAAAAAAAAGAGAAAACAAAGAGGGAATAATATTAACACTAACAATGAACAAGGTGTAAGGAAGTAAGAATCAAATGATTAAGAGATTAAGTAATGAATGGTGTGGCGATTCCGTTGGGTCGTTACAATTATGGTATCATAGCAAAACCAGGTTCTAAAACCGATTCTGCAGACTGCCTTCCAGCACTGACTGTCACATGAGCACACTCTAGCAACTGTAAGTATTTATGATTTCAGTAAATGTCACTAAGTTAAGATGCAATTATAATTAATTGTCTAGGAATCCCAAAATGGTTAGAGGTCAGCAGAGAGAGACCAATGAGGATAGCAATGCCATTGCTCAGTTGACAGAGTTGGTCATGTGCCAATCTCACCAGATCGAACAACTGATGACTGCTAGAGAGGAACAAGGCAACTCCAGTACTAATGCAACTCATGATCATGGGGGTGAGCGTTTCCACCGGCTTCGACCCCCGGTGTTTAATGGACATGTTTCAGATCCTATTTACGCTGAGGAATGGGTTCGAAAGATAGAAGATATGTTTAAATACGCAAAGGTTGATGAAGGAGATAAGGTCACATATGCTGTCTTTCATTTGGAATTAAGTGCAAGGCATTGGTGGGATTCGATCCAGAACACTGCTAATGCCGGAGCTATGACCTGGGAAATGTTTAAGACTGCCTTCTTTGACAAGTACTTCAATAGGACTATTCGGGCCAACAAGAAGAAGGAGTTCATGAATCTACGACAAACTGGCTCTGTGACGGATTACATATGCAAATTTGATGCTTTATCACGATTTGCTCCCCGAATGATTGAGGATGATGAGGACAGGATTTACCAATTTGTTCAAGGACTAAAGCCGAGTTTGTACATGAAAGTAAAGACTGCTGGGATACACAATGTACCTTATGGTGAAGTGACGGGTAAGGCCTTGGAGCTAGAAGAGGCAGAAATGACAGCATATGCACAACGTGAGAAGCCAAGAAAATTCACGAAGGAAGCTCAGCTGCCACCACGTCAGAACAAAGGATGGCAGCCGCAACAAAACAGGGGACCACAACAACAACAACAAGGTATAAAGAGACCCTTCAACCAGAATGATGACCAAGGAAAAGGGAAGAGGCCTCTGGCACCCTTATGCCCCACTTGTCAGAAGAACCACCCCGGCGAATGCAAGTTGCGTTCTGGCCGCTGTTTCAGATGTGATAAGGTTAGACATATAGTCAGAGACTGCCCCATGCCGCCAGATCCGAACCGTGCAAGGGTAGCGCCTAGAGTCTATGCAATGATGGAGGAAAAGGAAGCCGTGCAGCATACAGTCATAACAGGTACCATTATGATCTGTGGTTTTGCTGCTTACACACTTATAGATACGGGAGCTACACACTCATTTATATCAACTTTGTTTGTATTCCAACACAACTTAGAACTTTTACCAGCCGAAAGGCCATATAATGTCATATTACCATCAAGGAAGTCCCTACATTCAGAACAGATTGTTAAAGGTGATGTTGTGTCCTTAGGAAGTAAGAAACTATATGTAGAACTGATTGTAATTGACATGAAAGGGTATGAGGTGATATTAGGAATGGATTGGTTATTTAGGCATTATGCCACAATAAGTTGTAGATCTGGGATGGTTGATTTTCGACCCCCAAATGGTTATCATTATTCCTTCCAAGCTATTCCTAAGATAAGCAAAATACCGATTATATCCTCACTAGAAATTTACCGGTTACTGAAAAATGGTTGTGAGAGTTACTTAGCTAGCATAATGGATGTTCGGGTGAAGAATAAGATAGAGTTACAAGATATCCCTATAGTCCGAGAGTTCCCTAAGGCATTCTTGGATGATTTGCCAGGATTACCACCTGATAGAGAAATAGAGTTTATAATAGATACGTACCCTGAGGCCTTACCCGTATCTAAGAACCCTTATCGGATGGCACCTGTTGAGCTAAAGGAGTTAAAAGTCCAACTACAGGAATTAGTAGACAAAGGATTTATACGCCCTAGCAGTTCCCCTTGGGGTGCACCCGTCTTATTTGTCAAGAAGAAAGATGGTTCCCTTAGAATGTGCATAGACTATAGGGAGCTAAATAAGTTGACAATCAAGAATAAGTACCCCTTACCTCGGATTGATGATTTGTTTGACCAATTGCAAGGAGCAAAGGTGTTTTCAAAAATAGATTTACGTTCGGGTTATTACCAACTGAAAGTTAAGGAAGGAGATATACCAAAGACAGCCTTCAGAACCCGTTATGGACACTACGAATTCTTGGTCATGTCATTTGGACTGACCAATGCACCTGGAGCCTTTTATGGACTTAATGAATCGAGTGTTTCGTGAGTATTTGGACAAATTTGTAATTGTGTTCATAGATGATATCCTGATATACTCACGGGCTGAAGCTGACCATGCAGAGCATTTAAGAGTAGTTTTGACAACATTGAAGGAGCACCAGCTTTATGTCAAATTGTCCAAGTATGAATTTTTGTTGGATAAGGTTAATTTTCTTGGTCATGTAGTTTATGCTAATGGCATATTAGTGGACCTGACCAAAATTCAGGTAGTAAAGGATTGGCCACAACCAAAGAATACTAGTGAAGTGTAACACCCGACATTTCGGCCAGGTGAATTTTTCTGACCATTCTCATTGTTACCCTTTATTTAACCTTTATGATTAAATTTAACGTTGAGGCAAATTCATTACAAGTTGAGTAAAACTAGGTTGAGTGGCAATTTTGTAATAAAGATTGAAGGATTAGGTATAAATAGAAAATGGAAACCTTAAATCTCATTTAAACCTCACTGCAGCCGACATTTCCTCTCGGCGACTCCCTTCTTCTCTGGAGCCTTTTTCCTCCCCAGCAACTGGTTTTTCAACCTCCACTCCGATAACCCGCATTCTAGGTAAGATTTTGACAATGTAGATGCCGGGTAGTCATTTAGAACTCTGTTTTCAGTTGAACTTGTACTTTCGGGCTCTTCAATGGCTGAGTCAGTTGGTTATCGTTCTTTATCTTCATTTGGTAATGCCACCTTTAAATCGATTCTGGACCTTTATATAACCGACCCCGTTTAATCGATAGCTATATCTAGCTGTTTCGGTTTTGGATTTCAGACTGCACAGAGAACCTTAGCTGTTAGATTCTAGGATGACTTTCGATTAGAACTTTTTGGACTTTATTTTAACTACTGTAATGTGAAATGTGTTAGGTGAAGAAGTTGAAGAGAAGGTGATTCAAGTTGCTAAGGAATCCAGGTAAGTGAATGTATTAAGTTTCCGGCCAATAGGGCCCTACATCAAAGGATTAAGTTAGATTTAGTGAACATTGTCTGCTATATGTTTGATGAAATGTCGATGGATATGGTTCTGTATTCTCATGTACTTCCCCTGTCTTAGTTCGATGATTAAGTGCATTTATGTTATGCATCATGTTTACTTCTCAAGCATATGAAAATGTTTTGAAATGATTTTTCTCATGAATAAGGTAAGAAGATAAAACTTATGCAACGTGGTTAAGTGAGGGTTGGGGGTGGTTCGGCGTATGTCACAGTCCGCAGTAGGACATATGAATACGACCCGCAGTAGGGACCATGATCAAACTCACTGGTCGAACCCCCTTTACCCGGCACAAATCCTCCCTTAAACCACATAATGTAATGAAGAATATGAATGATGAAAGGAATGATGAATATGAGCATGTCTACGAATGATGATTATGAACAATGAATACGAGATACGATTATGAATGATGATTAAGATAAGTACATGAAAAGAAAAGACTTATGAGCATGTTTTTCTCCAAGTTATGCATTCATGAACTCATAATAGTTTGCATTCCTTACTAAGCCTTAGGCTTACAGTTACCCCTTATGATGTAGGTGAAGAAATATCAGGTGAGGAATTCAAAGTTGATGAAAATGTCAAGCTAGGTTGCTGGAGGTGATCAGTGTGAAATCTGTGGCTGGATGGCGAATGGGGAATTCTGGTTAAAGCTCGTATAAGTTTAATGAAGTTGTTAAGAAGCAAGTCAAGTAGGTTCGGATTATTTAACAATTTGGGGATTTTAGAAACTGCCTGTCTTAATTCAGAGTCCGAAGATATAGCTATAGTTATCAAATGAACTATTTTAATTAAGTCTTCCGCTGTGTGAGTTTGAATGAGTTCATGATTTATTCTGATGAGTTGTTGGCCATTAAGATTTAAGTTATGAGGTTACATTTATCAAGATAGAAGTCTAAAAAAAAAGGGGGGATGTCTGATGCCGAGGGATGATGGAGAAAAGTATTGTCTTCCGGCTGACGTCATCGGCAGGAGGGTTGTGATGGGAGTCGGGTAAGTTTGACTTCCGGAGGACGTCATCGGAAGAGGAAAAGTATTTGTCTTCCGGCTGACTCATCGGCAGGAGAGTTGTGATGGGAGTCGGGTAAGTTTGACCTTCCGGAGAACGTCATCGGAAGAGGAAGAGTATTTGTCTTCCGGCTGACGTCACCGGCAGATAAGGGGTATTTGCCATCGGCAGATGAGCGCCTCGCTTATGGTTCTCTCCTCGGCAGACATGGGACGTATCATCGGCAGATGGTGAGTTAATCTGTCGGAAGATGTAGTTGTCTTAAGCCATCGGCAGATGACGACAATGTCTGTTATCTGGCGATCGGTATGAGTAGTGAGTTAAGTTACCGGAAGATGTGATGCCACGTCATCGGCAGATATAGAGTATTTGCCATCGGCAGATGAGAGCATCGTCTATGTTCTCTCATCGGCAGATGTAGGTGGCTTCCGTTGTATAATTGAACGGTGTTTTAATTGGTCACACGAGTTGCACGTGACTGTCGGCAGATGCAAATATGTGTGCCTGCCGATAGATGTTTAATGAATCATGTGAGATGCACGTGCTGACCGGTAGAACAACTAGATGTTTGTCGTTTAGCGATCGGCAGGAGTGAAAGCTAAACGCGGTTATTCAGCGAATTTAAGTTAAGATGAGATATGATATAAGTCTGAGAAAAAAAAAGTATACTACGATTACAGAGGTATAAAAGTACGGATAAGTTTAAAGGAAAGTCATGACACGTGACGATCCTCCTCGGGTCGTTACATGAAGTCCGCAGTTTCCTTAGATTGGCAGGCTATTACAGGAAGTTCATCAGAGGATTTTCTTTAATAGCTAAGCCTCTGACGAATCTGACAAAGAAGGACAATAAGTATTCTTGGACCGAAGCTTGTGAGGATAGCTTCCAGACATTGAAAGTGAAGTTACCGACGGCCCCGGTTCTGACCCTTCCAACCGAAGAAGGAAAGTTTAGCGTATTTTGTGATGCATCAAAAGTTGGTTTGGGCTGTGTTTTGATGCAAGAATGCAAGGTTGTAGCGTATGCCTCTAGATAATTAAAGAGTTATGAACAGAACTATCCCACCCATGATTTAGAATTAGTCGCTGTTGTTTTTGCCTTGAAGATATGGAGACACTATTTATCTGGACAGCAGTGTGAGGTGTTTTCTGACCATAACAAGTCTGAGGTATCTCTTTACACAAAAGGAATTGAACATGAGGCAGAGGCGTTGGTTGGAATTTGTCAAGGATTACGACTTTGAGATCAAGTATCACCCGGGTAAGGCTAACTCTGTAGCTGACCCATTGAGCAGGATGTCAACAACTATGCAACCCATTGTGTCAACCATGCATACCTTTTGTTAGAGTCTCTCGCTACACGTATTCTAGATGAGATTATGGTCCAACTGTGTGTTAGTTTATTCAGTCATGTTGAAGTTTGTGAAAGTCTGAGAGTTTCCTGTCTATCGGATGATGTCTTCCATCGGATGAAGTCTTCCATCGGATGATGTCTTCCATCGGATGAAGTCTTCCATCGATGAAGTCTTCCATCGATGAAGTCTTCCATCGATGAAGTCTTCCATCGATGAAGTCTTCCATCGGATGATGTCTTCCATCGGATGAAGTCTTCCATCGGATGATGTCTTCCATCGATGATGTCTTCCATCGATGAAGTCTTCCATCGGATGATGTCTTCCATCGGATGAAGTCTTCCATCGGATGAAGTCTTCCATCGGATGATGTCTTCCATCGGATGAAGTCTTCCATCGGATGAAGTCTTCCATCGGATGAAGTCTTCCATCGGATGATGTCTTCCATCGGATGAAGTCTTCCATCGGATGAAGTCTTCCATCGGATGATGTCTTCCATCGGATGATGTCTTCCATCGGATGATGTCTTCCATCGGATGATGTCTTCCATCGATGAAGTCTTCCATCGGATGAAGTCTTCCATCGGATGATGTCTTCCATCGGATGATGTCTTCCATCGGATGATGTCTTCCATCGATGAAGTCTTCCATCGGATGATGTCTTCCATCGGATGAAGTCTTCCATCGGATGAAGTCTTCCATCGGATGATGTCTTCCATCGGATGAAGTCTTCCATCGGATGAAGTCTTCCATCGGATGATGTCTTCCATCGATGAAGTCTTCCATCGGATGATGTCTTCCATCGGATGATGTCTTCCATCGGATGATGTCTTCCATCGATGAAGTCTTCCATCGGATGATGTCTTCCATCGGATGAAGTCTTCCATCGGATGAAGTCTTCCATCGGATGATGTCTTCCATCGGATGATGTCTTCCATCGGATGAAGTCTTCCATCGGATGATGTCTTCCATCGGATGATGTCTTCCATCGGATGAAGTCTTCCATCGGATGAAGTCTTCCATCGGATGATGTCTTCCATCGGATGAAGTCTTCCATCGGATGAAGTCTTCCATCGGATGATGTCTTCCATCGATGAAGTCTTCCATCGGATGATGTCTTCCATCGGATGATGTCTTCCATCGGATGATGTCTTCCATCGGATGAAGTCTTCCATCGGATGATGTCTTCCATCGGATGAAGTCTTCCATCGGATGAAGTCTTCCATCGGATGATGTCTTCCATCGGATGATGTCTTCCATCGGATGAAGTCTTCCATCGGATGATGTCTTCCATCGATGAAGTCTTCCATCGGATGAAGTCTTCCATCGGATGAAGTCTTCCATCGGATGATGTCTTCCATCGGATGAAGTCTTCCATCGGATGATGTCTTCCATCGGATGATGTCTTCCATCGATGAAGTCTTCCATCGGATGATGTCTTCCATCGGATGAAGTCTTCCATCGGATGAAGTCTTCCATCGGATGAAGTCTTCCATCGGATGAAGTCTTCCATCGGATGATGTCTTCCATCGGATGATGTCTTCCATCGGATGAAGTCTTCCATCGGATGAAGTCTTCCATCGGATGATGTCTTCCATCGATGAAGTCTTCCATCGGATGAAGTCTTCCATCGATGAAGTCTTCCATCGGATGAAGTCTTCCATCGGATGAAGTCTTCCATCGGATGATGTCTTCCATCGATGAAGTCTTCCATCGGATGAAGTCTTCCATCGGATGAAGTCTTCCATCGGATGATGTCTTCCATCGGATGAAGTCTTCCATCGGATGAAGTCTTCCATCGGATGAAGTCTTCCATCGGATGATGTCTTCCATCGATGAAGTCTTCCATCGGATGAAGTCTTCCATCGGATGATGTCTTCCATCGGATGATGTCTTCCATCGGATGATGTCTTCCATCGGATGATGTCTTCCATCGGATGATGTCTTCCATCGGATGAAGTCTTCCATCGGATGATGTCTTCCATCGGATGAAGTCTTCCATCGGATGAAGTCTTCCATCGGATGATGTCTTCCATCGATGAAGTCTTCCATCGGATGATGTCTTCCATCGGATGATGTCTTCCATCGGATGAAGTCTTCCATCGGATGAAGTCTTCCATCGGATGATGTCTTCCATCGATGAAGTCTTCCATCGGATGAAGTCTTCCATCGGATGAAGTCTTCCATCGGATGAAGTCTTCCATCGGATGAAGTCTTCCATCGGATGAAGTCTTCCATCGGATGAAGTCTTCCATCGGATGAAGTCTTCCATCGGATGATGTCTTCCATCGGATGAAGTCTTCCATCGGATGAAGTCTTCCATCGGATGAAGTCTTCCATCGGATGATGTCTTCCATCGATGAAGTCTTCCATCGATGAAGTCTTCCATCGGATGATGTCTTCCATCGGATGAAGTCTTCCATCGGATGAAGTCTTCCATCGGATGATGTCTTCCATCGGATGAAGTCTTCCATCGGATGAAGTCTTCCATCGGATGATGTCTTCCATCGATGAAGTCTTCCATCGGATGATGTCTTCCATCGATGAAGTCTTCCATCGGATGAAGTCTTCCATCGGATGAAGTCTTCCATCGGATGAAGTCTTCCATCGGATGAAGTCTTCCATCGGATGAAGTCTTCCATCGGATGAAGTCTTCCATCGGATGATGTCTTCCATCGGATGATGTCTTCCATCGATGAAGTCTTCCATCGGATGATGTCTTCCATCGGATGAAGTCTTCCATCGGATGATGTCTTCCATCGGATGATGTCTTCCATCGATGAAGTCTTCCATCGGATGATGTCTTCCATCGGATGAAGTCTTCCATCGGATGAAGTCTTCCATCGGATGAAGTCTTCCATCGGATGATGTCTTCCATCGGATGATGTCTTCCATCGGATGAAGTCTTCCATCGGATGAAGTCTTCCATCGGATGATGTCTTCCATCGGATGAAGTCTTCCATCGGATGATGTCTTCCATCGATGAAGTCTTCCATCGGATGATGTCTTCCATCGGATGAAGTCTTCCATCGGATGATGTCTTCCATCGATGAAGTCTTCCATCGGATGATGTCTTCCATCGATGAAGTCTTCCATCGGATGATGTCTTCCATCGGATGAAGTCTTCCATCGGATGAAGTTTGAGCGGAATTTAAATCGTAGACTAAATCGTTTAAATCGTTCGAAAACTATTTTAAAACCATTTTAATAAAACTTAAAACAATTTATAAAACAATTAAAATGATTGGCAACAAATCGAAGGGCAAAAGGGACAATCGTCCCATAAAAGGCAGGGGCGATCGTTCGCCCCTCACACCGGCGATCGATCGCCCATCCTTTGGGCGATCGATCGCCACACTCTCTGGATTTTTCCAGAGGGTGGCGACCTTAATTGCCGATCGATCCCCTCCTCAGGCGATCGATCGGCAACCTCCCTGCAATCTGAAATTCCAGGGAGTTTGCCCCTCCCTTTTTCTTTCTTCCTCTGCATATACATACGCCTATACTTCCAATTTCTTCCTCAATTATTACTAAAACACTTAACATAAAATCATTCATAACTTCACTCATTTCATCTTTCGTCAAATCACCAAATAAACAACCCGAAACATATCCTAAAACATGTTTAAAAACATAGTAAACTTTCGTAAAAACGAACAGCATGGATCCGTTTAAAACCTAAACGATTTCCCCTGTTTCAAATAAAACTCCAAGCAGTTCAAGTATATTTACAATAAAAGACTTTCCAAAAGCAGTTTATAAAATGATTTTCTAAAACATCCAAAACACATATGTTTTCTATCCAGAACCAAACATCCTAAAATGTTTATAACTATACAACCATCCTCAAGGGCCAAAATGCACCAACTGCACCAGCACACTCCCACGATCCATCGTTCTTCAACGGATCATTCCTCGGGTGGAAGGATCTCGTCCTCACCTGTATCTAGATCACCTACACCATACAGACAACTATGAGCTAAAGGCTCAGCAAGTTTCGTAGATGCAGATGCATGCTGTGCATATAAAGTTCAAAAATCATGCAACATTTTCTTATCATTACGTTGCAGACAGAATGTCAACGAGATCTCAGCCCGCTATGTGGAGAGGGCACATCCGGCGGTCGGACAACCCTTTCCACATGCTCATATCCATAAACAGCCGTGCCTGAGCCCCACCTCGCATGACCAGATAACAAATTACGTAGATTCATTTTGTTTTAGGCGATGTGGTATTGTGACAAGCCCCTTTTGGCCTTCACAATAGATCAATAGCCCCCTTTCAGGCCACATCTCTTTTCATGAACATAGTGCGGAAATTCGTTTTCTATGCATAATTGAAAACCATGATGCATGAAAAATTACGTGCTTAAAGTAAACATACATCATACATACCATCAAAACAATAAAAGTATATCCTATAAGAGAACTAACCCTAACTACCCAACCAAAACATTTAAACAAGCAATTCATCAATGATCCTCGACATGACTTTGACGTACGGTGTAGGTCAATCGGCCATAGTAAGTCACGAGAACTTACCTCGCGTCCATTGCAATTCTAGCTCCGTCCACGAGCGTTGTTCACCTAAGGTAAATTCACAACATTTGTCGTTAAAACAAGTTTAAACCGTTAAACGTCCAAATTAACAAAACCCTAAACTAGGGAAATTTCCTAATACTCTAATTCAACTCTCTCAGGCATTTCATCGATCAACTTATGCTCACCAATAGCCCTAAACTCTATTAATGGAGATTTCTCAAACCTCGAAATCCATAAAACCCTAAAATTTCTCACAAATCAATCTAACTTCGTCCAATAACGCTCGATACATCCATTATATTCACAAACACAGTAAATCTATCGATTTCAAACTCAAATCGATATTTTTAACAAAACCCTAAACGAAACCCTAACCGTTAAACGACCCAAAAACTACGAACAAACTTTTCGAAAATGTAGAACCTTACCTAGAGTGTTGTTTGGAGGAGAAAACATGAAGAAAACGAGTCGATCGGAGGACGAATCGTCGTTGGAGAGTAGAAACGCCGATGGAGAAATCGACAGGAGGAAAACACAGAGAAGAATTCGCGTGTGAGTGCTGGAGGACAAAAAGGAAATGTGATTTTTATTAAAATTTTACTTGTCAAATTACCATTTTGCCTTTTCTTTGATTTTCTATTTGTTTCGTCTTTTGTTCCGTTAATTAGCTAACGATTCGTTTTCTCCAAATTTTTTTATTTTGCTAATAAATCCAACTTATTATTAGGGTTCAATTAAAACTGTCCGTTCGCAAATCGGACATTGTTTACTATTTTTACCACAACATCCTTTATATCACGAGAAGCGTAATTTTCGTAAAATTATCGTTACAACTCCTAAAATTCCCGAAATTTTCTTAAAATCTATATTAATTATTAGGATCGTAATAAAGCTTTCTTTTCGTAAAACGGACTTAATTTGACATATTTATAAAAATAGCATTGTATATTTATAATTACAAAATCCCGTAAAGAACCGGGTGTTACAGGAATTATGGGAAATTTTGGTGGATTATAGTATTTTGAAGAAAACCAAGTCATAGGTTAACTAATGGAATTATATAAATGATTAATAAGAAGGGCATTATGGTAATTTGCTAGTCAAAATTAATTAAAACCCTAAAATTCTCTTATTTCCCCTCATTGTCTCGATCCTTTTCTCCCTGGTGGCGAACTCCCCCTCTCCCACGATTCTTCACCCCCCCCCCCCCCCCGAATCTAACCTCCTACACATCTCCTTCCCCAAGCAACGATTTCTCCTTCATCCTCTTCAACATTCAAAGCCTTAGGTAAGCTTTTAAATGCTTTGTTACGATAGTTTCAATTTTAGGGGTTATACTTCGTTAGAGTTTTTAGACTTAGGATTTAAGATTTATTGGGTTTAAGTTAGAAAACGATGGTGTTGCATTTTAATGCTCATTGATGATATATTTATTGCTATTGAAGTAGTTTGGATGAATTGTTGGTTGAGTTTTAGAATTTTGGTGGTTGGGAGGAGTAAATGTTATTAATGATAGGTTAGTTGTGTGTATGCACACCAAGTGTAACGCCCTGAACCCGCCCGGCTCGGAACGCTACGTTTGCAAATCAAACCTGCGTTTAAAATAGTTTTCGTAAATTTTACGACTCGTTTTTGGGTTTTTTTCGAACCCTCAAAATTCATTGGAAAACGGGCCCAAAATACGTTTAAAATACGTCGGAAAATGTCGGGTCAAAACATCATAAAAATCGGGAAAAATTCAGAAAAAATGAAATTCGGGCTCAAAGGAGCGCTTGGCGCCACGCGCGCACAGGGCGCCATGCGCGCTCTGAGCCAGGCGTGCCCAGGCAGCTCGCACGCATGAGCTGTGCGCACCGCGCGCGCGCTCGGCGTGCCCCGAGCGTGCCCAGCTGCGATCGATAGTGCTTTTTGCCAGATCGATCGGGCCCGCTCGGGCTATCTTCGCCCAAAAATGCCCCGACCTCGATCGATCGCGCCCCGGCCCCGATCGATCGGGCCGGCTCGGGTTTTTCTCACCCAAAACACTCAAAAATGCCCAATTTGATCTTCCCTCACTTTCCTTCACATTTCACCACCCCGGACATCTCTAAAAATCACGAAACTTTAACCATACCTCCCCGACACTCAAATCTTCAAATCCCGTAAAAATTTTAGAAAACCGACTTCAAACGTATATTAATAAAAATAGCTAACTTAAACCCGACGTTGTTTGTTTTAAATCAAAACGGACGGCATAACGCCTAAAGTTTTTATAAAACCAAAAACCTAAAAAGAAACGACATTTAAACTCCAAGTCAACCAAATACAAGTACTATATACACCAAAACAAAATAACCAAGCTAACACCACAAATCCAAACATATCCAAACATACACACCTCAATCCTAACTCCAAGTAACCAACACATTTCTCACAAAACTAACCATAAAACCTCCACAACTGCGATACAAACCACACCCCAAGGACTAGGTCGAAGCGCCCCGACAATTGGCCTGCACCGGCGAGCTCCGTGGATCTCCGACTGCTCCTAGTTCTAATCATTGCTCTCAAGCTCACCTGTAAATGCTCCGTCACCTACACCACAGAACACACACACACACGTAAGCTTACGCTTAGCAAGTAGGGATAACAAATATAAACAAGCACAATGCACACACACCTACACCCAACTCTAACACAACAATACAACTTCACTCAACACGACAACCAACACAACCCTAAGAAAACTGCCTGCATCGAAAGATGCCTTACTCTTTAACCGACTATCACACAACATCCCAATGAAACTCAACAAACCGACTTAACACAACACGACAACACGACCAAACAATACTAGTTGACCGCACCCGAAAGGATGCCTTAGTTGCCCGCACCGAAAGGTGCCTTAGTTGCCCGCACCGAAGTGCCTTAGTTGCCCGCCCCGACGGGCCTTGGTTACCCGCCCCGAAGGGCCTTAGTTGCCCGGACCGAAGTGCCTTAGTTTCCCGCACCGAAGTGCCTTAGTTGCCCGCACCGAAGTGCCTTAGTTGCCCGCCCCGAAGGGCCTAAGTTGCCAGCACCGAAGTGCCTTAGTTGCCCGCCCCGAAGGTCCTTAGTTGCCCGCACCGAAGTGCCTTAGTTGCCCTCACTGAAGTGCCTTAGTTGCCCGCAACGAAGTGCCTTAGTTGCCCGCCCCGAAGGGCCTTAGTTGCCCGCACCGAAGTGCTTTAGTTGCCCGCCCTGAAGGGCCTTAGTTGCCCGCACCGAAGTGCCTTAGTCTTTCACCGACTACCACGCCAAACAATGCAACACAACACACAACGCACTCAACAACATTACACAACCCAACATGACAACACAACACCACACGGCCAAACAATGCAACACAACACTAAGCAAAACAATAACTCAACGTACACGAATTAAAGCAATAACAAATAAACCCTATCGTTCTGTGGTGTAGGCCCGAAGGCGAAAGGATAACACCCAATACTTACCTGAACGCTCGGCTTCTGCTTGCACACTTCTACCGGTCAAATCACTCGTCCGACTACCTAAAATAACGAAACTTAGCTTGATAAACCATCAATAAAATCTACACAACTTCTTAAACCTAAAACTAACCAACACCTAAACACATTTCAATATTAAAACCCAAAAACCCGATTTTTGTACAATTTTGACCGTCAAACTGCAAACGGTCATAACTCTCTCATTTTTCAACGGAATTCAACGTGCCACCCCAATTCGGAAACCTCTACACGTCTACTATCCATTTAAATACTTAAATCTATCAAACAAACACATTGGTCAAACCGAAATTCCCCCAACAGAATCGGCGCCCATAGTGTTCTTAAATCGTTTTTGTGTTACACTCCTCCAATCTTCCATTTAACTACTCAATTAACCTAAACTAACATATTTAACAATTAAACTAACCAATTTGGAAAGAAAACCAACTTTGGAAACCAAAATTCGGAATTCATGGTTAGGGTTTCCAAACCCTAACCAAAAACACTCAATACCCTTCAAAATCATCAACAATCAACACCTACTTGCATAAAAACCAAAAACCATACTTTCTTACCTTAAATCACTTAAATCACTTGAGGAATGGAAGAAAAGGGGGAGGAGAATCGTCAGCTATGGTGGAGAAGAAGAGGGAATCGAAAATGAAGAAGAAGAGAAGAGAAAACCTAATTTAAACCATAATTTCCTTTACCTTTTATGCATTTAATTCCCTTTTGAAATTACCAATTCACCCTCACTTTTTCGCCCCACTAGCAACCAACGTGAAAGCCTCCAAGTTCACCACAATTTCATTAGATTTTACTACATTTTGATTGGTTCATGCCTTTGACTTTTCAAAGTGTTTTGGTTTGAATTGTCAAACCATTTCTCTTCTTTTGCATGACTTAATTCCAATCCCCTTATCACTCAACATTAACCTCTCCTAACAGTTTAATTTAAGACATACGTACGTTACAAGAAATTCTCGGGTGTTACACCAAGTGTTCGATAAAATGCCCAAATGAGTTGAGACTTTGCTAGTTTTGAGTTTAGATTACATAGGATGGTTTTTGACATCGGAATATGAAATGTCATAGGTCAAGAGAGCTCAAAGTGAAGGTACGACGTTGCTAAAGGACCCAGGTAAGTGAGTGTGTAAGGATGTCGGCCGTTAAGGCCCTACATCACGAGGGTACTAAGAGTTTAGCATTTATGACTATTTAAGGAATATGCCTTGTCGGGATTATGATAAGATGAATGTTGGATGGCTTGTTTCTTATTGTATAATGTCCTTACGTCTCTATGTACATTCACGTTCATGCATCATGGTTTTCTCTGAAAGCACACGAAAATGTTTTATGCATATGATTTGAGTTAATAAAATAAGACTATGAAATGTATGTAAATGGTTAGGCGTGGGATGAGATTAATTGGCCATGATTTTTATTCTTGAGATTATGTGTACGGTTCGTGGATCCTCCCGCTGGTGGAGGTTGGACTAGTAGGAAGATTCGCGAATCCTCCCGCTGGTGGGGGCCGGGTTGACACAGCACGGTCGATTAGCGGATCCTACTACTATGTGGGCCGGACTGATCGTTACGGTTATTGTCCGAGAGGACCACGATGATGATGCCCTTGCCACTTCCTCGTGCCCCCTTAACCCAAGACAAGTGGTACATGAAATAAGAATTACAAACATAATTTTTACGATACGTGCATACATGATCACTTCACATATATGTTTACATTCCTTACTAAGCATTAGGCTTATAGTTTAAACCTTTTGATGTAGGTGACAAATTTTAAGGTGAGAACCTCAAACCTAACGATGAAGTCTAAGTCAGGTTGCTGGACGGCGTTTTGACCCGAGGGTGGTGCTCCTAGCATGATTTGGTATAGGTTTATGAATTTGGAAATATAAGAAGAAAATGTTTTTCATAGGATTTTCATATGATAGCAAATACTATGATGGTTAACGGTTTTCTTTCTCTATGATTTTAAAATGAATTTATGACTAAGGGATTTTTACCCGTTTTGTTTTCCGCTATAGTCTAAACGTTTTGTTCTCGTATGATTTTTAACGATGGATGGTTTAAAGATTTAAAGTTTCACCTTTGAATGATTTAAATTGAGTTTTGGTTGAAGAAATTAGGGGAAGTTATGAGTTATTTTGTTGTTTGTATAAGTGTTTGAAAGAAAAAGTTACAAGAGCGTGTTTCCAGAGGGGTAGCTGATCGATCGGCCAGAGGGGCGATTGATCGGCTGAAGTGGCGATCGATCGGCAGTTGGTGTCTTTGGATTTTCAAGACTAGGGAGCCAGCCGAACGATTGGCTATTTTTTCCGATCGATCGGCTATGCAAATTTTTAGGTAGGGCGAACGATCGGCTGTTTTGGCCGATCGATCGCCCCTCTTTATTTTTCCGTTCCAGCCCCTCTTCTTTTCCCTTGAAACCGAGCATGCCTTTTACCAAATTTTCCCTTCAAAATATTATTCATGTTTTAAGTTATTTTGAAGGGACCTAAATGAGTTTTAAACATGGTTCTAAATCATTTTAGCAAAATTCTTTTAAGTATATTTTTCCTTTATGTTCATTTATGTTTAAGAAAAAATAAATAAAGAAATAAAATACGAGTCAAGAATAAGCACACGAACACGTTTATGTAAGTCGCGCCCCGTCGGGTTTCAGGTCGTGACAACTTGTGGTATCAGAGCACCTGGGTTCTAAAATCGGTTCTGCAGACTGCCTACAAGCACAAATCGCCGCATGAGTACTCTCCAACAACTGTAAGTGTTTACGATTTTAGTAATGTCATTTTAAGTTAAGTTGTGTTTATGATGTGATTAGGATTGACAAGATGGTGAGGGGACAACGTGAAGAAGTCAATGAGGAAAGTAACACAATTGCCTAACAAAGGAAATTGGTTCACCGCCAATCTCGTCAGATTGAGCGGCTAGTGGCTAGAGAGAAGCAAGGGAACTCTAGTTCAAGTACAATTCATGACCAAAGTGGCGAGCAGTTTCGTCGACTTCAACCTCTGACATTTAATGGACAAGTTTTGGATCCTATTCATGCTGAGGAATGGATTCAGACAATCAACGACATGTTCAAGTATGCCAAGGTTGAGGAAGAGGATAAGATCACATGTGTTGTTTACCACCTTGCTTTGGATGTGAGGCATTGGTGGGACTCAATTCAGAGCACTACTAACATAGAGACTATGACTTGGGCATAGTTCAAGATGGCTTTCTTTAATAAGTACTTTAGCCGGGCGGTTCGGGCCAGCTAAAAGATGGAATTTATCCAGCTGCGCCAAACCAATTCTGTGGTGGACTATATCTGTAAGTTTGAGGCATTGGCCCAATTCGCGCCCCGTCTGGTGGATGACGAAGAAGACAAGATCCACCAATTTGTTCAAGGGTTGAAACCAAACCTTTTCAGGGGAGTGAAGACCGCAAGGATCGATAACATAACTTATTTTGAGGTGGCAGTTAAGGCCTTGGAACTGGAAGAGGTAGAGATAGCGGTGCAAGGACAACGCGAGCCGCCAAGGAAGTTTCTCAGCGATGTGCGGCCACAACCACAGCAGAACAAAGGGTGTTGGCAGCAACAGCATAGAGGCGTTAAAAGGCCCTATAACCCCAATGACGACTGAGGAAAAGGGATGCGACCTCAAGGGGCTCCTCGAGCTCCTCAGGCTCCACTGTGTTCCACCTCTTAGAGGAACCACTACAGTGAATGCAAGCTTTACACAGGCCGATATTTCAGGTGCGACAAGGTTGTCCATCTGATTAAAAATTGTCCTATGCTGTCGGATGCAAACCGGGTGAGGGTGGCACCTAGAGTCTTTACCCTGATGGAAGATGAAGATGCAGTGCAGCACCCGGCCATAATAGGTACGATTTTGATCTGCAGTGAACCTGCGTATACACTTATTGACACGGGAGCTACTCATTCTTTTGTAGCAACCACGTTTGTATGTAAGCATAGTCTATGGTTCTTGTCGATTGATAAGCCATATAGCGTCATGTTACCATCGGGAGAGTCCTTACAAACAGAACAGGTAGTAAAGGGTGATATTGTGTCAGTAGGAGACAAGAAGTTATATGTAGAATTGATCATAATCGACATGAAAGGGTACAAAGTTATTTTGGGGATGGATTGGCTATTCAGACACTACGCCACAATTAGTTGTAGACCCCCAAATGGAGATCGGTATTCCTTCCAAGCTATTCCAAAAGCAAGCAAGATGCTGATTATATCTTTGATGGTAGCCCAACGGTTGTTAAGAAATGGATGTATGGGTTTTCTAGCCAGCATAATAGATGTATGAGGGAAGGACGAGCTAAAGCTTCAAGATATTCCTATGGTTCGAGAGTTTTCTGAAGTATTCTTGGACAATCTGCTAGGGTTATCGCTTGATAGAGAAATTGAGTTTGTAATCGATACTTACCCTGAAGCCCCACCAGTGTCTAAGAATCTCTATCGTATGGCACCCGTTGAACTGAAGGAACTAAAAACTCAGTTACAGGAGTTGGTAGACAAAGGTTTTGTGTTCCCTAGTTGTTCTCCTTAGGGTGCGCCTGTTCTTTTCGTTAAAAAGAATGATGGGTCTCTCAGAATGTGCATAGATTATACGGAGTTAAACAAACTGACAATCAAGAATAAATACCCCTTGCCCCGAATTGACGATCTGTTTGACCAACTTCAAGGAGCCAAAGTATTTTCGAATATTGACTTACGCTCAGGCTACTACCAACTAAATGTCAAAGCAGAGGATGTGTGAAAGACAACGTTCAGAACCCGATACGGACATTACGAATTCCTTGTGATGTCATTTAGACTAACGAATGCACCCGCAGCTTACATGGACTTGATGAACCGAGTGTTTCGGGAGTATTTAGACAAGTTCGTGATTGTGTTTATAGATGATATTCTGATTTATTCTCAAACTAAGGACGAACATGCAGAACACCTGAAGATTGTTTTGACAACCCTAAAGCAGCAACAGTTATATGCCAAATTCTCTAAGTGCGAGTTTTGGTTTGATAGAGTCAACTTTTTGGGTCACGTCATCTCTGCAGAAGGCATTTCTATTGATCTAGTTAAAATTCAAGCAGTGAAGAATTGACCACAACCGAGGAATGACAGTGAAGTTCATAGTTTCCTTGGTTTGGCAGGCTATTACAGAAAGTTTATCAAGGGATTTTCGCTGATAGCCAAACCTCTAACTGGTTTAACAAAGAAGGACATCAAATATTCGTGGTCAGAAGCTTGTGAGAAGGGCTTCCAAACGCTGAAATTGAAGTTAACGACAGCACCTTTATTGACACTCCCAGTAGAAGATGGAAAATTCAGTGTTTATTGTGAAGCATCTAAAGTTGGACTGGGGTGTGTGTTGATGCAAGAAGGAAAGGTTGTAGCGTATGCTTCCAAACAGCTAAAAAGTTACGAGCAGAATTACCCCACTCACGATTTGGAGTTAGCCGTTGTGGTTTTTGCACTAAAAAATTGGATGCACTACCTGTACGGACAACAGTGCGATGTGTTTTCAGACCACAAAAGTCTAAAATATCTCTTTACTCAAAAGGAGTTAAATATGAGGCAAAGGTGTTGGCTTGAGTTCGTTAAAGATTATGATTTTGAAATTAAGTATCACCTTGGTAAAGCCAATGCGGTTGCCGATGCATTAAGCAGGATGTCTACGACAATGCAGCCCATGATGTCAGTTATGTCTGTACCTTTGAAGGTGGAAGTTCAAAAGTTTGAATTGGAGATAATTCCTGAGTTATCAACCTTACTTTCGAATTTGACCATCCGACCAACCATTTTAGATAGAATCAAGGAGGCCCAACAGAAGGATTCAAAGGAAAAAGATGACATCACGAGGAAAATGACGGATGATTCTTCTAAGTTTAGCCTTTCGGTGGATGGTATTATGAAATTTAGAGACCGATGGTATGTCCCGAAAGATGAGGAGTTACGAAAATTAGTTTTGACTGAAGCACACTCGTCTTCCTTCTCAGTGCATCCAGGCAATAACAAGATGTACCGAGACTTGAAGTTGCTTTATTGGTGGCCAAATCTGAAGCGGGATGTTGCCATGTATGTAGAGTCATGTATGGTATGCCAACAAGTTAAGGCAGAACATCAACGACCGGGAGGTACTCTTCAACCTTTACCGATTCCCGAATGGAAATGGGAAAACATTGCCATGGACTTTGTGGTAGGATTGCCAAAGAAACTAAAGGCCATGATAGTATTTGGTTCATTGTTGACAGATTGACAAAATCAGCTCACTTCCTACCAGTAAAGATGACCTATTCGATGGACCAGTTTGCAAACTTGTATGTCAAGGAGATCATTAGGCTACACGGGATTCCTTTATCGATTGTCTCTGATCGAGACCCCAGGTTTACCTCAAGATTTTGGAAAAGTCTACAAGGCTCAATGGGTACAAAATTAAATTTTAGCACGGAATTCCACCCTCAGACTGATAGGCAATCGGAGCAGACTATTCAGATACTTCGAGGACATGTTGAGGACATGCGTGCTCAAATTTCAGACATCTTGGAGCCAATACCTATCATTAGTTGAGTTTTCCTATAACAATAGTTACCAATCGACCATTGGTATGGCTCCGTGTGAGGCGCTTTATGGCAGAAGGTGTAGATCACCATTGTACAGGGACGAGGTCGGTGAAGCCAAGCTTGTAGGTCCTGAGTTACTACAACAAATGTCTGAGAAGATTTCTATTATTAGACAAAGGATGGAAACCGCTCAAAGTTGGCAAAAGAGTTATGCGGACAGAAGAAGGAGAGATTTGGAGTTCGCTATCAGAGATGAAGTTTTTTTGAAGATCTCACCGTTCAAAGGAGTTATGCGGTTTGGAAAGAAAGGGAAGCTTAATCCGTGGTTCATTGGACCTTTTCCTATTTTGGCAAGGATGGGAGGTACGGCTTACAGGTTGCAGCTACCTTCATCTATGGATGGGGTCCACAATGTTTTCCACATATCATTGTTGAGCAAGTGCATACGTGATCCAACACATGTGGTTGAGCCTATGAGCATCGAGATCCAACCGACCTTGACAAATGAGGAAAAGCCGGTGCAGATTTTGGAGTCTACAGTTAAAGTCTTGCACAACAAAGAGATCCCACTGGTGAAAGTATTATAGAGGAATCACAATATTGAAGAAGCCACGTGAGAGCGACAACAGGACATGATGGACAAGTATCCGGAATTATTCAGGTATGCAAATTTTGAGAACAAAATTTAAAATAAGGAGGGTAGGATGTAACACCCAGTATTTTTATGTACTCGATTTTGTGGTTATGTGTTCGGAGACGGGTAAACGGTGGAATACAATATCTTTTAGCGAGCGGGAAGTTTTATTGGGACCATAAGGAATTATGGGAAATTTTGGTGGATTATAAGTATTTTGAAGAAAACCAAATCATAGGTTAATTAATGGAACTATATAAATGATTAATAGGAAGGGCATTATGGTAATTTGCTAGTCAAAATTAATTAAAACCCTAAAATCCTCTTATTTCCCCTCCTTCTCTCGATCCTTCTCCCCCTGACGGCGAACTCCCCCTCTCCCATGATTCTTCCTCCCCCAATCTAACCTCCTACACATCTCCTTCCCCAAGCCACGATTTCTCCTTCATCCTCTTCAATATTCAAAGCCTTAGGTAAGATTTTACATGCTTTGTTACGATAGTTTCGATTGTAGGGGTTATACTTTGTTAGAGTTTTTGGATTTAGGATTTAAGATTTATTGGGTTTAAGTTAGAAAACGATGGTGTTGCATTTTAATGCTCATTGATGATATATTTATTGCTATTGAAGTAGTTTGGATGAATTGTTGGTTGAGTTATAGAATTTTGGTGGTTGGAGGAGTAAATGTTATTAATGATAGATTAGTTTTGTAACACCCGACAACTTCGGACAGGTGGACTTCCTTTAAGGTAAACAGAATTAACTGCCATCTGTACATATTCTTCTTTGGTCGAAAATTAGGCGCCAAAGTTTAATCAGTTCTCTTTATAAAATTAGGTCTGGTGGCAAACTTGTAATTAAGCCTGGCTCAGTGAGTGTATAAATAGAAAATGAAAATCCTTAAACCTCCACAAGCCGACTTTCCTCTCTCAGCCGACTCACTCTTCCCTCAGCTCCCTTCTCTGTTCTTCCTCCAGCGATCAGCTTCCTTTGGAATTCTACCGATACCCCAAGCTCGAGGTAAGATTTGGACAATGTGTTTACTGATTAGTCATTTGAGAGTTGATTAGAGATTTAGATTCGGGTTTTCTGAGGAAGTTGAAGTTTTATGGTAGAGATAGCCATTAACATAGCATTTATGATTGTTGTAGATAATGAGTAGAAATAATGAACGTTGGCTGAGCCTGGGTAGTTGGTGAACCCAAACACCATGATCGTTTAGCTGAGGTTTTTATGCACACTAGGTGGTTGATACAATGCTCTAATAGAAATGAGTTAAACTTCTAGGATATATACTTAGTTAGAAAGCTATCATTCTGGAATATTAGACTACTTAGGATTTGTTTTCTTACATTAATACGTGAAATGTCTTAGGTGGGAAAAAATCTAAGTGAAGGAAAGACATTGCTAAGGAATCTAGGTAAGTGAGTGTATTAAGATTTTCGGCCATTAGGGCCCTGCATCACAAGGGTAGTAGGTTGAGTTTGTTTTCTAATATTCGATTATGTTTGGGAAGTTGTTTGTTTTAGTATAATGTTTGGAATAGTGTATGCTCTGTTTTCTGATGAACGACTCCTTCCATGGTCTCATGTTGGAGAATGTTTATGTCCATGCATCATGATTTATTTACCGATTATACAAAATGTTTTACACGCATACTCCTTTATGGATGAAACAAGAAAACGAAACGTATAAAACCTTGATTAAGTGAGGGTTGGGGGCAGTTTTGGCCATGTCACTGTCCAGGAATGGACCATGATTCTTGCCCGCAAGGGCCATGAACACACACACTGCTTACCCCCCTTCGGCACAAATTCGTCCTTAATCCATGAAATGAAAACGATGAACAAGAATATGATTCCCACGATTTGAAAGTGAATGTGAACACAAGCATGCTTCCCGATTTGAGTAAAAGATGTGAACATGATTCTATTAAGTTTGCAGCATTCATGTATTTGTTGCACTCCTTACTAAGCATTAGGCTTACAGTTTGAATTTATGATGTAGGTGACGAAACAGCAGGTGAGGACTTCGATCTAGAAGGAAATGCTTAGGTCTGGTTGCTAGTTGTTGCTCATGGTGATGATTTGTGGCTGAGAAGCGATTTTAACCCGCGGAGTGTTGCTTTTTGTACAATTTAGTAAGATTTATGACATGATGCATAATAGGAAAAGAACCTCTCTATGTTAACAGATATTTGACTTATTAACATACGAGTTTAAATTTATTAAGCTTCGAATTTAAGGATCTTCTTTATGTGATAAGTCTTCCACTATGAACTTAAGTTAAGAATTGCGAGGTTTATGTGTATGGGGATTTTTGGTAAAGAGAGTTAAGTTCTCAAAAATAAGAGAAGGGGGAAAGAATTGAAGTGCTCAGTAGTTGTAATCGGTAAATGTGAAGTATTACTGTTGAGCAGTGGATGTCGCTCGACAGAAATGACCGGTGGATGTTGGGTGATTGAGTCATCCGGATGACGTCATCGATGGATGTGTTCTGTGGATAAGAGTGATAGAAATGAATGGTGAATGTGAGCAGTGGATGTCGTCTGCCGAGTTAATGAAGTCACGTGGGTAAAACGTGGTCGACCGGTGGATGTTTGAGTGTTACTGTTCACCGGTGGATGTTGAGTGCTTATGAGGATCGGTGGATATTGTCTGCTGAGTTAATGAAGTCACGTGGGTAACACGTGGTCTGACCGGTGGATGTTGAGTGTTTATGGTGATCGATGGATGCTGGACGTGTGAGTCCTCGGCTGACGTCATCGGTAGATGAGGAATATCACTGTTGGGCGGTGGATGTCGCTCGTTAAATGTGAACAGTGGATGTGAACGATGGAGGTTAATTCGATTGTCTGTTGATTCTTTCCTTTAAATAAATATTTTCCCAAATGATTTTAAATGACTTTAAATTTGATTGGAATTTCTTTAAAAACGTATTTATTTATATACAAAAAAAGAATTGGGTTGATATTTTGATTATGAATATGATTATACAAAATTCTCCACCCGTCGGGTTTCGGGTCTTGACAAGTTTTGTGTATGCACACCAAGTGTTCGATAAAATATCCAAATGAGTTGAGTTGGATTTCTAGGAAATTTCCTTAGCTAAGACTTTGCTAGTTTTGAGTTTAGGTTACTTAGGATTGATTTTTAACATCGGAATATGAAATGTCATAGGTGAAGAGAGCTCAAAGTGAAGGCACGACGTTGCTAAAGGACCCAGGTAAGTGAGTGTGTTAGGATGTCGGTCGTTAGGGCCCTACATCACGAGGGTACTAAGAGTTTAGCATTTATGACTGTTTAATGAATATAGCTTGTCGGGATTATGATTGATGAATGTTGGATGACTTGTTTCTTATTGTATAATGTCCTTACATCTCTATGTACATTCACGTTCATGCATCATGGTTTTCTCTAAAAGCACACGAAAACGTTTTATGCATATGATTTAAGTTAATAAGATAAGACTATGAAATGTATGTAAATGGTTAGGCGTGGGACGGGGTTAATTGGCCATGATTTTTATTCTTGAGATTATGTGTACGGTTCGCTGATCCACCCGCTGTAACAGCCCCGGAGGGATCGTCACATAATCCATATCTTTCTTAATCATTTAATTCTTATTACTTACACTCTACTCATTTTTAGTAATATATTTTTTTTTTTGAAACATAACTTAACTCAAAATGTCATACGTAATTCACTAGGCATCATTCGGTAAGGGAATGCTCTACACATCTGCCGGCGAGCAGTGCAATGTGTATCGGCTGGTGAAGGGAAACTTAAACCTTTAGACTGCACCTGCCGATTGAGGAATAAAACCACATCTACCGGTCACTAGACGACAAAACCATGTTTATATCATCCGGTAAAGAGACTTCTTACATCATCCGATGAAATAAGGGGACATCATCCGATGAACATGTGCTTCTCACGTGAATAATTAAAACATGATCCGGTCACTAAACGACAAAATAACATCCTCATCATCCGGTAGCTTAATCACTCTACATCTGCCGATGACGTCAGCCGGATGATTGCTTTATCCAGCTTCTATCACACGGCAGAAAAACACTATAATCATCTAACAACTTCATCCAATAGAAAATACCACAACTCACCCAAATCTTATCTTAGTAACTACAAACCTCAAGGAGTAAGAATCATAAACTCATCCAAAATACGCATAGCGGAAGGCTTAAGCAAAACAACCTATTCAATAATCCTTAAAATCGTTATCAGACTCTGAAGTCAAATCATTCAAATATGAATCTCATTGTTATAAGAAATTCTGTTCTACTTAGTCATCTGTTTATCATAAACTTCTCTGACTTACTATGAGCATAACCAGGGGACTTAATCACCTATCCAGCCTTGCACTGTCATACTGAGTATCCTTTGATGTAGGGTCCTAATGACCGAGAAACCTATTCATTCACTTACCTGGTCTCCTTAGCAATTTGAGCTCCTTTCTCTTCCAACTTCCTCACCTAAAACATTTACATTGCAGTAGTTAAAACAAAATCCTATTAGTTCTAATCACAAGTCATCCTAGGATCTAACAGCTATAGTCACTCCCGAATCCTTAGTATAGTTGTCTGTGCAGTTTGAAATCCAAAACCCAGAACAGACAGATTCGATAAGCGATATCTCAGGGTTGTTTGTTTAATGTCCCAAAATCAGTTCGGAATGACATTACTACATTCAGATTTTAAATATCCTTACTAATACTCGGCCATTGAAGAATCCAGAACCTCAACACATAGCTGAAACAGAGCTTAACGACTGAAAGATAGCTACATTCTCAAACTCATACCTCGAGCACAAAGTAGCCAAGAAGCAGTAAGGAAACCGATCGTCGAAGGAGGGATTTCCAGCTGACAGAGAGCAAAAGCTTGGGAGAGAAGAAATCGCCGGGAATTGGGGATGTCGGCTACAGTGGTTTAAATGAGGTTTGAATCCTTTCCTTTTTCTTTAAATACTGGCCTCAATCCTCCATTATTACAATTTTGACACTCGACCTAGTTTAGATCCACATGTAATTAATTAAGCTTGGCATAAAACCTTAAACCGTGAAGATTGAATATTCGTGACCGTTAATACAGTTTAAGAAGTCACCTGGTTGAAGTTGTCGGGTGTTACATCCACCCCTCCTTAAACTAAATTTTCGTCCCCGAAAATTGATCAAGCGAAGAGTTCAAGATATCTGTCCATCATGTCCTGCTGTCTTTCCCATGTGGCTTCCTCGATACCATGATTCATCCATAAAACTTTCACCAGTAGAATTTCTTTATTCCTCAGAGTTTTTACTATAGATTCCAAAATTTGCACCGGCTTCTCTTCATACATTAACGATGGTTCAATTTTGACATCCACTGGCTTAACAACATGTGTAGGATCCCGTATGCATTTCCTTAACATTGACACATGGAAAACATTATGCACCTTTTCCAGCGATGGAGGCAATTGCAATCTATATGCCGTACTGCCAATCCTTTCTAAGATGGGGAATGGTCCAATAAATCGTGGGTTTAGCTTTCCTTTCTTACCAAGACTTAAAACTCCTTTAAATGGTGAAATCCTCAGAAAAACTTCATCGCCAACAGAAAACTCAAGGTCTCTTCTCCTCTGGTCTGAATAACTCTTCTGTCGGCTCTGTGCAGTTATCATTCTTTTCCTAATAGTGGCAATCTTGTCCGACATCTGTTACAAAATCTCGGGACCTAGGAGTTTTGCTTCACCGACCTCATCCTAGTACAAAGGTGACCTGCACTTCCTGCCATACAGTGCCTCATAAGGTGCCATACCTATGGTGGATTGGTAACTATTGTTGTAAGAGAATTCAACCACTGGCAGGTATCGACTCCATGATGTCTGGAACTCAAGCACACATGCCCTCAACATATCCTCAAGTATTTGAATTGTCCGTTCAGCTTGTCCATCGATTTGTGGGTGGAAGGCAGTGCTGAAAGATAATTTTGATCCTAATGTGCCTTGTAAGCTTTGCCAAAACCTTGAGGTGAATCTAGGATCACGATCTGATACAATAGATAAAGGAACTCCATGCAATCTGATGATTTCTTGGACATACAGATCAACAAGCTGGTCCATTGTGAAAGTCATTCTTACAGGTATAAAGTGTGCCGACTTTGTCATTCTATCAACCACGACCCAAATACTATCATGTCCTTTAGTTGTCTTTGGCAAACCTACTACAAAATCCATAGCAATGTTTTCCCACTTCCATTCAGGGATTGGTAGGGGTTGAAGGGTACCTCCTGGGCGTTGGTGTTCTGCCTTAACCTGTTGGCATATCAAACATGATTCCACATACATAGCAACATCCCTCTTCATATTTGGCCACCAATAATGTAACATTAAATCCCGATTGACACGGGATCCCTTAGAAAAGGGTCTGTGTTTAACCCACAAAATAATCAAGATAAGTGCTCGGTTGTGTGGTTGTGAAAAATGATAAATATAGGAAAGAAAAATGCTAGAAATAAAATACAAGAAACTAAATAACGGAATAATGTTACTATGGCCGAAGTTAGTATGATGAATGATGGAATGAAAGATAAAGAAAATAAGAAAAAAGAGATGAAGAAGAGATAATATGGGTGAAATGAAAAATGCAATGCAAAAAGATAAGAAAATAACAATAAAATAAAAGTGATGGTGTGTGAAAATGGAGCTGAAAATAAAGAGTGGATATAGTGTGAAAGTGATGGCAATAAAATAAAATAAATACCCTCAGCGGATCCGTAGAGCGATCTTACGGGTTAAGCTCTCGGATAAACGTTTTCCGGGAGGAAAACGACCACCGTAGGCCGGGGATTTTCGTCCTCGGTCCAACTCCCAATGGAGAAGGTGAGAGAATTAGTAAGAGCTATCCTAGCAACCCAAGCTAGGTTAACAATGGAGGACCACTCCACTTGGTTCAAAGAACCAAGGAAAAACACTCCTAAGGATACCCTCCTTTGAGTAGAGAAATAGAAATTTTATAAATGGGCAAAAGTTGTTTACAAACACCAATCCTATGCTTAAATAGAAAATCCTAGGGTGGATGATTAGGGTTTCCATAAGGATGAATGAATAGTGGCCCTTGGATGAAAAAGGATGGATGGCCAAGATCAAGGCAAACAAGCACACATCCTAGGGAGAAGATGAATGCCATGCCTAAATGGATCAATGGAGAGAATCTTGCCACATCATCAATCCATGTTGCCACTAACTCTTGTACTTGCAAAATTATACCTTTAAATGTGGGCTCTTCTTTGGGCCATGGCTTCCTTTAGGCTCCATTTGTTGTAGACTTTTTCCTTCAATATTTGAGTTGAAATTCTTCAACCCATAATCCACCAACATACATCTAACCCTAACCACACAATCTAATGCATGAAATGCAATTATAAAATCCTTACAATAAAGGCGAATGTATGCCAAATAAGTTCAAAATAAAAATTACAAAAAATAGGGCCCGGGAAGACAAATTCCCATTGGGCTAAGTATGACTCCTCCAAGCGATCCATATGCAATCCTTCTTCATAAATTTTTCCTACAAAAATAAAAACACGTAATAAATAGAGAATTTAGATAAAGCACGGGATTCTACTAAGTATCTTTTAAATGCAACCCGAGGCATGTCATCCTCTCCGGGTGATTTGAGGATTTGACCTCAAATCCGATGGTTGACTTTTCTCAAGGAAGAGTCCAACAATTTCTCGACTATTAGTTCGTTTATTACTTTTGAGAGATTTGAGTTTGAAGGCAATGAAGATATGTTTTTTTTTGTTAAAATTTCTAGGTGACATGGAGGAGGGATGGTCTTATTAAAATTTTCTTTGGTAAGGGTGGTGAGATTGAATTCAACGGCTACTTTGGAGGGCGATTGCTCGGTGATGGAAGGAAATTTTCCAAAGTAGGCGAATCCGACAAATAGTAAGGTGGAAATGCTAAAATCCTTCAACCAAAGAAATAGTCCAATAAATCTTAAAACCACAAAAGAAAATTTTCTTACCAATAGAACCTTAACTCTAGTCCTATGGTAGAATTTGTGATGGACACATGGTGGGAAATGGTGTGGTGGTAGGATTATTAGAGCTTGGTTCCAACTAACCTTAAAATTCCAAATCATTAAATAGATGGAGGTTAGTGAACTTATTACTACCAATTCAACGATTCCTTTGACCCTAGTTCGATGGTAGAATTTGTGAACATCACGTAGTGAGGTTAATGGTTGCCAGTTGATACTAGGTAAGGTTAATCGTTTCGTTATCTCACCCAATTGTACAATATGGCATTTGTTGGGTGAATTGAGTGTGGACATTATCTTATTTTGCCTAATTCCACCATAGTTCAAAGTAGTACGAGGTGTTGGGTATATGAAATAGGCTAATTTCTTCGAAATTGGGTGGAAGGGAGGGTTTATCCTTTCAATATTAGGAAGGGAGTAAGGTAGATCAATGATCATATTAGAAATTCCAAAAATACTCTCTTCACTTAACTTCCTCTTTTCTTGTGGCCATGTTGATTCTCCTTTCAAATGGCAAGGAATCTTTTCTTCTTCCACTATTTCTTCCCAAAGGTCATTTGTTTTAAGGAAGGGTAAATTTGAAGGTTGGGCGGAGGGTACGTCGGCATAAAGAGGATTATGATACCACTTGATGTCACTTGAGTGAGTGGGTTTTTGGGTTGAACCATCCAATTGGTATTCAATATCATGTATGGGTGGAAAACCTTGTGGCAATTCCTCCTTTAAGCATTCACTTTCTTCCTCCTTAAAGATATCTTCCTCAAAAATATTTTCCTCCTCTTGATTGTCCGTATCAAGAAGTGGGCCTTCTTCGGGATAACAATCAATTTCTCCTAATGTCTCTTCCTCCTCTTTAATTAAGCTCGGTGTTTCGTCTAAAATTTCTTGCAATTCAGCGTTACTTAAGACTTCTTCATTGAGTTCATTAATCTTTTGGGGCAAAGTAGGTGGTGTATTTGCAAGTAAGGTGTCTTGAACCCACTTTTCCAAAAGGTGGCAAGTATTCTTAAGTACGTGTAAAGTCTCATCTAGCCTAATCGGTTTGGAAGGTAGAATGGGTGGTTGGTTAATCCTAGTCTTTGTCTCCATTTTATTCCTTAAATTTCTCCCATGAGTGGATGGATATTTACGACTATTTTGATTCCTAAATTGGGAGGAGCTAGGATAACATGTAGGATGATCTTCCTTAAAAACTTTGATCCTAAAATTGGGTTCTTGCTGGTTGTTTTTGGGAAAATTTCTCTTCTAAAAATATTTTCATTATTGTCCAAGAAATCAAGTCTTCTTTCTTAACTCTTCTTCTTCTCCATGCTACATATTTTTCCCATGAAGACTTAGCATCTTTGGTTAAACACTTAGAGGCGAAGTCAACTTTTTCCCAATCACAATAATATCTATAAGCAAACCTCTTTTCTATCCTTTTAATCCAAGAGGAATATTCATCCTTACCATAGAGACCACTAAATAGAAAAATGTTTGGTTCTTGATTATGTGGGGAAAATTCATTTCTATTAGTCATGTCTAAGTGATTTAATTAGAAATTTAAATTCTTATCTAAGTTGTTCATCCAAAAGTGAGTGAGATGATTATTTTATTTAATGTCTTAGGAAAATTTTAGTGCTAAGGTATATTCCCTAGCTAAGACAATAAATAAATAAGGATCATGTTCACAATAAACATTTTAAAATTTTGGAAGTCAACAAACAACTTAGGTGACTAAAACAAACACTTAGCAAAGACTAAATTTAGCAACAAATTTTCAATACGTGCAATTACTACAATTTTCAATCAAATATCAACCAAGTTACCAACTTTAAGCAAGAATTAATCAAAATAATATTAATACCACTAGTAGACTTCAAAAATCAGCAAGGAATAATGTCAAAACACCAATTCTACTCACGTTAAACATGCTGGAAGTTTTAATTTAAGAGCAGAATTTTTTTTTTTTTTTTATGTAGTTCATAACATTAATTTAGCCGATTTTTAATTAAGATGTGTTACAAATTTTACAAGTCACTTAGGGTACTCAAAGGCTAGCATAGAATAGGTGATTCTCACGGAAAATTTAAGTGCAAACATTCAGTAATTTAACATGCAATTTTTGAGCATAATATAAGGCAAACCGAGAAGATATTTCAAGCAAGAATCCAATTTTGGTAATGATAGATCTAGGCCAATTTTAAGCACCAAAATTTTCAGAATTAATAGTATACTACTAGCCAGTATTTAGGTGTGATTCTTAGCTTAAAATAACAACAACATAAGCTATAGAAAATGATGCAATGAGCAAGCAACAACCGATGAGAAAAATAAGCATAAACCGATTTTTGATTAATCTTTCTTGGCCGAATTTCTAAGCAACATTAAGATCAGATTTTATATATTAATGACATGAATTTTAGAGGTAAATCTTAGCCAAGACACAGCAAGATATGATAGAAAAAGCCGAAACAAGAATCATGCATAAACCGAGGAGAGAAACAATAATAACCAACCGATTTTATAGCCTTAGTTTAAGTCGATTTTAAGCAACATTTTAACCATATTTTCGAGCATGGTATTGACACATTTTTAGATGAAAATGTTAACTCAAAAGATAGCCAAATAAAAGAGAAAATCTGAGGCAAAAGATGAAGGAAAACCAAGAAGAAAAGTAGTGAGAATGAGATGCCTACCTTGGCCAATCTTCTACCAAATTGCATACCATATTTTCCAAAATATTTTAAGCATCAAAATGACAATAATAATGGCAGCAAATATAAAAGTCAGGTTAGCACAAAGTTAGCACAAAGTTAGATCAACAATATATGGAAAATAATGCGGAAAATAAAAGAGCCGCTATCCCAGTTTCGTGCTATATTTTGGCCGAAGCCAAATGCAACTAAAACACATTGGGAAGCCTTGTGGCTCTGATACCACTTGACGCGGGATCCCTTAGAAAAGGGTCCCTGTTTAACCCACAAAATAATCAAGATAAGTGCTCGGTTGTGTGGTTGTGAAAAATGATAAATATAGGAAAGAAAAATGCTAGAAATAAAATACAAGAAACTAAATAACGGAATAATGTTACTATGGCCGAAGCTAGTATGATGAATGATGGAATGAAAGATAAAGAAAATAAAATGAAAGAGATGAAGAAGAGATAATATGTAACGACCCGGGGAGGATCGCCACGAAATTCTTGACTTTACTTAAAACTTTAATTCTTAATTGGACTCTCTTCTCCTTTTTTTTTGTGTATCTAGCAGACTTAAAGACTTCAACTTATCTGATGGAGAATTAATCCCTTGCACCTGACTTCTTATTGATATTACTTACTTAATCGCTCACAGACACGAGCGACCATACACGATCATCGGTTCTAAGACATAGTTGGGCGGAGATGAATTGCCCTCAAGTCGCTCGACTTCATCTATCTCGGATTCCATGGGTTTGCATGCATCAGAGCTCGCACCATCCGATTTGTATCGTGCACTTCACACAACTCTCTCACCGACGCCCGGCAGAAAACATCTACCGATACGTGCTTCTCACGTGATCACTTAAACATCATCCGGTAGTGGACATCTTTTGATGGACACGTGCAGCTCTCGTGATTCATTAAAATATCTACCGATAGACATGTGAAATTCACGTGCTCATCTAAGACATCTTCCGATAGCTTACAAGCTTTACATCATCCGATCACTAGACGACAAAATAACACTTTCATCATCCGATAGCTTATTACACTACATCTACCGATCGCTAGACGACAAAATAACACTTTCATCATCCGATGGCTTAAACTCTATATCTGTCGATCGCTAGACGACAAAATAACACTTTCATCATCCGATGGCTTATAACACTACATCATCCGATCGCTAGACGGCAAAATAACACTTTCATCATCCGATGGCTAAACACTCCACATCTACCGATTGCTGGACGACAAAACTATACTTTCATCATCCGATGGCTAAACACTCTACATCTACCGATAGGAGAAAACACATCTTCCGGTAGAAACTCCTACCAAAAGGATTCATCCAACTTTCACATAACACAACTTAGCTAAGAAAGGCTCTTACTGGTATAACAAATTCATTCAGAGTATAAATAGCGGAAGACTTGCATGACATAAATCCTTTAAAAGGAAACATATCCTCATATCGAATCCCAGACTCAAAAGTTAACTCAAACAATACTAACACCATCCTACATAATTCCAGTTCTTATATTCTTACTGACATAAGGGAGCAATAACCAGGGGTCATAATCGCCTCTCCAGCCCCGCACTGTCACTTTGAGTACCCTCCAGCAACCAGCTTTAAATATCCTCTTTGAAGTTAGTATCTTCACCTGTAGTCTCTTCACCTACATCATAAGGTTCATCTATAAGCCTAATGCTTAGTAAGGAATGCGACATTAACATGAGTGCATGAATGCATAATTCGGAGAAAACATGCTCATAGATCATTTCTTGTTCATATTCTTGTTCATATTCATCATTCATAATCATGAATCATATTCATCATTCGTAATCATTGTTCATAATCATTGTTCGTATTCATCATTTCAGTTGTGTGGAATGAGAGAGGATTTGTGCCGGTAAAGGGAGGTTCGACAGTGATTTTGATCATGGTCCCTACTGCGGGTCGTATACATATGTCCTTCTTTGGACTGTGACATACGCCGAACCGCCCCCAACCCTCACTCAACCACGTTGCAGGGATTTTATCATCTTATCTTGTTCATGAGAAAACATGCTTTTAAAATATTTTCATATGCATAAAACTTTCATGATGCGTAAATATGGAAACTCTTAAAACATCAAGCTATAAAGCAGAGCATTATCCATCACGGAATATTACTTTCGAACTAAACATCATCAAGAACACTAGACATCCGCATAAGGGAGTTTCTAATCATCACATAACATTCTACTTAGTATCCTCTGATGTAGGGTCCTAATGACCGAGAAACCTATACATTCACTTACCTGGTCTCCTTAGCAATCTGGACCTCTTCTCTTCAACTTCTTCACCTAAAACACGTGCATTACAGTAGTTAAATCAAAATCCTAAAACTCTACTCATAAATCATGCTAGGATCTATTAGCTAAAGTCATTCCCGAATCCTTGGTTTGATATACTGTGCAAAATCTGAAATCCAAAATAAAACAAGCAGGTTCCACTATCGATTAAATCTGAGTTGATTACTTAAAATGTCTAGAATTGATTCGGGTTGACATTACTACTCTCGGATTCTAAAATGTTCTAATACTACTCGGCCATTGATAAAATCCGAGTTCAAATGCCGAGCTGAAAACAGAGCTCCAAACACAAACAGATAACTACATTGTCCATTTCATACCTCGGGTGTGGATTCGCAGAGGAATGCGGGCTAGAAACCAGTTGTCGGCGAGGAAGACACTGATAACAGTGAGCGGGGGCTTGGGAGAGAAGAAATCGCCGGAAAGGGAGGTGTCAGCTACAGTTGTTTAAATGAGGTTTAAATCCCTTTCCTTTTCCTTTAAATACTGACCTCAATCCTCCATTATTACAACTTTGCCACTCAACCTAGTTTAGATCCACATGTAATTAATTAAGCTTGGCATAAATCCTAAACTACGAAGATTAAATATTTATGACCGTTAATACAGTTAAGAAAATCACCTGGCCGTTAACTCGGGTGTTACATCCACCCCTCCTTAAACAAAATTTTCGTCCTCAAAAATTTATCAAACAAACAACTCCGGATACTTGTCTAACATGTCTTATCGTCGCTCCCACGTGGCTTCTTCTATGCCATAATTCATCCATAAAACTTTGACCAACGGAATTTCTTTATTCCTCAGAGTGTTAACTGCGGATTCCAATATCTGCATTGGTCTCTCTTCATACATTAATGATGGTTCAATCTCAATATCCATTGGCTCAACAACTTGCGTCGGATCTCGTATGCATTTCCTTAATATTGACACGTGAAAGACATTATGAACTTTATCCAATGATGGAGGCAACTGCAGTTTGTAAGCTGTACTACCGATTCTAGCCAAAACAGGGAATGGTCCAATAAATCGTGGATTAAGCTTTCCCCTTCTGCCAAATCTTAGTACTCCTTTAAATGGTGAAACCTTCAGGAAGACCTCATCTCCAACAGCAAATTCAAGATCTCTCCTCCTTTGGTCTGCATAACTTTTCTGTCGGCTTTGTGCAGTAATCATTCTCCTTTTAATATTGGCAATCTTGTCTGACATCTGCTGCAACATCTCAGGACCTAGGAGTTTTGCTTCACCAACTTCATCCCAATACAGAGGTGACCTACACTTCCTGCCATACAGTGCCTCATAAGGTGCCATGCCAATGGTGGATTGGTAGCTGTTGTTGTAGGAGAACTCAACCAGGGGTAAGTATCTACTCCAGGATGACTGGAAATCTAGTACACATGCCCTCAGCATGTCTTCAAGTATCTGAATAGTCCTTTCAGATTGACCATCTGTCTGTGGGTGGAAGGCAGTACTGAAGGTTAACTTTGTACCTAATGCGTCTTGTAAAATTTTCCAAAATCGGGAGGTAAACCTGGGGTCACGATCGGATACAATAGATGCAGGGATTCCATGCAACCTAATAACTTCTTGTACATAAAGATCAGCAAGCTGGTCCATCGAGTAGGTTGTCCTTACTGGTAAGAAATGGGCTGATTTTGTCAGTCTATCAATCACAACCCAAATACTATCATGTCCTTTAATTGTCTTAGGTAATCCTACAACGAAATCCATAGCTATGTGTTCCCACTTCCATTCGGGAATAGGTAAAGGCTGAAGGGTACCTCCTGGACGTTGGTGCTCAGCTTTAACTTGTTGGCAAACCAAACACGACTCTACATACTTAGCAACATCTCTCTTTAAGTTTGGCCACCAATAGAGTAACTTCAGGTCTCGATACATCTTGGTGCTTCCAGGATGCACAGAAAAGGGAGACGAATGCGCCTCAGCCAAGATTAGCTTACGTAATCCTTCATCATTAGGGACATACCATCTATTTCTAAACCTCAGAATCCCATCCTTGGAAAGACTGAACTCGGAGGTGGTGTCCTTCACCTTGTTCATCATGCTGTTATTCTCCTCAGAGTCTTTCTGTTGTGCTTCTTTGATCTTTTCTAAAACCGTAGGTTGAATGGTCAAATTTGCAAGCAAAGCTGACAACTCTGGAACTATCTCCAATTCAAACCTCTGAACTTCTGCCCTCAAAGGTATAGACATAGTTGACACGACGGATTGCATAGTTGTTGACATCCTGCTCAATGCATCAGCTACAGAGTTAGCTTTACCCGGTGATACTTGATCTCAAAGTCGTAATCCTTAACAAATTCCAACCAACGCCTCTGCCTCATGTTCAATTCCTTTTGTGTAAAAAGGTACTTCAGACTTTTATGGTCAGAAAAAACCTCACACTGCCGTCCATATAAGTAGTGCCTCCATATTTTCAAAGCAAAAACAACAGCGGCTAATTCTAAATCATGGGTGGGGTAGTTCTGTTCGTAACTCTTTAATTGCCTAGAGGCATACGCTACAACTTTGCCTTCTTGCATCAAAACACAGCCCAAACCAACTTTTGATGCATCACAAAATACGCTAAACCTTCCTTCTTCTGTTGGAAGGGTCAATACCGGGGCTGTTGTTAACTTCACCTTCAATGTCTGGAAGCTATTCTCACAAGCTTCGGTCCAAGAATATTTATTGTCCTTTTTTGTCAAATTCGTCAGGGGCTTAGCTATCATAGAAAATCATTTGATGAACTTTCTGTAATAGCCTGCCAATCCAAGGAAACTGCGGACTTCACTGGCATTCTTTGGTTGTGGCCAATCCTTTACTGCCTGAATTTTGGTCGGGTCCACTGATATGCCATTAGCAGAAACTACATGGCCAAGAAAATTAACCTTGTCCAACCAAAATTCACACTTGGACAATTTGGCATAAAGCCGGTGCTCCTTCAATGTTGTCAAAACTACTCTTAAATGCTCTGCATGGTCAGCTTCTGTCCGTGAGTATATCAGGATATCATCTATGAACACAATTACAAATTTGTCCAAATACTCCCGAAACACACGATTCATTAAGTCCATAAAGGCTGCAGGTGCATTGGTCAGTCCAAATGACATGACCAAGAATTCATAGTGTCCATAACGGGTTCTGAAGGCTGTCTTTGGTATATCTCCTTCCTTAACCTTCAGTTGGTAATAACCTGAACGTAAATCTATTTTTGAAAACACCTTTGCTCCTTGCAGTTGGTCAAACAAATCATCAATTCAGGGTAAGGGGTACTTATTCTTGATTGTCAACTTATTTAGCTCCCTATAGTCTATGCACATTCTAAGGGAACCATCTTTCTTCTTGACAAATAAGACAGATGCACCCCAAGGGGAACTGCTAGGGCGTATAAACCCTTTGTCTACTAATTCCTGTAGTTGGACTTTTAACTCCTTTAGTTCAACAGGTGCCATACGGTAAGGGTTCTTAGATACAGGTAATGTCTCAGGATATGTATCAATTACAAACTCTATTTCTCTATCAGGTGGTAATCCTGGCAAGTCATCTAAGAACGCCTCAGGGAACTCCCTGACTATGGGGATATCTTGTAACTCTATCTTATTCTTCACCTGAACATCCATTATGCTAGCTAAGTAACTCTCACAACCATTTTTTAATAACCGATAAATCTCTAGTGAGGATATAATTGGTATTTTACTTATCTTAGGGATAGCTTGGAAGGAATAATGATTACCATTTGGGGGTCGAAAATCAACAATCCCAGATCTACAACTTATTGTGGCGTAATGCCTAAATAACCAATCCATTCCTAATATCACCTTGTATCCTTTCATGTCAATTACAATCAGTTCTACATATAGTCTCTTACTTCCTAAGGACACAACATCACCTTTAACAATCTATTCAGAATGTAGGGACTTCCCTGATGGTAACATAACATCATATGGCCTTTCGGCTGGTAAAGGTTCTAAGTTGTGATTGGACACAAACAAGGTGGATATAAATGAGTGCGTGGCTCCTGTATCTATAAGTGTGTAAGCAGCAAAACCACAGATCGTAATGGTACCTGTTATCACTGTATGCGGCACCGTGTCCTCATCTTCTATCATAGCAAAAACTCTAGGTGCTATCCTTGCACGGTTCGGATCTGGCGGCATGGGGCAGTCTCTGACTATGTGTCCAACCTTATCACATCTGAAACAGCGGCCAGAACGCAACTTGCATTCGCCGGGGTGATTCTTATGACAGGTGGGGCATAAGGGTGCCAGAGGCCTCTTTCCTTTTCCTTGGTCATCATTCTGGTTGAGGGGTCTCTTTATTCCTTGTTGTTTTTGCTGTGGTCCCCGGTTCTGTTGCGGCTACCAACCTTTGTTCTGACGTGGTGGCGGCTGAGTGTCCTTCGTGAGTTTCCTTGGCTGCTCACGCTGTGCATATGCTGTCATTTCTGCCTCTTCCAGCTCCAAGGCCTTAGCCGTCACTTCACCATAAGGTACATTGTGTATCCCAGCAGTCTTCACTTTCATGTACAGACTTGGCTTCAGTCCTTGAACAAATTGGTAAATCTTGTCTTCATCATCCTCAATCATACGGGGAGCAAACCGTGATAAGGCATCAAATTTGCATATGTAATCCGTCACAGAGCCAGTTTGTTGCAGATTCATGTAACTCCTTCTTCTTGTTTGCCCGAACAGTCCTATTGAAGTACTTGTCGAAGAAAGCAGTCTTGAACATTTCCCAGGTCATAGCTTCGGCATTAGCGGTGTTTTGGATTGAGTCCCACCAATGCCTTGCACTTAACTCCAAATGAAAGACAGCATAGGTGACCTTATCCCCTTCATCAACCTTTGCATACTTAAACATGTCTTCTATCTTTCGAATCCACTCTTCAGCATAGATAGGATCTGAAACATGTCCATTAAACACCGGGGGTCGAAGCCGGTGGAAACGCTCACCCCCATGATCATGAGTTGCATTAGTACTGGAGTTGCCCTATTCCTCCCTAGCAGTCATCAGTCGTTCTATCTGGTGAGATTGGCGCATAACCAACTCTGTCAACTGAGCAATAGCATTGCTATCCTCATTGGTCTCTCTCTGCTGACCTCTAACTATTTTGGGATTCCTAGACAAATCATTACAGATATATCTTAACTTAATGACATATACTGAAATCATAAATACTTACAGTTGCTGAAGTGTGCTCATGTGACAGTCAGTGCTGGAAGGCAGTCTGCAGAATCGGTTTTAGAACCCGGTTTTGCTCTGATACCATAATTGTAACGACCCGGGAAGGATCGCCACGAAATTCTTGACTTTACTTAAAACTTTAATTCATAATTGGACTCTCTTCTCCTTTTTTTTGTGTATCTAGCAGACTTAAAGACTTCAACTTATCTGATGGAGAATTAATCCCTTGCACCTGACTTCTTATTGATATTACTTACTTAATCGCTCACGGACACGAGCGACCATACACGATCATCGGTTCTAAGACATAGTTGGGCGGAGATGAATTGCCCTCAAGTCGCTCGACTTCATCTATCTCGGATTGCATGGGTTTGCATGCATCAGAGCTCGCACCATCCGATTTGTATCGTGCACTTCACACAACTCTCTCACCGACGCCCGGCAGAAAACATCTACCGATACGTGCTTCTCACGTGATCACTTAAACATCATCCGGTAGTGGACATCTTTCGATGGACACGTGCAGCTCTCGTGATTCATTAAAATATCTACCGATAGACATGTGAAATTCACGTGCTCATCTAAGACATCTTCCGATAGCTTATAAGCTTTACATCATCCGATAACTAGACGACAAAATAACACTTTCATCATCTGATAGCTTATTACACTACATCTACCGATCGCTAGACGACAAAATAACACTTTCATCATCCGATGGCTTAACACTCTACATCTACCGATCGCTAGACGACAAAATAACACTTTCATCATCCGATGGCTAAACACTCTACATCTACCGATCGCTAGACGGCAAAATAACACTTTCATCATCCGATGGCTAAACACTCTACATCTACCGATCGCTAGACGACAAAATAACACTTTCATCATCCGATGGCTAAACACTCTACATCTACCGATCGCTAGACGACAAAATAACACTTTCATCATCCGATGGCTAAACACTCTACATCTACCGATCGCTAGACGACAAAATAACACTTTCATCATCCGATAACTAGACGACAAAATAACACTTTCATCATCCGATGGCTAAACACTCTACATCTACCGATCGCTAGACGACAAAATAACACTTTCATCATCCGATGGCTAAACACTCTACATCTACCGATCGCTAGACGACAAAATAACACTTTCATCATCCGATGGCTAAACACTCTACATCTACCGATCGCTAGACGACAAAATAACACTTTCATCATCCGATGGCTAAACACTCTACATCTACCGATCGCTAGACGACAAAATAACACTTTCATCATCCGATAACTAGACGACAAAATAACACTTTCATCATCCGATGGCTAAACACTCTACATCTACCGATCGCTAGACGACAAAATAACACTTTCATCATCCGATGGCTAAACACTCTACATCTACCGATCGCTAGACGACAAAATAACACTTTCATCATCCGATGGCTAAACACTCTACATCTACCGATCGCTAGACGACAAAATAACACTTTCATCATCCGATGGCTAAACACTCTACATCTACCGATCGCTAGACGACAAAATAACACTTTCATCATCCGATGGCTAAACACTCTACATCTACCGATCGCTAGACGACAAAATAACACTTTCATCATCCGATGGCTAAACACTCTACATCTACCGATCGCTAGACGACAAAATAACACTTTCATCATCCGATGGCTAAACACTCTACATCTACCGATCGCTAGACGACAAAATAACACTTTCATCATCCGATGGCTAAACACTCTACATCTACCGATCGCTAGACGACAAAATAACACTTTCATCATCCGATGGCTAAACACTCTACATCTACCGATCGCTAGACGACAAAATAACACTTTCATCATCCGATGGCTAAACACTCTACATCTACCGATCGCTAGACGACAAAATAACACTTTCATCATCCGATAACTAGACGACAAAATAACACTTTCATCATCCGATGGCTAAACACTCTACATCTACCGATCGCTAGACGACAAAATAACACTTTCATCATCCGATGGCTAAACACTCTACATCTACCGATCGCTAGACGACAAAATAACACTTTCATCATCCGATGGCTAAACACTCTACATCTACCGATCGCTAGACGACAAAATAACACTTTCATCATCCGATGGCTAAACACTCTACATCTACCGATCGCTAGACGACAAAATAACACTTTCATCATCCGATGGCTAAACACTCTACATCTACCGCAAACCCATCTATCGATTGCTGGACGACAAAACATACTTTCATCATCTATGGTCTAAACACTCTACATCTACCGATAGGATAAAACAAATTCTTCCGGTAGAAAACTCCTACCACAAGGATTCATCCAACTTCACATAACACAACCTTAGCTAAAGAAAAGGCTCTTACTGGATAGACAAATTCATTCAGAGTATAAATAGAGCGGAAGACTTGCATGACATAAATCCTTAAAAGGAAACATATCCTCATAAATCCAATCTCAGACTCAAAAGTACTCAAACAATACTAACACCATCCTACATAATGCCATTCTTATATTCTTACTGACATAAGGGAGCAATAACCAGGGGTCATAATTGCCTCTCCAGCCCCGCACTGTCACTTTGAGTACCCTCCAGCAACCACTTTAAATATCCTCTTGAAGTTAGTATCTTCACCTGTAGTCTCTTCACCTACATCATAAGGTTCATCTATAGCCTAATGCTTAGTAAGGAATGCGACATTAACATGAGTGCATGAATGCTAATTCGGAGAAAACATGCTCATAGATCATTCTTGTTCATATTCTTGTTCATATTCATCATTCATAATCATGAATCATATTCATCATTTGTAATCATTGTTCATAATCATTGTTCGTATTCATCATTTCAGTTGTGTGGAATGAGAGAGGATTTGTGCCGGTAAAGGGGGGTTCGACAGTGATTTTGATCATGGTCCCTACTGCGGGTCGTATACATATGTCCTTCTTTGGACTGTGACATACGCCGAACCGCCCCCAACCCTCACTCAACCACGTTGCAGGGATTTATCATCTTATCTTGTTCATGAGAAAACATGCTTTTAAAACATTTTCATATGCATAAAACTTTCATGATGCGTGAATATGGAAACTCTTAAAACATCAAGCTACAGAGAAGAGCCTTATCCATCACGGAATATTACTTTCGAACTAAACATCATCAAGAACACTAGACATCCGCATAAGGGAGTTTCTAATCATCACATAACATTCTACTTAGTATCCTCTGATGTAGGGTCCTAATGACCGAGAAACCTATACATTCACTTACCTGGTCTCCTTAGCAATCTGGACCTCTTCTCTTCAACTTCTTCACCTAAAACACGTGCATTACAGTAGTTAAATCAAAATCCTAAAACTCTACTCATAAATCATCCTAGGATCTAATAGCTAAAGTCATTCCCGAATCCTTGGTTTGATATACTGTGCAAAATCTGAAATCCAAAATAAAACAAACAGGTTCCATTATCGATTAAATCTGAGTTGATTACTTAAAATGTCTAGAATTAATTCGGGTTGACATTACTACTCTCGGATTCTAAAATGTTCTAATACTACTCAGCCATTGATAAAATCCGAGTTCAAATGGCGAGCTGAAAACAGAGCTCCAAACACAAACAAATAACTACATTGTCCATTTCATACCTCGGGTGTGGATTCGCAAAGAAATGCGGGCTAGAAACCAGTTGTCGGCGAGGAAGACACTGATAGCAGTGAGCGGGGGCTTGGGAGAGAAGAAATCGCCGGAAAGGGAGGTGTCGGCTACAGTGGTTTAAATGAGGTTTAAATCCCTTTCCTTTTCCTTTAAATACTGGCCTCAATCCTCCATTATTACAACTTTGCCACTCAACCTAGTTTAGATCCACATGTAATTAATTAAGCTTGTCATAAATCCTAAACTATGAAGATTAAATATTTATGACCGTTAATACAGTTAAGAAAATCACCTGGCCGTTAACTCGGGTGTTACATCCACCCCTCCTTAAACAAAATTTTCGTCCTCAAAAATTTATCAAACAACAACTCCGGATACTTGTCTAACATGTCTTATCGTCGCTCCCACGTGGCTTCTTCTATGCCATAATTCATCCATAAAACTTTGACCAACGGAATTTCTTTATTCCTCAGAGTGTTAACTGCGGATTCCAATATCTGCATTGGTCTCTCTCATACATTAATGATGGTTCAATCTCAATATCCATTGGCTCAACAACTTGGCGTCGGATCTCGTATGCATTTCCTTAATATTGACACGTGAAAAGACATATGAACTTTATCCAATGATGGAGGCAACTGCAGTTTGTAAGCTGTATACCGATTCTAGCCACAACAGGGAATGGTCCACTAAATCGTGGATTAAGCTTTCCCCTTCTGCCAATCTTAGTACCTCCTTTAAATGGTGAAACCTTCAGGAAGACCTCATCTCCAACAGCAAATTCAAGATCTCTCCTCCTTTGGTCTGCATAACTTTTCTGTCGGCTTTGTGCAGTAATCATTCTCCTTTTAATATTGGCAATCTTGTCTGACATCTGCTGCAACATCTCAGGACCTAGGAGTTTTGCTTCACCAACTTCATCCCAATACAGAGGTGACCTACACTTCCTGCCATACAGTGCCTCATAAGGTGCCATGCCAATGGTGGATTGGTAGCTGTTGTTGTAGGAGAACTCAACCAGGGGTAAGTATCTACTCCAGGATTGACTGGAAATCTAGTACACATGCCCTCAGCATGTCTTCAGTATCTGAATAGTCCTTTCAGATTGACCATCTGTCTGTGGGTGGAAGGCAGTACTGAAGGTTAACTTGTACCTAATGCGTCTTGTAAAATTTTCCCAAAATCGGGAGGTAAACATGGGGTCACGATCGGATACAATAGATGCAGGGCTTCCATGCAACCTAATAACTTCTTGTACATAAAGATCAGCAAGCTTGTCCATCGAGTAGGTTGTCCTTACTGGTAAGAAATGGGCTGATTTTGTCAGTCTATCAATCACAAACCAAATACTTCATGTCCTTTAATTGTCTTAGGTAATCCTACAACGAAATCCATAGCTATGTGTTCCCACTTCCATTCGGGAATAGGTAAAGGCTGAAGGGTACCTCCTGGACGTTGGTGCTCAGCTTTAACTTGTTGGCAAACCAAACACGACTTCTACATACTTAGCAACATCTCTCTTTAAGTTTGGCCACCAATAGAGTAACTTCAGGTCTCGATACATCTTGGTGCTTCCAGGATGCACAGAAAAGGGAGGACAAATGCGCCTCAGCCAAGATTAGCTTACGTAATCCTTCATCATTAGGGACATACCATCTATTTCTAAACCTCAGAATCCCATCTTGGAAAGACTGAACTCGGAGGTGGTGTCCTTCACCTTGTTCATCATGCTGTTATTCCTCTCAGAGTCTTTCTGTTGTGCTTCTTTGATCTTTTCTAAAACCGTAGGTTGAATGGTCAAATTTGCAAGCAAAGCTGACAACTCTGGAACTATCTCCAATTCAAACCTCTGAACTCTGCCCTCAAAGGTATAGACATAGTTGACACGACGGATTGCATAGTTGTTGACATCCTGCTCAATGCATCAGCTACAGAGTTAGCTTTACCCGAGTGATACTTGATCTCAAAGTCGTAATCCTTAACAATTCCAACCAACGCCTCTAGCCTCATGTTCAATTCCTTTTGTGTAAAAAGGTACTTCGACTTTTCTGGTCAGAAAAAACCTCACACTGCCGTCCATATAAGTAGTGCCTCCATATTTTCAAAGCAAAAACAACAGCGGCTAATTCTAAATCATGGGTGGGTAGTTCTGTTCGTAACTCTTTAATTGCCTAGAGGCATACGCTACAACTTTGCCTTCTTGCATCAAAACACCAGCCCAAACCAACTTTTGATGCATCACAAAATACGCTAAACCTTCCTTCTTCTGTTGGAAGGGTCAATAACGGGGCTGTTGTTAACTTCACCTTCAATGTCTGGAAGCTATTCTCACAAGCTTCTGTCCAAGAATATTTATTGTCCTTTTTTGTCAAATTCGTCAGGGGCTTAGCTATCATAGAAAATCATTTGATGAACTTTCTGTAATAGCCTGCCAATCCAAGGAAACTGCGGACTTCACTGGCATTCTTTGGTTGTGGCCACTCTTTACTGCCTGAATTTTGGTCGGGTCCACTGATATGCCATAGCAGAAACTACATGGCCAAGAAAATTAACCTTGTCCAACCAAAATTCACACTTGGACAATTTGGCATAAAGCCGGTGCTCCTTCAATGTTGTCAAAACTACTCTTAAATGCTCTGCATGGTCAGCTTCTGTCCGTGAGTATATCAGGATATCATCTATGAACACAATTACAAATTTGTCCAAATACTCCCGAAACACACGATTCATTAAGTCCATAAAGGCTGCAGGTGCATTGGTCAGTCCAATGACATGACCAAGAATCATAGTGTCCATAACGGGTTCTGAAGGCTGTCTTTGGTATATCTCCTTCCTTAACCTTCAGTTGGTAATAACCTGAACGTAAATCTATTTTTGAAAACACCTTTGCTCCTTGCAGTTGGTCAAACAAATCATCAATTCAGGGTAAGGGGTACTTATTCTTGATTGTCACTTATTAGCTCCCTATAGTCTATGCACATTCTAAGGGAACCATCTTTCTTCTTGACAAATAAGACAGATGCACCCCAAGGGGAACTGCTAGGGCGTATAAACCCTTGTCTACTAATTCCTGTAGTTGGACTTTTAACTCCTTTAGTTCAACAGGTGCCATACGGTAAGGGTTCTTAGATACAGGTAATGTCTCAGGATATGTATCAATTACAAACTCTATTTCTCTTCAGGTGGTACTCCTGGCAAGTCATCTAAGAACGCCTCAGGGAACTCCCTGACTATGGGGATATCTTGTAACTCTATCTTATTCTTCACCTGAACATCCATTATGCTAGCTAAGTAACTCTCACAACCATTTTTTAATAACCGATAAATCTCTAGTGAGGATATAATTGGTATTTTACTTATCTTAGGGATAGCTTGGAAGGAATAATGATTACCATTTGGGGGTCGAAAATCAACAATCCCAGATCTACAACTTATTGTGGCGTAATGCCTAAATAACCAATCCATTCCTAATATCACCTTGTATCCTTTCATGTCAATTACAATCAGTTCTACATATAGTCTCTTACTTCCTAAGGACACAACATCACCTTTAACAATCTATTCAGAATGTAGGGACTTCCCTGATGGTAACATAACATCATATGGCCTTTCGGCTGGTAAAGGTTCTAAGTTGTGATTGGACACAAACAAGGTGGATATAAATGAGTGTGTGGCTCCTGTATCTATAAGTGTGTAAGCAGCAAAACACAGATCGTAATGGTACCTGTTATCACTGTATGCGGCACCGTGTCCTCATCTTCTATCATAGCAAAAACTCTAGGTGCTATCCTTGCACGGTTCGGATCTGGCGGCATGGGGCAGTCTCTGACTATGTGTCCAACCTTATCACATCTGAAACAGCGGCCAGAACGCAACTTGCATTCGCCGGGGTGATTCTTATGACAGGTGGGGCATAAGGGTGCCAGAGGCCTCTTTCCTTTTCCTTGGTCATCATTCTGGTTGAGGGGTCTCTTTATTCCTTGTTGTTTTTGCTGTGGTCCCGGTTCTGTTGCGGCTACCAACCTTTGTTCTGACGTGGTGGCGGCTGAGTGTCCTTCGTGAGTTTCCTGGCTGCTCACGCTGTGCATATGCTGTCATTTCTGCCTCTTCCAGCTCCAAGGCCTTAGCCGTCACTTCACCATAAGGTACATTGTGTATCCCAGCAGTCTCACTTCATGTACAGACTTGGCTTCAGTCCTTGAACAAATTGGTAAATCTTGTCTTCATCATCCTCAATCATACGGGGAGCAAACCGTGATAAGGCATCAAATTTGCATAGTAACTCCGTCACAGAGCCAGTTTGTTGCAGATTCATGTACTCCTTCTTCTTGTTTGCCCGAACAGTCCTATTGAAGTACTTGTCGAAGAAAGCAGTCTTGAACATTTCCCAGGTCATAGCTTCGGCATTAGCGGTGTTTTGGATTGAGTCCCACCAATGCCTTGCACTTAACTCCAAATGAAAGACAGCATAGGTGACCTTATCCCCTTCATCAACCTTTGCATACTTAAACATTTCTTCTATCTTTCGAATCCACTCTTCAGCATAGATAGGATCTGAAACATGTCCATTAAACACCGGGGGTCGAAGCTGGTGGAAACGCTTACCCCATGATCATGAGTTGCATTAGTACTGGAGTTGCACTATTCCTCCCTAGCAGTCATCAGTCGTTCTATCTGGTGAGATTGGCGCATAACCAACTCTGTCAACTGAGCAATAGCATTGCTATCCTCATTGGTCTCTCTCTGCTGACCTCTAACTATTTTGGGATTCCTAGACAAATCATTACAGATATATCTTAACTTAATGACATATACTGAAATCATAAATACTTACAGTTGCTGAAGTGTGCTCATGTGACAGTCAGTGCTGGAAGGCAGTCTGTAGAATCGGTTTTAGAACCCGGTTTTGCTCTGATACCATAATTGTAACGGACCCGGGAAGGATCGCCACGAAATTCTTGACTTTACTTAAAACTTTAATTCATAATTGGACTCTCTTCTCCTTTTTTTTGTGTATCTAGCAGACTTAAAGACTTCAACTTATCTGATGGAGAATTAATCCCTTGCACCTGACTTCTTATTGATATTACTTACTTAATCGCTCACGGACACGAGCGACCATACACGATCATCGGTTCTAAGACATAGTTGGGCGGAGATGAATTGCCCTCAAGTCGCTCGACTTCATCTATCTCGGATTGCATGGGTTTGCATGCATCAGAGCTCGCACCATCCGATTTGTATCGTGCACTTCACACAACTCTCTCACCGACGCCCGGCAGAAAACATCTACCGATACGTGATTCTCACGTGATCACTTAAACAGCATCCGGTAGTGGACATCTTTCGATGGACACGTGCAGCTCTCGTGATCATTAAATATCTACCGATAGAATGTGAAATTCACGTGCTCATCTAAGACATCTTCCGATAGCTTACAAGCTTTACATCATCCGATAACTAGACGACAAAATAACACTTTCATCATCTGATAGCTTATTACACTACATCTACCGATCGCTAGACGACAAAATAACACTTTCATCATCCGATGGCTTAAACTCTACATCTGCCGATCGCTAGACGACAAAATAACACTTTCATCATCCGATGGCTTATAACACTACATCATCCGATCGCTAGACGGCAAAATAACACTTTCATCATCTGATGGCTAAACACTCCACATCTATCGATTGCTGGACGACAAAACTATACTTTCATCATCCGATGGCTAAACACTCTACATCTACCGATAGGAGAAAACACATCTTCCGGTAGAAACTCCTACCAAAAGGATTCATCCAACTTTCACATAACACAACTTAGCTAAGAAAGGCTCTTACTGGTATAACAAATTCATTCAGAGTATAAATAGCGGAAGACTTGCATGACATAAATCCTTTAAAAGGAAACATATCCTCATATCCAATCTCAGACTCAAAAGTTAACTCAAACAATACTAACACCATCCTACATAATTCCAGTTCTTATATTCTTACTGACATAAGGGAGCAATAACCAGGGGTCATAATTGCCTCTCCAGCCCCGCACTGTCACTTTGAGTACCCTCCAGCAACCAGCTTTAAATATCCTCTTTGAAGTTAGTATCTTCACCTGTAGTCTCTTCACCTACATCATAAGGTTCATCTATAAGCCTAATGCTTAGTAAGGAATGCGACATTAACATGAGTGCATGAATGCATAATTCGGAGAAAACATGCTCATAGATCATTTCTTGTTCATATTCTTGTTCATATTCATCATTCATAATCATGAATCATATTCATCATTCGTAATCATTGTTCATAATCATTGTTCGTATTCATCATTTCAGTTGTGTGGAATGAGAGAGGATTTGTGCCGGTAAAGGGGGGTTCGACAGTGATTTTGATCATGGTCCCTACTGCGGGTCGTATACATATGTCCTTCTTTGGACTGTGACATACGCCGAACCGCCCCCAACCCTCACTCAACCACGTTGCAGGGATTTTATCATCTTATCTTGTTCATGAGAAAACATGCTTTTAAAACATTTTCATATGCATAAAACTTTCATGATGCGTGAATATGGAAACTCTTAAAACATCAAGCTACAGAGAAGAGCCTTATCCATCACGGAATATTACTTTCGAACTAAACATCATCAAGAACACTAGACATCCGCATAAGGGAGTTTCTAATCATCACATAACATTCTACTTAGTATCCTCTGATGTAGGGTCCTAATGACCGAGAAACCTATACATTCACTTACCTGGTCTCCTTAGCAATCTGGACCTCTTCTCTTCAACTTCTTCACCTAAAACACGTGCATTACAGTAGTTAAATCAAAATCCTAAAACTCTACTCATAAATCATCCTAGGATCTAATAGCTAAAGTCATTCCCGAATCCTTGGTTTGATATACTGTGCAAAATCTGAAATCCAAAATAAAACAAACAGGTTCCATTATCGATTAAATCTGAGTTGATTACTTAAAATGTCTAGAATTAATTCGGGTTGACATTACTACTCTCGGATTCTAAAATGTTCTAATACTACTCAGCCATTGATAAAATCCGAGTTCAAATGGCGAGCTGAAAACAGAGCTCCAAACACAAACAAATAACTACATTGTCCATTTCATACCTCGGGTGTGGATTCGCAAAGAAATGCGGGCTAGAAACCAGTTGTCGGCGAGGAAGACACTGATAGCAGTGAGCGGGGGCTTGGGAGAGAAGAAATCGCCGGAAAGGGAGGTGTCGGCTACAGTGGTTTAAATGAGGTTTAAATCCCTTTCCTTTTCCTTTAAATACTGGCCTCAATCCTCCATTATTACAACTTTGCCACTCAACCTAGTTTAGATCCACATGTAATTAATTAAGCTTGTCATAAATCCTAAACTATGAAGATTAAATATTTATGACCGTTAATACAGTTAAGAAAATCACCTGGCCGTTAACTCGGGTGTTACATAATATGGGTGAAATGAAAAATGCAATGCAAAAAGATAAGAAAATAACAATAAAATAAAAGTGATGGTGTGTGAAAATGGAGCTGAAAATAAAGAGTGGATATAGTGTGAAAGTGATGGCAATAAAATAAAAGAAATACCCTTAGCGGATCCGTAGAGCGATCTTACGGGTTAAGCTCTCGGATAAACGTTTTCTAGGAGGAAAACGACCACCGTAGGCCAGGAATTTTGTCCTCGGTCCAACTCCCAATGGAGAAGGTGAGGGAATTAGTAAGAGCTATCCTAGCAACCCAAGCTAGTTTAGCAATGGAGGACCACTCCACTTGGTTCAAAAAACCAAGGAAAAACACTCCTAAGGATACCCTCCTTTGAGTAGAGAAATAGAAATTTTATAAATAGGCAAAAGTTGTTTACAAACACCAATCCTATGCTTAAATAGAAAATCCTAGGGTGGATGATTAGGGTTTCCATAAGGATGAATGAATAGTGGCCCTTGGATGAAAAATGATGGATGGCCAAGATCAAGGCAAACAAGCACACATCCTAGGGAGGAGATGAATGCCATGCCTAAATGGATCAATGGAGGGAATCTTGCCATATCATCAATCCATGTTGCCACTAACTCTTGTACTTGCAAAATTATACCTTTAAATGTTGGCTCTTCTTTGGGCCATGGCTTCCTTTAGGCTCCATTTGTTGTAGACTTTTTCCTTCAATATTTGAGTTGAAATTCTTCAACCCATAATCCACCAACATACATCTAACCCTAACCACACAATCTAATGCATGAAATGCAAGTATAAAATCCTTACAATAAAGGCGAATGTATGCCAAATAAGTTCAAAATAAAAATTACAAAAAATAGGGCCCGGGAAGACAAATTCCCATTGGGCTAAGTATGACTCCTCCAAGCGATCCATATGCAATCCTTCTTCATAAATTTTTCCTACAAAAATAAAAACACGTAATAAATAGAGAATTTAGATAAAGCACGGGATTCTACTAAGTATCTTTTAAATGCAACCCGAGGCATGTCATCGATACATCTTGGTGCTACCAGGATGCACAGAAAAGGAAGAAGAATGAGCTTCAGCCAAGATCAACTCACGCAACTCCTTATCATTCGGAATGTACCATCGGTTCTTAAATTTCAAAGTGCCATCACTAGAGAGACTGAACTCCGAGGAGATGTCCTTTAACTTATTCATCATGCTACTATTGTAACACCCGACATTTCGGCCAGGTGAATTTTTCTGACCATTCTCATTGTTACCCTTTATTTAACCTTTATGATTAAATTTAACGTTGAGGAAAATTCATTACAAGTTGAGTAAAACTAGGTTGAGTGGCAATTTTGTAATAAAGATTGAAGGATTAGGTATAAATAGAAAATGGAAACCTTAAATCTCATTTAAACCTCACTGCAGCCGACATTTCCTCTCGGCGACTCCCTTCTTCTCTGGAGCCTTTTTCCTCCCCAGCAACTGGTTTTTCAACCTCCACTCCGATAACCCGCATTCTAGGTAAGATTTTGACAATGTAGATGCCGGGTAGTCATTTAGAACTCTGTTTTCAGTTGAACTTGTACTTCGGGCTCTTCAATGGCTGAGTCAGTTGGTTATCGTTCTTTATCTTCATTTGGTAATGCCACCTTTAAATCGATTCTGGACCTTTTATATAACCGACCCCGTTTAATCGATAGCTATATCTAGCTGTTTCGGTTTTGGATTTCAGACTGCACAGAGAACCTTAGCTGTTAGATTCTAGGATGACTTTCGATTAGAACTTTTAGGACTTTATTTTAACTACTGTAATGTGAAATGTGTTAGGTGAAGAAGTTGAAGAGAAGGTGATTCAAGTTGCTAAGGAATCCAGGTAAGTGAATGTATTAAGGTTTCCGGCCAATAGGGCCCTACATCAAAGGATTAAGTTAGATTTAGTGAACATTGTCTGCTATATGTTTGATGAAATGTCGATGGATATGGTTCTGTTATTCTCATGTACTCCCCTGTCTTAGTTCGATGATAAGTGCATTTATGTTATGCATCATGTTTTACTTCTCAAGCATATGAAAATGTTTTGAAATATGTTTTCTCATGAATAAGGTAAGAAGATAAAACTTATGCAACGTGGTTAAGTGAGGGTTGGGGGTGGTTCGGCGTATGTCACAGTCCGCAGTAGGACATATGAATACGACCCGCAGTAGGGACCATGATCAAACTCACTGTCGAACCCCCTTTACCAGCACAAATCCTCCCTTAAACCACATAATGTAATGAAGAATATGAATGATGAAAGGAATGATGAATATGAGCATGTCTACGAATGATGATTATGAACAATGAATACGAGATACGATTATGAATGATGATTAAGATAAGTACATGAAAAGAAAGACTTATGAGCATGTTTTTCTCCAAGTTATGCATTCATGAACTCATAATAGTTTGCATTCCTTACTAAGCCTTAGGCTTACAGTTACACCTTATGATGTAGGTGAAGAAATATCAGGTGAGGAATTCAAAGTTGATGAAAATGTCTAAGCTCGGTTGCTGGAGGTGATCAGTGTGAAATCTGTGGCTGGATGGCGATTATGACCCTCTGGTTTTACTCTTAAGGTTTTAATGATAACTATGAACATAAAAGTTTAAGTAGGATGATGTTACTTATGATTATGGAGCTTGAACTTGTCTAGCTTGAATACTGAGTATGAGTATATTATAAGAATATAGAACGAGTGATTTTAACTAAGTCTTCCGCTGTATGAGTTTTAAGGAATCTGTGGTTTATTCTGTTGGTGTCCCGGTATTAAGTTTGAAGTTATGATGTTTGTGCTGCCGGTAGACGAAATGTATTTGTCTATCGGAAGGTGTGAGTGTTATTATGGAATTTAGAAATCGGTAGATGAAGTTTGCTTGTCTACCGGAAGAAGAAGATGTTAGGTTAATGTTTAGTAGTCGGTAGATGAAAGTACTTGTCTATCGGCAGGAGATGTGTTATTTTGAAGTGTAGAAATCGACAGGAGGATTGTGATGGGAGTCGGGTAAGTCTGTCTTCCGGAGGACGTCATCGGAAGAGGAAAAGTATTTGTCTTCCGGCTGACGTCATCGGCAGACGATATGCCTAGAGATCGGCATGTGTAGTAGGTCAAGATACCGGAAGATGGAAATGTCATTCCGCCTTACCAGAAGATGTAGTGCCACATCATCGGCAGATGATGTGAGTTAATCTACCAGAAGATGTAGTGCCACGTCATCGGCAGATGATGTGAGTTAATCTATCGGAAGATGTAGTTGTCTTAAGCCATCGGCAGATGACGACAATGTCTGTTATCTGGCGATCGGTATGAGTAGTGAGTTAAGTTACCGGAAGATGTGATGCCACGTCATCGGCAGATATAGAGTATTTGCCATCGGCAGATGAGAGCATCGTCTATTGTTCTCTCATCGGCAGATGTAGGTGGCTTCCGTTGTATAATTGAACGGTGTTTTAATTGGTCACACGAGTTGCACGTGACTGTCGGCAGATGCAAATATGTGTGCCTGCCGATAGATGTTTAATGAATCATGTGAGATGCACGTGCTGACCGGTAGAACAACTAGATGTTGTCGTTTAGCGATCGGCAGGAGTGAAAGCTAAATGCGGTTATTCAGCGAATTTAAGTTAAGATGAGATATGATATAAGTCTGAGAAAAAAAAAAAGTATACTACGATTACAGAGGTATAAAAGTACGGATAAGTTTAAAGGAAAGTCATGACACGTGACGATCCTCCTCGGGTCGTTACAATTATGGTATCAGAGCTAAACCAGGTTCTAAAATCGGTTCTGTAGACTGCCTTCCAGCACAGATTGCCACCTGAGTACTCTCCAACAACTGTAAGTGTTTACGATTCTAGTGATGTCATTATGTTAAGATGTGTTTCTATTATTGCTTAGGAATCTCAAGATGGTAAGAGGTCAACAGAGGGAAGACAACGTGGATAGTACCACCGTTGCTCAGCTAATAGAATTAGTTAATCGCCAATCACGACAAATAGAGCAACTAGTGATTACTAGAGAAGAGCTTGGGAACTCCAGCTCTAATGTAACTCATGATCATGGGGGTGAGCGCTTCCACAGGCTCAGACCCCCGACATTCAATGGCCAAGTTTCTGACCCCATTTATGCTGAGGAATGGATCCGAAAAGTAGAGGACATGTTTAAGTATGCGAAAGTTGATGAAGGAGATAGAGTCACCTATGCTGTCTATCATTTGGAGCTGAATGCAAGGCATTGGTGGGATTCTCTTCAGAGCACTGTTAATGCAGAGACTATGACTTGGGATATGTTTAAGACTGCCTTCTTTGACAAGTACTTCAATAGGACCGTTCAGGCCAGCAAGAAGAAAGAATTTATGAACCTGCGGCAAACTGGCTCTGTGACGGATTATATATGCAAATTCGATGCCTTGTCACGGTTTGCTCCCCGACTGGTTGAGAATGATGAAGACAAGATTTACCAATTTGTTTAAGGACTGAAGCCGAGTTTGTATGTGAAGGTAAAGACTTCTGGGATACACAATATACCTTATGGCGAAGTGACGGCTAAGGCCCTGGAATTGGAGGAGGCTGAGATGACAGCTTATGCACAGCGTGAACAGCCAAGGAAGTTCACTAAGGAGACTCAACCACCACCACGGCAGAACAAGGGATGGCAACCCCAGCAGAACAGAAACCAGCAACAACAACAGCAAGGTGTTAAGAGACCCTTCAATCCAAACGATGATCAAGGAAAAGGAAAACGACCATTAGCCCCTCTATGCTCCAACTGCCAGAAGAATCACCATGGTGAGTGCAAGCTGCACTCTGGCCGTTGCTATAGATGCGACAAGGTTGGACACATAGCCAGAGACTGCCCGATGCCATCAGACCCGAATCGAATCAGAGTTGCACCAAGAGTCTATGCTATGATGGAGGATGATGATGTTGAACCACACACGGTCATATCAGGTACCATTATGGTTTGTGGTTTTTCTGCTTATACACTTATTGATACGGGAGCCACACACTCATTCATAGCAACCCTGTTTGTGTGTAAACATAAGTTAGAACTTTCGCCAGTTGATAAACCGTATAGAGTTATGTTACCATCAGGGAAGTCTTTACATTCTGAGCAAATGTTGAAGGGTGATGTTTTGTCCTTAGGAGATAAGGAGCTATATGTAGAACTGATTATGATTGACATGAAAGGATATGAGATTATTTTAGGAATGGATTGGTTATTTAGGCATTATGCCACGATTAGTTGTAGGTCTGGCCTAGTTGATTTCCGACCCCCAAATGGAGATCGGTATACCTTCCAAGCTATTCCAAAGATGAGTAAGATACCAATCATATCCTCACTAGTGACTCAACGGTTACTGAAGAGTGGTTGCTTGAGTTACCTAGCTAACATAATGGATGTCCGAGTAAAGAATAAAGTGGAATTACAAGGTATTCCTACCGTACGAGAGTTTCCTGAAGCATTCTTGGACGACTTACCGGGACTACCACCCGATAGAGAGGTAGAATTTGTGATTGATACATACCCCGAGGCATTACCTGTATCTAAGAATCCTTACCGAATGGCACCTGTTGAGTTAAAAGAATTAAAGGTCCAACTACAGGAATTAGTTGACAAGGGATTTATACGTTCTAGTAGTTCTCCCTGGGGTGCACCTGTCCTTTTCGTTAAAAAGAAAGATGGTTCTCTTAGAATGTGTATAGACTACAGAGAACTGAATAAGTTGACAGTCAAGAATAAATATCCTTTACCCCGGATAGATGACCTGTTTGACCAACTACAAGGAGCTAAGGTATTCTCAAAGATTGACTTACGTTCGGGTTATTACCAACTGAAGGTTAAGGAAGGAGATATACCAAAGACAGCCTTCAGAACCCGCTACGGACATTATGAATTTCTTGTGATGTCATTTGGACTGACTAATGCGCCTGCCGCTTTCATGGACTTGATGAACCGAGTATTTCGTGAATACCTGGATAAGTTTGTGATTGTGTTTATAGATGACATTTTAGTATACTCACAGACTGAAACCGACCATGCAGAACATTTGAGAATAGTATTATCAACCTTAAAACAGCAGCAGCTTTATGCCAAATTGTCCAAATGTGAATTTTGGCTGGATAAGGTCAACTTTTTAGGTCATGTCATTTCTGCTGAGGGCATATCAGTAGATCCAACTAAGGTTCAGGCCGTTAAGGATTGGCCACAGCCAAAGAATGTCAGTGAAGTTCGAAGTTTCCTTGGTCTGGCTGGCTACTATAGAAAGTTCATTAAAGGATTCTCTATGATAGCTAAACCTTTGACCAATTTAACCAAGAAGGACCTCAAGTACTTTTGGACCGAAGCTTGTGAAGATAGATTCCAATCATTGAAACAGAAGTTAACGACAGCCCCGCTATTAACTCTCCCAACTGAAGAAGGAAAATTTAGTGTTTATTGTGACGCATCCAAGATTGGTTTGGGATGTGTTTTGATGCAAGAAGGTAAAGTTGTGGCGTATGCCTCTAGGCAGCTAAAAGGTTATGAACAGAATTACCCCACTCATGATTTAGAGCTAGCTGCAGTTGTTTTTGCTTTAAAAATTTGGAGGCACTATTTGTATGGACAGCAGTGCGATGTGTTTTCTGACCACAAGAGTTTAAAGTATCTTTTCACCCAAAAGGAATTAAACATGAGACAAAGACGTTGGTTAGAATTTGTTAAGGACTATGACTTTGAAATCAAGTACCACCCGGGTAAGGCTAATGCTGTAGCCGATGCTTTGAGCAGAATGTCAAAAACAATGCAACCCGCAGTGTCAGTTTTGTCTGCACCCTTGAGGACTGAAGTTCAGAAGTTTGAATTGGAACTAGTTCCAGGGTTGTCAGCCTTACTTACCGATTTGACCATTCAACCAACGGTTTTGGAAAAGATCAAAGAGTCACAACAGAAGGATTCCGAGGAGAATAACAGTATGATGAATAAGTTGAAGGACGCCACCTCCGAGTTTAGTCTTTCCAATGATGGAATCCTGAGATTTAGGAATCGATGGTATGTCCCTTGTGATGAAGAATTACGTAAGTTGATTTTGGCCGAGGCTCACTCGTCTTCCTTTTCTATACATCCCGGTAGCACCAAGATGTATCGAGACTTGAAGTTACTTTATTGGTGGCCTAATATGAAGAGGGATATCGCCAAGTACGTAGAATCATGCTTGGTATGCCAGCAAGTTAAAGCCGAGCACCAACGACCAGGAGGTACCCTTCAACCTCTACCTATTCCCGAATGGAAGTGGGAAAACATTGCCATGGATTTTGTTGTAGGCTTACCTAAAACAACTAAAGGACATGACAGTATTTGGGTTGTGATTGATAGGATGACAAAGTCAGCTCATTTCTTACCTGTAAAGACAACCTACACGATGGACCAACTTGCTAATCTTTACGTTCAAGAAATTATCAGATTGCATGGGATTCCCGTATCCATAGTCTCTGATCGTGACCCTAGATTCACCTCCCGATTCTGGAAAAGTTTACAAGGTACCTTAGGCACAAAGTTATCCTTCAGCACCGCTTTTCACCCGCAGACAGATGGACAATCCGAGAGGACCATTCAGATACTCGAGGATATGTTGAGAGCATGTGTGCTTGACTTTCAGACTACATGGAGTAGACACCTACCTCTGATTGAGTTTTCTTACAACAATAGTTACCAGTCCACCATTGGTATGGCACCCTATGAAGCTTTGTATGGCAGGAAATGTAGGTCACCTTTGTACTGGGATGAGGTTGGTGAAGCGAAGTTATTGGGCCCAGAGATTTTGCAACAGATGTCAGACAAGATTACAGTCATTAGGAAAAGGATGTTAACTGCACAAAGCCGGCAGAAGAGTTATGCGGACCAAAGAAGAAGAGATCTTGAATTTTCTGTTGGCGATGAAGTTTTCCTGAAGATTTCACCATTTAGAGGAGTCTTAAGATTTGGTAAGAAGGGAAAGCTTAACCCACGGTTCATTGGACCATTCCCTGTCTTAGCTAAGATTGGTAGCACAGCCTATAGATTACTTTTGCCTCCATCTTTGGAAAAGGTTCACAATGTCTTTCATGTGTCTATGCTAAGGAAATGCATACGTGATCCGACTCAGGTTGTTGAACCAACAGAAATCGAAATTGAACCTAATTTGGTGTATGAAGAGAAACCAGTACAAATTTTGGATTCTGCAGTGAAGACTCTAAGGAATAAGGAAATCTTGTTGGTTAAGGCCTTGTGGAAGAATCATGGTATTGAAGAAGCTACATGGGAACTACAGCAGGATATGTTGGACAAGTATCCAAAACTCTTTGCTTGACCAATTTTCGAGGACGAAAATTTTGTTTAAGGAGGGGTGGATGTAACACCCGACATTTCGGCCAGGTGAATTTTCTGACCATTCTCATTGTTACCCTTTATTTAACCTTTATGATTAAATTTAACGTTGAGGCAAATTCATTACAAGTTGAGTAAAACTAGGTTGAGTGGCAATTTTGTAATAAAGATTGAAGGATTAGGTATAAATAGAAAATGAAAACCTTAAATCTCATTTAAACCTCACTGCAGCCGACATTTCCTCTCGGCGACTCCCTTCTTCTCTGGAGCCTTTTTCCTCCCCAGCAACTGGTTTTTCAACCTCCACTCCGATAACCCACATTCTAGGTAAGATTTTGACAATGTAGATGCCGGGTAGTCATTTAGAACTCTGTTTTCAGTTGAACTTGTACTTTCGGGCTCTTCAATGGCTGAGTCAGTTGGTTATCGTTCTTTATCTTCATTTGGTAATGCCACCTTTAAATCGATTCTGGACCTTTTATATAACCGACCCCGTTTAATCGATAGCTATATCTAGCTGTTTCGGTTTTGGATTTCAGACTGCACAGAGAACCTTAGCTGTTAGATTCTAGGATGACTTTCGATTAGAACTTTTAGGACTTTATTTTAACTACTGTAATGTGAAATGTGTTAGGTGAAGAAGTTGAAGAGAAGGTGATTCAAGTTGCTAAGGAATCCAGGTAAGTGAATGTATTAAGTTTCCGGCCAATAGGGCCCTACATCAAAGGATTAAGTTAGATTTAGTGAACATTGTCTGCTATATGTTTGATGAAATGTCGATGGATATGGTTCTGTTATTCTCATGTACTCCCCTGTCTTAGTTCGATGATTAAGTGCATTTATGTTATGCATCATGTTTTACTTCTCAAGCATATGAAAATGTTTTGAAATATGTTTTCTCATGAATAAGGTAAGAAGATAAAACTTATGCAACGTGGTTAAGTGAGGGTTGGGGGTGGTTCGGCGTATGTCACAGTCCGCAGTAGGACATATGAATACGACCCGCAGTAAGGACCATGATCAAACTCACTGTCGAACCCCCTTTACCGGCACAAATCCTCCCTTAAACCACATAATGTAATGAAGAATATGAATGATGAAAGGAATGATGAATATGAGCATGTCTACGAATGATGATTATGAACAATGAATACGAGATACGATTATGAATGATGATTAAGATAAGTACATGAAAAGAAAAGACTTATGAGCATGTTTTTCTCCAAGTTATGCATTCATGAACTCATAATAGTTTGCATTCCTTACTAAGCCTTAGGCTTACAGTTACACCTTATGATGTAGGTGAAGAAATATCAGGTGAGGAATTCAAAGTTGATGAAAATGTCTAAGCTCGGTTGCTGGAGGTGATCAGTGTGAAATCTGTGGCTGGATGGCGATTATGACCCTCTGGTTTTACTCTTAAGGTTTTAATGATAACTATGAACATAAAAGTTTAAGTAGGATGATGTTACTTATGATTATGGAGCTTGAACTTGTCTAGCTTGAATACTGAGTATGAGTATATTATAAGAATATAGAACGAGTGATTTTAACTAAGTCTTCCGCTGTATGAGTTTTAAGGAATCTGTGGTTTATTCTGTTGGTGTCCCGGTATTAAGTTTGAAGTTATGATGTTTGTGCTGCCGGTAGACGAAATGTATTTGTCTATCGGAAGGTGTGAGTGTTATTATGGAGTTTAGAAATCGGTAGATGAAGTTTGCTTGTCTACCGGAAGAAGAAGATGTTAGGTTAATGTTTAGTAGTCGGTAGATGAAAGTACTTGTCTATCGGCAGGAGATGTGTTATTTTGAAGTGTAGAAATCGACAGGAGGATTGTGATGGGAGTCGGGTAAGTCTGTCTTCCGGAGGACGTCATCGGAAGAGGAAAAGTATTTGTCTTCCGGCTGACGTCATCGGCAGACGATATGCCTAGAGATCGGCATGTGTAGTAGGTCAAGATACCGGAAGATGGAAATGTCATTCCGCCTTACCAGAAGATGTAGTGCCACGTCATCGGCAGATGATGTGAGTTAATCTACCAGAAGATGTAGTGCCACGTCATCGGCAGATGATGTGAGTTAATCTATCGGAAGATGTAGTTGTCTTAAGCCATCGGCAGATGACGACAATGTCTGTTATCTGGCGATCGGTATGAGTAGTGAGTTAAGTTACCGGAAGATGTGATGCCACGTCATCGGCAGATATAGAGTATTTGCCATCGGCAGATGAGAGCATCGTCTATTGTTCTCTCATCGGCAGATGTAGGTGGCTTCCGTTGTATAATTGAACGGTGTTTTAATTGGTCACACGAGTTGCACGTGACTGTCGGCAGATGCAAATATGTGTGCCTGCCGATAGATGTTTAATGAATCATGTGAGATGCACGTGCTGACCGGTAGAACAACTAGATGTTTGTCGTTTAGCGATCGGCAGGAGTGAAAGCTAAACGCGGTTATTTAGCGAATTTAAGTTAAGATGAGATATGATATAAGTCTGAGAAAAAAAAAAAGTATACTACGATTACAGAGGTATAAAAGTACGGATAAGTTTAAAGGAAAGTCATGACACGTGACGATCCTCCTCGGGTCGTTACAACTATTCTCCTTCGAATCCTTTTGCTTTGCCTCCTTGATCCTGTCCAAAATAGTTGGTCGGATAAATAAATCAGTCAGTAAAGCTGACAGCTCGGGAACTATTTCCAATTCGAACCTCTGAACTTCCTTCCTCAAAGGTATAGACATGGTTGATAATGCGGGTTGCATTGTCGTTGACATTCTGCTTAAAGTATCGGCTACAGCATTAGCCTTGCCTGGATGATACTTAATTTCGAAGTCATAGTCTTTAACAAATTCTAACCAACGTCTCTGTCTCATGTTTAATTCCTTTTGAGTAAAGAGGTACTTCAGGCTTTTATGGTCGAAAAATACCTCACACTGTTGTCCATACAGATAATGTCTCCAAATCTTTAATGCAAACACAACTGCGGCTAATTCCAAATCGTGAGTGGGGTAGTTCTGTTCATAATTCTTTAGCTGCCTAGAGGCATACGCTATAACCTTGCCTTCTTGCATCAAAACACACCCCAGTCCAACTTTGGATGCATCACAATAAACACTAAACTTTCCTCCTTCAGTTGGGAGAGTCAAAAGTGGAGCTGTCGTTAACTTCAGCTTAAGTGTCTGGAAGCCATCTTCACAAGCTTCGGTCCAAGAGTACTTGGTGTCCTTCTTTGTCAAACTAGTTAAAGGCTTAGCTATCATAGAAAATCCCTTAATAAACTTCCTATAATAGCCTGCCAAACCAAGAAAACTACGGACTTCACTAACATTCCTTGGCTGTGGCCAGTCCTTAACAGCCTGAATCTTAGTTGGATCTACTGATATACCCTCAGCAGAAATGACATGGCCTAAAAAGTTAACCTTATACAACCAGAACTCACATTTGGATAACTTGGCATAAAGTTGTTGCTGTCTCAGGGTGGTCAAAACTATCCTTAAGTGTTCCATATGGTCAGCCTCAATCTGTGAGTATATGAGAATATCATCTATAAATACAATCACAAACTTGTCCAAGTAATCACGAAACACTCGATTCATCAAATCCATAAAAGTTGCAGGTGCATTGGTTAACCCAAACGACATCACAAGGAATTCATAATGTCCATAGCGGGTCCTAAAAGCTGTCTTAGGTATATCACTTTCCTTAACCTTCAATTGGTAGTACCCCGAACGCAAATCAATCTTTGAAAACACCTTAGCTCCTTGCAATTGGTCAAACAAGTCGTCGATTCGAGGCAAGGGGTATTTATTCTTAATCGTCAACTTGTTCAGTTCTCGGTAATCTATGCACATCCTTAGGGAACCATCTTTCTTCTTAACGAACAACACAGGTGCACCCCAGGGAGAACTACTAGAGCGTATGAATCCCTTGTCTACTAATTCCTGTAGTTGGACCTTTAACTCCTTTAGCTCGACAGGTGCTATGCGATAAGAATTCTTAGATACGGGTAATGCCTCAGGATAAGTATCAATTACAAATTCTATTTCTCTATCGGGCGGTAATCCTGGCAAATCATCCATAAACACATCAGGGAACTCTTTAATTATAGAAATATCTTGTAGCTCTACTTTGTTCTTTACCCGATTATCGATCACACTAGGTAGATAACTCTCACAACCATCTTTCAATAACCGTTGAGCCTCTAGTGAGGATATAATCGGTATCTTACTTATTTTCGGGATAGGTTGGAAAGTGTACTGATCTCCATTAGGGGGTCAAAAATCGACTAATCCAGACCTACAACTTATCGTGGCATAATGCCTGGATAACCAATCCATTCCTAATATAACTTCATATCCCTTCATGTCAACTACAATCAGTTCTACATATAACTTCTTATCTCCTAGGGACACAATATCGCCTTTCAATATCTGCTCAGAATACAAGGACTTTCCCGATGGTAACATCACACTATATGGCCTATCAGCTGGTAAGTATTCTAACTTATGTTTACTCGCAAACAAGGTTGCAATAAATGAGTGTGTGGCACCCGTGTCTATAAGTGTATAAGCAGAAACACCACAGATTATAATTGTACCTGTTATGACCGTATGCTGCATGGTGTCTTCGTCTTCCATCATAGCAAAGACTCGGGGCATTACTCTTGCTCGGTTTGGATCGGGTGGCATGGGGCAGTCTCTGATTACATGTCCGACCTTGTCACATCTAAAACAGCGGCCATAAAGTAACTTGCATTCGCCGGGATGGTTCTTCTGACAGGTGGGGCATTGAGGGGCTATTGGTCGCTTTCCTTTTCCCTGATCATCATTTGGATTGAAGGGTCTCTTTATACCTTGTTGTTGTTGTGGTCCCCTGTTCTGTTGCGGCTGCCATCCTTTGTTCTGACGTGGTGGCGGCTGAGTTTCCTTCATGAATTTTCTTGGTTGCTCACGCTGGGCATATGCTGTCATTTCTGCCTCTTCCAGCTCCAAGGCCTTAGCCGTCACTTCACCATAAGGTACATTGTGTATCCCAGCAGTCTTTACTTTCATGTACAAACTCGGCTTCAGTCCCTGAACAAATTGGTAAATCCTGTCCTCATCATCCTCAATCATTCGGGGAGCAAACCGTGATAAAGCATCAAATTTGCATATGTAATCCGTCACAGAGCCAGTTTGTCGCAGATTCATGAACTCCTTCTTCTTGTTGGCCCGAACAGTCCTATTGAAGTACTTGTCAAAGAAGGCAGTCTTAAATATTTCCCAGGTCATAGCTCCGGCATTAGCGGTGTTCTGGATTGAATCCCACCAATGCCTTGCACTCAATTCCAAATGAAAGACAGCATATGTGACCTTATCTCCTTCATCAACCTTTGCGTACTTAAACATGTCTTCTATCTTTCGAACCCACTCCTCAGCATAAATAGGATATGAAACATGTCCATTAAACACCCGGGGTCGAAGCCGGTGGAAATGCTCACCCCCATGATCATGAGTTGCATTAGTACTAGAGTTTCCTTGTTCTTCTCTAGCAGTCATCAGCTATTCGATCTGGCGAGATTGGCGCATGACCAACTCTGTCAACTGAGCAATGGCATTGCTATCCTCATTGGTCTCTCTCTGCTGACCTCTAACCATTTTGTGATTCCTAGACAAATAATTATAGATGCATATTAACTTAGTGACATTTACTGAAATCGTAAATACTTACAGTTGCTGGAGTGTGCTCATGTGACAGTCAGTGCTGGAAGGCAGTCTGCAGAATCTGTTTTAGAACCCGGTTTTGCTTTGATACCATAATTGTAACAGCCCCGGAGGGATCGTCACATAATCCATATCTTTCTTAATCATTTAATTCTTATTACTCACACTCTACTCATTTTTAGTAATATATTTTTTTTTTGAAACATAACTTAACTCAAAATGTCATACGTAATTCACTAGGCATCATTCGGTAAGGGAATACTCTACATATCTGCAAGCGGGCAGTGCAATGTGTATCGGCTGGTGAAAGGAAACTTAAACCTTTAGACTGCACCTGCCGATTGAGGAATAAAACCACATCTACCGGTCACTAGACGACAAAACCATGTTTATATCATCTGGTAAAGAGACTTCTTACATCATCCAATGAAATAAGGGGACATCATCCGATGAACATGTGCTTCTCACGTGAATAATTAAAACATGATCCGGTCACTAAACGACAAAATAACATCCTCATCATCCGGTAGCTTAAACACTCTACATCTGCCGATCGCTAGACGACAAAATAGCACTTTTATCATCTGATGGCTTAAACACTTTACATCTGCCGATCGCTAGACGACAAAATAGCACTTTCATCATCCGATGGCTTAAAAACTCTACATCTGCCGATCGCTAGATGACAAAATAGCACTTTCATCATCCGATGGCTTAAACACTCTACATCTCCCGATCGCTAGACGACAAAATAACACTTTCATCATCCGATGGCTTAATCACTCTACATCTGCCGATGACGTCAGCCAGATGATTGCTTTATCCAGCTTCTATCACACGGCAGAAAAACACTATAATCATCTAACAACTTCATCCAATAGAAAATACCACAACTCACCCAAATCTTATCTTAGTAACTACAAACCTCAAGGAGTAAGAATCATAAACTCATCCAAAATACGCATAGCGGACGGCTTAAGCAAAACAACCCATTCAATAATCCTTAAAATCGTTATCAGACTCTGAAGTCAAATCATTCAAATCCGAATCTCATTGTTATAAGAAATTCTGTTCTACTTAGTCATCTGTTTATCATAAACTTCTCTGACTTACTATGAGCATAACCAGGGGACTTAATCGCCTATCCAGCCTTGCACTGTCATACTGAGCATCCTTTGAAGTAGGGTCCTAATGACTGAGAAACCTATTCATTCACTTACCTGGTCTCCTTAGCAATTTGAGCTCCTTTCTCTTCCAACTTCTTCACCTAAAACATTTACATTGCAGTAGTTAAAATAAAATCCTATTAGTTCTAATCACAAGTCATCCTAGGATCTAACAGCTATAGTCACTCCCGAATCCTGAGTATAGTTCTCTGTGCAGTTTGAAATCCAAAACCCAGAACAGACAGATTCAATAAGCGATATCTCAGGGTTGTTTGTTTAATGTCCCAAAATTGGTTCGGAATGACATTACTACATTCAGATTTTAAATATCCTTACTAATACTCGGCCATTGAAGAATCCAGAACCTCAACACATAGCTGAAACAGAGCTTAACGACTGAAAGATAGCTACATTGTCAAACTCGTACCTCGAGCACAAAGTAGCCGAGAAGCAGCAAGGAAACCGATCGTCGAAGGAGGGATTTCCAGCTGACAGAGAGCGAGAGCTTGGGAGAGAAGAAATCGCCGGGAATTGGGGATGTCGGCTACAGTGGTTTAAATGAGGTTTGAATCCTTTCCTTTTTCTTTAAATACTGGCCTCAATCCTCCATTATTACAACTTTGCCACTCGACCTAGTTTATATCCACATGTAATTAATTAAGCTTGACATAAAACTTTAAACCGTGAAGATTGAATATTCGTGACCATTAATACAGTTTAGGAAGTCACCTGGTTGAAGTTGTCGGGTGTTACACCCGCTGGTGGGTGTCGGACTGGCAGGAAGACTCATGGATCCTCTCGCTGGTGGGGGCCGGGTTGACACTGCACGGTCGGTTCACGGATCCTACTACTGTGTGTGTAACGACCCCAACGGAATCACCACAATTCATTACTTAATCTCTTAATCATTTGATTCTTACTTCCTTACACCTTGTTCATGGTTAGTGTTAATATTATTCCCTCTTTGTTTTCTCTTTTTTTTTTTTTTTTTTCAAACATCTCTTGATCTGCATCTATCGATAGAGTTATAGACTCACATCGACCAATGATCACGTGTCCGCCACGCGACACATCTGATCTCAACCAGTAATAGACATCCACCGGTGGTCACGGGCATTGCACGTGCCTAATTAAATACATCGCCCGGTCCCGAACATTCTCCACTAGATGTTCATATTTACCCTACATCGACCGGTGGTCATGTGTGCTTCACGTGACCGACTTAAAACATTACCTGGACATTAAACAATAAGAGAATACTCACATCATCCGGTCACTAGACGACAAATTAACATTTACATCATCCGGTGAAGAATTACACTTCATCCACCGAATGCTAGACGACAAAATACCATTTACATCATCCGGTGAAGGAATACACTCCATCCACCGAACGCTAGACGACAAAATACCATATACATCATCCGGTGACTTAATACGCTACATCTTGCCGATCACTAGACGAAAAAATAACACTCACATCATCCGATGGCTTAAACACTCTACATCTGCCGATCACTAGATGACAAAATAGCACTTTCATCATCTGATGGCTTAGACACTACATCTGCCGATCACTAGACGACAAAATAACACTCTCATCATCCGATGGCAATTACCACAACTCACCCAAATCTTAACTTAGTAACCATAAACCTCAAAAAGTAAAAAAAATCATAAATTCATCTAAAATACGCATAGCGGAAGACTCAAGCAAAACAAACCATTCATAAATCCTTAAAATCGTATTCAGACTCTAAAGACAAGCCCTTCAAATCCAAATCTCATTGTTATAAGAAATTCTGTTCTATTTAGTCATCTGTTCTTCGTAAACTTTTCTGACTTACTATGAGCATAACCAGGGAACTTCATCGCCTATCCAGCCTTCACTGTCACACTGAGCATCCTCAGGCAACCAAGTTTAAACATCATCTCTGGACTTGAAATCCTCACCTTCTAACTCTTCACCTACATCATAAGATTTAACTATAAACCTAATGCTTAGTAAGGAATGCAACAATAACATGGATGCATGAATGTATAATTTGGGAAAATCACATGCTCATAAGTCTTTTCTTGTTCATATCTTTGCTCATAATCATCATTCATTGTCATGGATCATATTCATCATTCATAGTCATGGATCATATTCATCATTCACAGTCATGGATCATATTCATCATTCATAGTCATGGATCATATTCATCGTGCATAGTCATTTATCATATTCATCATTCATAGTCTTTGATTATATTCTTCATTTAGGTTGTGTGGATTAAGAGAGGATTTGTGCCGGTAAAGGGGGTTCGACAGTGAGTTTGATCTTGTTCCCTACTGCGGGTCGTATTCATATGTCCCTCTTTGGACTGTGACATACGCCGAACTGCCCCAACCCTCACTTAATCCATGTTGCATAAATCTTATATATATACATATATACATACATATCTTGTTCATGGAAAACATGCATTAAAACATTTTCTTATGCTTGAGAAACATTCATGATGCATGAACATGAGAACTTTTAACCCATCAGACTATGACAAGGATCATACCAGAGCAGACAACTTCACATTCACTAGCAGGCCATCAAATTGTATAACTCACAACGTTCATCAATCCTTCAAGTGCAGTCAAGCTCATCATCATAAGGTAAACATTAGACATCTAAAACAACCTAGTACTCCCACGATGTAGGGCTCTATTAGCCGGAAATCTTAATATATTCACTTACCTGGTCTTCTTAGCACTTGAGCTCCTTTCTCTTTAAACTTCTTCACCTAAAACATTTACATTGCAGTAGTTAAAACAAAAATCCTAATAGTTCTAATCTCAAGTTATCCTAAGATTTAATAGCTAAAGTCATTTCCACTCTCAGATTTCAAATGTCCTTATTATTAGTCAGCCATTGGAAGATCCAAAACTCCAATGCCGAGTAGAAAACAGGGCTAACAAACTAATAGATAGCTACGTTGTCTATTGCATACCTCAGGCACAGAGTAGTCGAGTGGTGGCAGAGAAACCGATCATCAAAGAGAGTATGCTGAAAGCAGAGAGCAAGAGCTTGGGAGAGAAGAAATCGCCGAAAAGGAAGGTGTCGGCTACAGTGGTTCAAGTGAGGTTTAAAACATTTCCTTTTTCTTTATATATCGGTCATCACCCTCCGTTATTACAACTTTGCCACTCAACCTAGTTTAAATCCACATAAAATTAATTATTCTTGGTATAAAACTCTAAACCGTGAAGATTGAATATTTATGACCGTTAATACAGTTAGGAAGTCACCTGGCTGAAGTTGTCGGGTGTTACAGTGTGGGCCGGACTGATCGTTACGGTTATTGTCCGAGAGGACCACGATAACAATGCCCTTGCCACTTCCTCGTGCCCCCTTAACCCAAGACAAGTGGTACATGAATAAGAATTACGAACATGATTTTTACGATACATGCATACATGATCACTTCACATATATCTTTACATTCCTTACTAAGCATTAGGCTTATAGTTTAAACCTTTTGATGTAGGTGATGAATTTGAAGGTGAGGACCTCAAACCTAACGATGAAGTGTAAGTCGGGTTGCTTGAAGGTGCTCATGGCGGGGTTTTGTGGTTAGGCGGCGTTTTGACCCGAAGGTGGTGCTCCTAGCATGATTTGGTATAGGTTTATGATTTTGAAAGTATAAGAAGAAAATGTTTTTCATAGGATTTTCATATGATAGTAAATACTAGGATGGTTGACGGTTTTCTTTCTTTATGATTTTAAGATGAATTTATGACTAAGGGATTTTTACCTGTTTTGTCTTCCGCTATAGTCTAAACGTTTTGTTCTCGTATGATTTTTAACAATGGATGGTTTAAAGATTTAAAGTTTCTTGTTTGAATGATTTAAATTGAGTTTTGGTTGAAGAAATTAGGGGAAGTTATGAGTTATTTTGTTGTTTGTATAAGTGTCACAACCCGAGAAGGGGCCTAACAGAAACACCAGGTTAAACGATCAACCTCGGAGAGGTCCACCGTCTAACCTAAGGCTAAATGCGGAAGTTTAGCACTAATCCAGGACCTCCTCGAAGCAACAAACATAAGAGAGTACAAACAATCGTAGAAATACAAGATATATGAAAATAATTACATGCTAAAGTAAGGTACAATCTCGAATGTCTTACATAATACAAAGCTGCAGACAATAAAAGGTGAGACTCTAGGGAAAAAAATCCAATACGACAGAGCTCACTTCCTAGCCTTCTTTCCTCTACCTTATTATCCATTTAAAACAGTTGAAGGGGCTAATGATAAAATAAGTATATATAGTGAACATAGGCCCACATCAACAATGCTAACATAAAAATATATATCCAGGTATACAGTAAAAAGGGAGGTCACTCACGGATCCTCCGAACCACACCAACACATAAAGGCCACGATAACACCAGGCAGGGCCTCATAGGGAGAAGAGAAAAGGTCAACCACCAGGAGGGACGAACCACTCAGCCTTGGACCACCAAGACACACGCGTTAGAGCACACCAGAAGGGACAAACCACTCAACCCTAGGCCCAAGGGGACCACGCATTGGATTTATCCTACCGGGAGTAGCAACGAACAGACACTGGCCAGGTCGGGTAACGGGGCGAGCATGTCTCCGAGCCCATTCCGCCTATTCTCAAGGGGCGTACCCTACATTCCGCCTATTATCAAGGGGCATACCCTACATTTCGCCTATTCTAAGGGGGCGTACCCTATCCAAACAAATGTGGGGAGTAACACAACCACTGGACAAAACCCCCTGATACTCTTAGCTGGGCCCCGCTAAGAGTGCCAGACGGTTATCTCCAATATCAAACTCCAAATGGCACATCAGAAAACCAATGCATGAACAATGTCAAATGCATGTATAAAACCATCTGGATGCCAAACATGATAAATCTCATGACAATCCCAAATCCAGCCCATCGGAAAAGGTAAGTAAAACATGGCATCTCAAATCCAATAGGCAGTATGAATCGATCAAAAAGTATACGTGCCACTATATGCAAAATAATCATGCCAGTAAAAATGCCGACATCAATACTAGTGGTATCCCACCAAAAATAATATACGTGCATGCAAGGCTAGGTATAACGCGGAAAGTATCATAACCCATACCCCAGTGGCGAGTCCTCCTATCCTCGGTAAACCGTGGCTCCCCAGGAATTGCTTCCAAATCAGCAAAATCCTCTGAATCTGAGAAACAGCACAAAGAAGAAACCCCGTTAAGGTCCAATTGGGTTCAGAAACGATATAACTATGAACCGGGGCGAAAACGGGACCAAACGGCTCTTGTTGACTTTTGTTCAAAAGTCAACGTCAACGGTCAAAGTCAACAGTCAAAAGTCAACGATTGACTATTTACTTTGACTGACCGGACCGGTTCGGGTCCGGACCGAATCGGGTTGGCTCAAGTCGGGTCAGACCAAAAATAGCTAGGTTGACCCGGCCTGATGGGCCCCCGCCGGATCCAGCCTGGATTGGCCTCGGGTCGGACCCGTAACCCCAACTGGGCCAAGGTAGAACCCGGGCCATAAAGGCTATTGGGTCTGGGCCTGGGCTTGGCCCAACCCAACCGACCCAACTCGGCCTTGGGCCTAAGTCAACTCGGCCCATTGCCCGAGTTGACTCAGCCCACAGCCGAGTTGACCCGGCCGGCGACTGCCAAACGCCGACGACACTGTCGGCGAACCACCGGTGACCACACATTACCAGAAAATCGAGTTTTCTAACCTGTTTTTCGCCAAATTTTGTTTCCAACACGTTTCTCGTCTTCTCTCCAGTCGATTCCTACTAAAAACACAAAGAAATCGTTCCTAAATCGCAGATCTACAAAAACCTAAAACCCGAAACCTTCTCGGGCAAAAATCGGGAGATAGAGGGCTTACCTTTGAAAACTCTCTTCGCCAACGTTGATCTACGCTTCGAGACGAACGTTTTGACACCAAGATCGCACCGAACGGAGGTCGTTCCGGTGTCGGCGATTCTCTCCCACGCATTGGCTCTCTCTCTCCCTTTCTCTCTCTTCCTTCTGGTGTTCTGCTGAGAAGAGAAGGACGATAAGGTTTTCAAAAGAAAACCTTATCAAAACTTTATTTTCTTTTGTTTTATTCATTTATTATTTATTTTATTTTAATTTTATATTAAATCAAATTCATTTATTATTTTACCTACTTTATTTTATTTTGATTTTAATTAGTTCTTTTATTTAATTTTACTTTAAATTCATTTAACGATTGATTTTACGATTTCAACTCCTACCAAAAATTAACGAAATTAATCCTAATATTTACACTTACAATTCACGAAAAATTTATTCAAATTTTTACAACTACTAAAATTTGGCGGATTTTACATCTTTTCCCCCTTTTTATGAATTTCGTCTTCGAAATTCGCCTCAACTACACATCATAGAAAAGGTTAGGGTACTTATCCGCCATCTCGTACTCCTAGCTCCCATGTAGTTTCTTTGTCTATGTGGTTCCTCCATCGCACCAGAACATACGGAGCCTCTCGACGACGAAAGCGCCGAAGCTCACGTCCCAAAATCTGTTCTAGCACCTCTTCGTACGTCGCGTCAGCCTGGACGGGTACCTCATCCCACGAAACATTATAAGACGGATCAGGATTGTACTTCCTCAGTTGAGATATATGGAAAACATTGTGCACATGCCCCAACTGAGGAGGTAACTCTAGCCGGTAAGCCACCACTCCAATCCTCTCAACAATCTGGAATGGCCCAATGTACCGCAGGGCTAACTTTCCCTTCACCTTAAACCTGCTGACACCAAGAGTAGGATGAACCTTCACAAAGACAAAATCCCCAGCATCAAACTCCACCTCACGTCGCTTCAGGTCTGCATAAATCTTTTGCCGACTCTGCACGACCTTCAGCCTTTCACGAATCTGGTGGATCTTTTCTGTGGTCTCTCGAATGATATCAGGTCTAAGCGCAAATCGTTCCTCTTTTTCGGCCCAACACAAAGGAGAACGACATGACCGACCATACAAAGCCTCAAACGGAGAAACCCCGATGCTGGTCTGGTAGCTGTTGTTATACACGAACTCAACCAGTGGCAAGTGGTCTATCCAACTGCTACCAAAATCCAGAATACAGGACCTCAGCATATCCTCTAAGATCTGAATAGTCCTCTCGGACTGTCCATCTGTCTGGGGATGATGTGCAGTACTCATCTGGGTCTTCGTACTGAGCTCCTTCTGCAATCCTCTCCATAAATCCGAAGTGAAACGAGGATCACGGTCAAACACAATGCTTAAAGGTACCCCAAGAAGACGAACAATGTTCTGCACATATAACCGACTGAGCTTGGCAACAGAAAAAGTCATCCGAACAGGAATGAAATGTGCCGACTTCGTCAATCAATCCACAATAAGCCAGATAGAATCAAATCTCTTTGTAGTCCTGGGAAGATGGGTAACGAAGTCCATGGTAACCTCTTCCCACTTCCATTTCGAAATCGGTAATGGCTGGAGCAAACCCGCTAGCCGCTGGTGCTTAGTTTTGACTCTCTGGCAGGTCATGCATCGGGCAACAAATTCTGCTACCTTTCTCTTCATGCCAGCCCACCAATACTGACGCTTCAGATCCTGATACATTTTGATACTTTCGGGGTGAATGACAAAACTGGATCTGTGCGCCTCATCCAAAATAGCCTGCCTCAAGTTGGAGATGTTGGGAACCGCTACCTTACCATGATAGAACATGTCCCCATCAACATTCACCGACCAACCCTCACACTGTTCCCCATTCTGAAGTTGTCCCACCCTGAATACAAGCTCCTCATTCTGCCGCTGTAGCTGCTTCACCCTTATGAGCATCGAAGGTGTAGCCGCTACATGGTAGACATAAGCCTGGCTCCCAGTATCATGATACTGCAACTGAAAATCCCCAATCACCAAAGACTTCCTCCACTCATCCAGAATCATGCAGGAAATGGAAGCCCGAGGATACCGGCTCAATGCATCAGCCACTGCATTAGCCTTGCCTGGGTGGTATTCCAAACTAAAATCATAATCCTCTAAATACACCATCCATCTGCGCTGCCTCAAGTTGTGGTCCTTTTGGTGAATAAGTACTTTAAACTCTTGTGATCGGAGAAAACCTGGAAGCTGACCCCATATAAATAACTCCACCAGATCTTCAAAGCAAAGACGATGGCAATTTAGCTCTAGGTCATGGGTAGGATAGTTCTGCTCATGGGGCTTCAACTGCCGAGAGGCATAAGCCACTACCTTACCCTGCTGCATCAATACACACCCCAAACCAACCCCGGAGGCGTCGGTATACACAGCATAGGAAAGGTTCCCATTAGGAACTATCAGAATAGGAGCACTAGTCAACCTTCGCTTCAATTTTTCAAAGGCATCCTAACAGTCGACATCCCAAACAAACTGCACATCCTTGCGAGTGAGTTTGGTAAGTGGCGCGGCAATATATATTTTTCACAAAGCGCCGATAATATCCAGCTAACCCGAGGAAGCTACAAATCTCCGAGACGTTCTTGGGTGGCCACACTACCGCCTCAATCTTCGTAGGATCAACAGAAATACCCTCCCGCGAAACGATATGGCCCAAGAACTTCACCTCAGAAGCCCAGAAATCACATTTGCTGCGCTTCGCATATAACTGATGCTCCCTCAAGGTCTGTAGGACAATGCGGAGATGCTCACGATGTTCACGACGAGTCTTCGAATAAATCAAGACGTCATCAATGAAGACTACCACAAACTGATCCAGATAGGGCCAGAAGATCCTATTCATTAGATCCATAAACACCGTTGGGGCGTTAGTAAGCTCGAACGGTAAGACCAAGAACTCAAAATGTCCATATCTAGTCCGGAAAGCAGTCTTAGGTATATCCTCTTCCCGAATCTTCACCTGATGATACCCTGTTCTCAAATCAATCTTCGAAAAATATCGTGAACCACCGAGCTGATCAAAGAGGTCGTCAATACGTGGAAGCGGGTACTTGTTCTTAACAGTAACCCAGTTCAGCCTCCGATAATCAACACACAACCTCAACGATCCATCCTAATTTTTACCAAATAAAACGGGAGAGCCCTAGGGCGACACACTCTCCCTGATAAATCCTCTGCTCTGCAGATCATCTAACTGCTTACGCAGTTCAACTAACTCGGCGGGTGACATCCTGTAGGCAGGTATAGAAACTAGAGTAGCCCCTGGAACGAGATCGATACAAAACTCAATCTCTCTATCTGGAGGTAAACCCGATAGCTCATCAGGAAAGATGTCATAGTACTCCCTGACGAATGAGACATCAATCTCCTGTACCGCGGTCTCAAGCTCTAGGTCCATCGACCAAAGTCCCCCATACTGTTCCAATCCACTCCTGCCCTGCAAACCTAGCCGAAACATGGAGTTCACAATCCTCATACAAGGACCTCTATGGTAGGCAACAACCCTGCCGGACTTCGAGATAACTGTGACCCGCCTCAAGTGACAATCAACTATCGCCTGATATTTCATCAGCCAATCACAACCCAGAATGACGTCAAACTGCCTCAAAGGCAGGACAATAAGATCGACTGAAATCTTGCAGTCGTCGATCACCACACATACTGAACTGCAGATATATGCAACTCCACTCCTATCGCCCATTGGAGTATTCAAAAAGAAAGGGGTTTCCATCTCCTCGATGGCCAACCCCAACACGAGATTGTACCACATTAGCATTTTATTCATCAATCATTCTTTCCACGTATTCTACGAACTGCTCATACTAGATCTCAAACATTTGTCACTAAGAGGTCATTGAACATTGCGCTTTGATACTAATAAATTTCTGTCACAACCCGAGAAGGGGCCTAACAGAAATGCCAGGTTAAACGATCAACCTCAGAGAGGTCCACCGTATAACCTAAGGCTAAATGCGGAAGTTTAGCACTAATCCAGGACCTCCTAGAAGCAACAAACATAAGAGAGTACAAACAATCGTAGAAATACAAGATATATGAAAATAATTACATGCTAAAGTAAGGTACAATCCCGAATGTCATACATAATATAAAGCTGCAGGAAATAAAAGGTGAGACTCTAGGGAAAAAAATCCAATACGACAGAGCTCACTTCTTAGCCTTCCTTCCTTTACCTGTAGAGGGGGAGTCATTGGGGTGAGTGACACACTCAGTATGGGATGTTATACCTACCACTCAAAAGATGCATGCCTTATCAAATCAATGCACGTTTTAAAAATCAAAACCAGTTTCAATGTTATTCATTTCTCTTCTTATTATCCATTTAAAATGGTTGAAGGGGCTAACGATAACATAAGTATATATAGTGAACATAGGCCCACATCAACAATGCTAACATAAAAATATATATCCAGGTGTACAGTGAAAAGGGAGGTCACTCACAGATCCTCCGAACCACACCAACACAGAAAGGCCGCGATAACACCAGGCAGGGCCTCATAGGGAGAAGAGAAAAGGTCAACCACCAAGAGGGACGAACCACTCAGCCCTGGACCACCGGGACACACGCACTATAGCACACCAGGAGGGACGAACCACTCAACCCTTGGCCCAAGGGAACCACGTAGTGGATTTATCCTACCGGGGGTAGCAACGAACAGACACTGGCCAGGTCGGGTAACTGGGCGAGCATGTCTCCGAGCCCATTCCGCCTATTCTCAGGGGGGCGTACCCTACATTCCGCCTATTATCAAGGGGCGTACTCTACATTCCACCTATTCTAAGGGGGTGTACCCTATCCAAACAAATGTGGGGAGTGCCACAACCACTGGGCAAAACCCCTTGATACTCTTAGTTGGGCCCCGCTAAGAGTGCCAGACGGTTATCTCCACTATCAAACTCCAAATGGCACATCAGAAAACCAATGCATGAACAATATCAAATGCATGTATAAAACCATCTGCATGCCAAACATGATAAATCTCATGACAATCCCAAATCCAGCCCGTCGTCAAAGGTAAGTAAAACATGGCATCTCAAATCCAATAGGCAGTATGAATCGATCAAAAAGTATACGTGCCACTATATGCAAAATAATCATGCCAGTAAAAATGCCGACATCAATACTAGTGGTATCCCACCAAAAATAATATACGTGCATGCAAGGCTAGGTACAACGCGGAAAGTATCATAACCCATACCCCAGTGGCGAGTCCTCCTATCCTCGGTAAACCGTGGCTCCCCAGGAATTGCTTCCAAATCAGCAAAATCCTCTTAATCTGAGAAACAACACAAAGAAGGATCCCCGTTAAGGTCCAATTGGGTTTAGAAATGATATAACTATGAACCGGGGCGAAAACGGGACCGAACGGCTCTTGTTGAATTTTATTCAAAAGTTAAAGTCAACGATCAACGTCAACGGTCAAAGTCAACAGTCAAAAGTCAACGATTGATTGTTTACTTTGACTGGCCGGACCGGTTCGGGTCCGGACTGAATCGGGTCGATCCAAGTTGGGTCAAACCGAATTAGGTTGGCTCAAGTCGGGTCAGACCGAAAATAGCTGGGTTGACCTGGCCTGATGGGCCACCGCTGGATCCGGCCTGGATTGGCCTCGGGTCGGACCCGAAAACCCCAACTGGGCCAAGGTAGAACCCGGCCCAGAAAGGCTATTGGGTCTGGGCCTGGGCTTGGCCCAACCCAACCGACCCAACTCGGCCTTGGGCCAGAGTCAACTCAGCCCATTGCCCGAGTTGACTCAGCCCCCAGCCGAGTTGACCCGTCCGGTGACTGCCGAACGCCGACGACATGTCGGCGAACCACCGGCGACCACACATTGCCGAAAAATCGAGTTTTCTAACCTGTTTTTCGCCAAATTTCCTTTCCAACGCGTTTCTCGTCTTCTCTCCAGTCGATTCCTACCAAAAACACAAAGAAATCGACCCTAAATTGCAGATCTACAAAAACCTAAAACCCGAAACCTTCTCGGGCAAAAAATCGGGAGATAGAGGGCTTACCTTTGAAAACTCTTTTCTCCAACGTTGATCTACGCTTCGAGACAAACGTTTTGACACCAAGATCGCACCGAACGGAGGTCGTTCTGACGTCCGCGATTCTCTCCCTCGCGTCGGCTCTCTCTCTCCCTTTCTCTCTCTTCCTTCTAGTGTTCTGCTGAGAAGAGAAGGACGATAAGGTTTTCAGAAGAAAACCTTATCAAAACTTTATTTTCTTTTGTTTTATTCATTTATTATTTATTTTATTTTAATTTTATATTAAATCAAATTCATTTATTATTTTACCTACTTTATTTTATTTTGATTTTAATTAATTCTTTTATTTAATTTTACTTTAAATTCATTTAACGTTCGATTTTACGATTTCAACTCCTACCGAAAATTAATGAAATTAATCCTAATATTTACACTTACAATTCACGAAAAATTTATTCAAATTTTTACAACTACTAAAATTTTGCGGATTTTACAATAAGTGTTTGAAATAAAAAGTTACAGGAGCGTGTTTCCAGAGGGGTAGCCGATCGATCGGCCAAAGGGGCGATCGATCGGCTGATATTGTTTTGAGAGAATGAAGAAACAGAGAGGATGCCGATCGATCGGCTGAAGTGGCAATCGATCGGCAGTTGGTGTCTTTGGATTTTCAAGACCGGGGAGCCAGCCGAACGATCGGCTATTTTTGCCGATCGATTGGTTGTGCAAAGTTTTGGCTAGGGCGAACGATCGACTGTTTTGGCTGATCGATCGCCCCTCTTTATTTTTCCGTTTCTGTCCCTCTTCTTTTCCCTTAAAACCGAGCAAGTCTTTTTCCAAATTTTCCCTTCAAAATTTTATTCATGTTTTAAGTTATTTTCAAGGGACCTAAATGAATTTTAAACATGATTCTCATTCATTTTAGCAAAATTCTTTTAAGTAGATTTTTCCTTTATGTTCTTTTATGTTTAAGAAAAAAATAAATAAATAAAATACGAGTCAAGAATAAGAACACGAACACGTTTATGTAAGTCGCAGCCCGTCGGGTTTTGGGTCGTGACAATACCCACACTCGTTTCGTTCTCGTACTCGTTCTCATTCAATTCGTTCATTCTCTTTCTTCTTACCCATCGGCTCAAGTCCCACCCGGGATTTGCGGAGCACATCACCTCCGGCCCGAGTCCAACCCGGAATTTGCGGAACACATCATCACCCTCCAGCCCGATTCCAACCCGGAATTCACATGTAACGACCCTAAGTCCGTACCCATTTACCCGTACAAATTTTTCATTTTATACTTTTTACTTTTTATGCTTTAAATAAAACTTTGTGCGGAATCAAAACTGTAGTTGACATCAAAACTGAAATCGGAATTAAACGGAACCTTGAACATTTAAAACAACTATAAAACTATTTATTAAAACTTAAAATATTAAAACATTTAATGGAAATTAAAGCAGGGCAGAATCGGAACTCGCTGCCAAAAGGAGGGGGGCGATCGATCTCTGTAAACTACAGAGATCGATCGCTGCTTGCATAAAGGTAGTAAGCGATCGATCTCTGTAGTTTACAGAGATCGATCGCTGCAGCATGTAGCAGGGGCGGCGATCGATCTCTGCTTTTCAGCAGAGATCGATCGCTGCATGCTATGCAGCGATCCCTCTTTCCTTCGTTCAATTTCCTTCCTTTCCTTCAGTAACTTTTAACACTTCAACACTTAACCATTTTCCTCAATCCTTCCTGCTTTACAATTACCTCAATTAGCTCTCTGGAATCCTGAATTCCAGAGAGCAAATTTCTGTTCCATCACGCCAACAATCACCATAATTCACAACCTAAACGCGTCGGACTTTACGAAGTCCAACTGCGTGGATAGCTCTAAAAACCGAACTATCCGTATCAACCTAAAAATAGTTCATAACACTTAATTTAAACCAAACAGTTCCAGAATTTCTATAACGTTTAAATAACTGTTTAAACCAAAACATTTTATAACATTCATCAAAGCAGTTTAAACCAAAACATTTTTACATACAATTTACCAAAACGTTATCTAACCTCTATCCAGATCCAAACAACCTAAATATTCTATACAATTATCAGATCAATACATCCCAAAATAACCCCAGAGTCCATACATATACCCCCACGGGTCATATCGCGCCTCGACTACTCAGCGCACTCCCACGGCCATCATCCATCAACTGTCCCGACATCAGGAGGAGGAACGTCGTCCTCACCTGGATCTACGTCACCTAGCAGATCACCTACACCATACAGACACATATGAGATATTGAAATCTCAGTAAGCTACGTAAATGCAGATGCATGCGTGCGTATGCCATTCAGAAATCATGCTCAGATTCAGATTACAGATACAGAATTACAGATTACAGATTCATTACGTCACAGACAGACAGAATTGTCACCGAAACCTCTACCCACTAAGCGGAGAGGGCCCATCCAGCGGTCGGACTACCCTTTCCACCTAGAGAGGGGGGGTACACGCTTGCAACACGCACAGCCGTGCCTGAGCCCAATCCCGCGTGACCAGAAACAGACAGATTACGTTTATTCATTCAGATTTCGTTACAGATTTCATTTCAGATATACGTTCCTTTTCTTAAAAACACGTGCAGAAATTCCTTTTCATGACTTTCGAAAACCGTGATGCATGAACAGTTCATATCAGCGGAAAGTAAACAAACAGTTCATATCAGCAGACAATATAACATAACCTATAAACAATTAACCTAACTACCCAACCTAAACAACGTAAAACAAGGAACCCTCAAGGATCCTTGATACGACGATGAAGTATGGTGTAGACCTTTCGGTCAAGCAAGTCACGAGAACTTACCTTGAGTGCGCTGGATCTCAAGCTTCGTCCACTGGAGTCGCGTGTCTGAGGTAAAACACGATATTTGTCGTTAAACCCAATTTAACTTATAAACGTCCAAATTACAAAAATCCTTAACTAACGAATTCTCCTAAATTCTCCACTTAGCTATTTAGAGTATTGCAAACGTCAATTAAAGCTTTATAATCCGAAATCTCTAATTACGAGTTTTTTTCTAAAAACTCGACATTTTACCAATTTATAACTTTTTCGCAAATTGACTTTTCTTCGTCCAATAACGTCCAATATGTTCAACATATACTTAATTACGGCTAACCTATTAATTACGAGCCCTAATTCGACATTTTTATCAAAACCCTAACTGAAAACCCTAACCCTAATCGGACCGAAACTCAAAATAAATGCTCAGAGATCGAAGCTACATACCGAGGGTTGCGAGAGGAGAAGAAATGACGAGGAACGGAGGAGAAACGGAGGAGATCGGAGGTCGGAACGTTGAGGAATCGCCGCGGCCGAGAGGAGAAGTCGCAGAGGAGAAAGAGAACTTTGTTCTCTGGAAAACGATTTTCAGATAATGAAAATCGTTTAAGGCAATTGCTTTATAATGAAATTGATTTCTTAAAATGACCATTTTGCCCTTCTCAAGTTTTATATATTAGTTTCGTCCTTCGTTTCGTTAATCGTCCAACGATTTGGGTTCACCAAATTTCCTTATTTCATCGACAAGTCAAACTTACTATTTGGGATTTATTAAAACAGTCCGTTCGCAATTTGGACCTCGTTTGCTATTTTTACGAGAACGTCTCTTTCATTACGAAAAGCGTATTTACTCGGAATATAGTGTTTGATCTCCGAAAATTTCCGTAAATTCCTTAAAATTCTTATTATTCGTTAGAATCGTAATGACGCTTTCTTTTTGTGAAACGGACCTGATTTGATATATTTACCAAAAATGCCACTAATAATATAATAATAATATAATCAAAGGTCCGTACAAACCGGATATTACATCACAGATCACACATCACCTCCGCCCTAACACTATGGTATCCACGGAGCACATCACCTCCGGCCCAACACTAAGGGATCCGCGGAGCACATCATCACCATTCGGCCCGAGTCCAACCCGGAATTCATTGAGCACACATCACCTCCGGCCCAACACTATTGGATCCGTGGAGCACATCACGTCTCTTAGTTAATTACGTACGTTAGGATTCGTTCACTTCTCACCATACAACGCCCTTCAACATACCGCAACGTACTCAACAAACACACCACAATATACACAACAAACATACAATGCAACAACATCCAAGCAATCCTACCGAACTGTGATGTAGGCTCGAAGGCCAAGCACAAGCGAACATTACTTACCTGGCCTCCTTAGCTAAGCGCGTACATGTACACTAGGCCGAAGGCTCGTTCGAACCTAGAAACAACAACACCATACATAAATTAATCCCTTCTCAAAACCCATGCATCAACTCTCAAAAGAAAGCTAAAAACCTCCCCACAACCTCAAAACCCGAAATACCTCAATTTCGGACAAACTTCAAAATCACGCAACTAATCCTACACTTGTCCATTTTGGACGATTCAAGGTTCTACGGACTCTTTTGGACGTCTACTTTCTAAAAGGTTTGGATCGTTCAGCCAAATAACGCAAATGGCTCTGTCGTTTTTCACAAAAAACGAACTGCCCTGCCACCGAACTGAAATCATCAGTTTTCCTCAAACATCTAACTACTCACCCACACTATCTTCTACTCATCCATAACCATCCAAAATTTAAAGAAAACAATCCAGGAAGCTCTAATTTTCGTGAAACACATATCTATCACAAAACCCTAACCTAAACCCCTCCATAACTTAACCTAATCCATTCCCAAACTTCTCCTTTAGCTAGAAAACTAATAACCCATAAGAATTTAAAGAGGAATCTTACTTAGCTTGAAGAAATTGGCTGAAGAAATCGCCGGGCGTGGGTGGCGTTTTGCAGACAGTCGAAGAGAGAGAGAGGGGAGAAGTGAAATGGTTTTTCTCCTTTTGCTTAACGTGAAAGCCATCTCCCTTTGTCTTTTCCTTTTATTTAATAATAAAGAAAATTACTTTTATGCCCTTGTTTAATTAAACCACAAACTTAACCATTAATTCTCCCACCTTCTTCTATTAAATTTACTCACTAAACAAATAAAATAAAAAATTCACACTTACCTTATTTCATAAAATACACATCACCAAATATTTGTTACAACTTGAACCAATAATTTACCGGGTGCTACATTGTCTCAGGACTTCTGTGGGGCTTTAACTAATTCCACTACATTTGGCCTTCAACTATCGAACATTTGATTCTCCTTTACTTGATGGGACCATATTTAGACAAATTGCACATGTTTCAATATTGTATGTGTGAACAAAGTAAGTCAATTTATGCATTCGTTTAAATGATGTGCATTGCCACCCATGAAACAAATTTTAAAAATATTTAAAGGGTAACTCCTTCCTTCTGTGTAGTGTTTGATCAACTTAATGACTTCTTGATCACTTGTTACATTGATGTTAAAAAACTCGCTGCTCTATAGTAGTGGCTTGATTGAGTCATTGTTGCATGAATTCAATATCATGCCTACTCCACATTCGCCACAATTGGGCCTAATTGGTAAATGCTACAAAATCTTGTACATTAGAACCCACTGTTATAGACTCGAATTCATTTTATATATTTTCTATCAAGTTCTATAGTTCTTTTTATAATTGATTTTTTTTGTTATCTTCTAATTTGATTTCACTTTATTATGACATGCACTAACTAGTTACAAAATCACATTGACAGCTTCTACTCGTGTCGTAACTAGTCTAAGAGTTAGATTTGCCTCAATCATTTGTCTATTGCCTTCAGTTTTACTCAAGTTAACTTCCCTTATTTTAAGAGTTTGTTAAGCTTCTCTTAGATCAATATCACTACGCTTCTCCTAGATCAATATCACTACGCTTCTCCCTATCATTTCTATGCAACAATATTGGTGCTATATATCTTGCTCGTAATTTTTTTCGTGGGCTGTCTAGGTCTAGGAAATAAAAATTTGACCATCACTTTTATTCGTAATAAAGTCAACTCTGACACCTTAATATTTGCCTCATTCCCTTTGAACAACTCGCTGCAACTCACAGTTTTTACATAGCTTGAGCTTGCCAGTCCATTTCAAACATCCTCCAAACATGGAGCTTTATTTGGAATTAGCCATATTATGTAATTAATCAGTGATGAATCTACAAAAGGTTAATCTTGATTGATGTCATTACCTCAGTTGCCCTCCTTTTACGTCATCTGACTTCTTTTTATATTTCTATCTCATTGTAAGCAAAAAATGAGGAGAGAGAGAGGGAGAGATTGTCTTTAACCTAGACCCGCCATTGTTAGTAATCGTGACAACGATTGAGAATGATCCGATATATTTGGGGTTCAACTTGCCTCTCTTTCCGAATCTCACAACTCATTTGAACGGTGAAACTTTAAGAAAAACTTCATCATCCACCTCGAATTCCAACTCTCTACGTCTTCTATCAGCATAGCTTTTTTGTCGGTTTTGAACTGTCAAGATTCGTTGTCGAATAAGAGCAATCTTCTCCACTGTCTGTTGTATAATATCAGGACCAATCAAACGTGCTTCCCCGACTTCATCCCAGTACAATGGGGATCTGCACCTTCGTCCATATAATGTGTGACGACCCCAACCCGGTCAGGGCTGCCACGGCCTAGCCATGACGTAATCTTAACTTTAAACCCACGAATCGTTCAAGTAAAATCTTTTTTTTACTTAATAATCTAAAATAAAATGGACGTAGACATGCGACTCACCTCAAACGACCCTCTAGAGTCTAGCTTATAACTAAACATGTTGGGCGTAAAGTTTGTCGACTTTTAAAACATTAAAACGAGGTTAAAATCATTTTTCAAAAAAATATCAACTCGATTTTTGGGCTCTTAAAATCCTTTAAAATACGTAGGGGTCGCTCGTAAAATATGTTTAAAAAGTATCGTAAAAGTTCGGGTTGAAACGTGTTTTGAAAAGTCAATTTTTTTTAAAAAAAATGTTTTGGCGTCAAGTGGGGCGCGCGCGTGGCCCAGCCAGCTCCGCGCCACGCTCGCTGACGCGTGCTGTCACGGGTGCCCGTGCCGCGCACCGTGCACAGCACAGCGCCCCACCCAGGTGCGCGCAGCGGCCGGGCAGCGCGCCCCTCCGACGCCTCCCCACATGCCACACACGTGTCAAAGCCGATCGATCCGCAAAAAAGCCGAACGATCCGCACCTTCTCTGGAAATCCGACTAAAAACAACCAAAAATGCCGATCGATCGCCCCTCGGACGCGATCGATCGGTTAGGCAGCATCCTGGGCGCGCGCGTGTGCCGTGCCTGGCCAGCGCGCCTCCAGCACCTGACCAGCGCGCCATCAGCGCCCATATACTCCTTTTTTTACATTTAGCCATATTTTTCAATCCAAACACCTACTCAATCACATTAAACCATCCAAAAATCATTCCCCACTACTTTAAACACAAAATTCCCCGAAACCTCCAAAAACCCGACTCAAAAACATTTACGAACATGTATTTAAAATTCATGAAAACAAACTGCGTGGATCACTCTAAAATAGAGCGTATCTACACAAGTTTAAAATACCTAAAACAATTCATAAAATCGTCAAATCATTTACTCTATCTCCACTTAACACACACACCATATACATATGAAAACCATGACCAAAAATCATTAAACACGTCGATAAAAGACATATGCAGCGGAAACTCCTAACGTTATCCACAAGTGAACCCATAAAAAAATAACTATCTAAAACCACATTGTCTCCAAGCTAACAAGTAAACAAGTCAAAATCCTAACCAAAAAGAGCTCGAAACCACCCACGGGTCAATAAGCCTGGCCAAACACTCCCCGCTGCCACGAGTCCTATCCATCAACCGCCTATGCCTGACCATCAAGAGGAGGCTCCTCACCTCTGATCTTTTCACCTACATCATATAACATAAACATTAAGCCTAATTCTTAGCAAGGGAATGCACTATCGAAAACATATGCATGAATGTATGACTTTCGTTTCATTTACTTGTTCGTGTTCGATTTTACTTGACATTCATTATGCTAGGGAGTAGGCAAGTGCGTGTACATAGTCCTTGCGGAGCGTTTTCATGGTCCATTTATGGACAGTGATTCATGGTCCCTCGAGTTGGACAGTTTTGTTATTCATGGCCATACCGACCCAGCTCATTTAATCATTTCGTACATTTCAATTTCATGCATGTAAAACATTTCTTGAGCAAACATGATGCATGAGGAATTCACGTATGACATATCATCAAACAATTCACAAACGTACATGGACATGCTTTACTCGCAACGAATCTAACAAACAACTATTAACTAACATCCTAGGCTACCCGACACGTTAAAACACAACCACAAAATCATCATCAAAGCACGAAAACCTCGCCTTGACACGATGTAGGGCCTTAAGGGCAGGAAGTCTAGCACCCACTTACCTGGCGTCCTTAGCAATGCCGAGTACTGTCCGAAAGCTGTGTCCACCTAGAACGTTGATTGAGGAAGAAAAATCGAAGAAGAAATCGATGGAGGAGAGGCGTTGGAAGGAATGGCGTGGAAGGAGGAAGACATCGCCTAAGGAGGAAGAGCTTCACGTAGGAGAAGGGAGAAATGAGGGAAAAGAGGAGGAAATCATGTTTTCATTAAATTTTTGACTTTGCAAATTACCTAAATGCCCATCCCTTAATTCTTTGCTTAATTCGTTAATTAACCTATCGATTTGGTTTCTCCGAAATTCCTTTATTTCTCCAAATATTCCAATAGAGTTCTAACGAAACTCTTCATTCGCAAAACAGACTTTAAAACACTATCGGGCTAAAAACAGAACTCGAGCGTCACACTATTGATTTGGATTTCTAAAATTTTCCTCATTCATCTAAAAATCCTCATAAATTCCTAGGGCTCTAATGAAACTTCCTGTTCGAGAAAAGACTTTAATTTGCTATTTTACAAAAATACCCCTAAGAGCGGAAACCTGAAAAACTCAGGTGTTACATCCTTCCCTCCTTAATTGGAATTTTGTCCTCAAAATTATTGTTTGGTTAAACTTCTAATTACACACCCTCACATTATCTACGTAACCACGCTCGCAATACTAACATCGACACCCCTATGATTTCACTAACCCTTCGGGTCTCGATAGCTTCCTATATCTCCCAAAGCTTTAAATCTTTCTAACTAAGCACTTTGTAACTCAATGGCTCATACATCCATCGACTTCAACTGAACCTCCATCACTTAGGCTCTCGATCCTCTCTAACTTAACTTCAACTCTAGTTTTTCCTCGAGCTAAGTTCATTTAGTTTCTAACTTTTCCAATTTCATGTCAACAACATGCACTTAACCACGTCAAACCCTCAAAGCTTCGTTAACTCCATGACACTAAGGACCTGATACATAGATTTCTTATCCTAACTATAACACCAGATTTATGGGATTTTTGTAATTATATATGTATAATGGCATTTTTGTAAATATGTCAAGTTGAGTCAGTTTCGCCAAAAGAAAGTGTTATTAGAATCCTAATAATTAATAAGGATTTTAGGAGAAATACGAGAATTTTTGGAGTTGTAACGCTAATTTCGAGGATTTTGCGTTTCTCGCAATCTAATGGATGTTTTAGTAAAAATAGTAAACGGAGTTCGTGTTACGAACAGACAGTGGATTTATTGGCAAAATAAGGAGATTTAGAGAAATCGGACCGTTAGCTAAATAACGAAACAAAGGACGAAACAAATAGAAAATCAAGGAAGGGCAAAATGGTAATTTCCCAAGTGAAATTTTAATAAATAAAAAAAATCCCTTTTCTTCTATAGTACTTCACGATTTCTCTCACTCTCTCTACGAACCCTCTCAGCGATTCTGTCCTCTCAACGGCGTTCTATCTTCTCCGACGATCGATTTCTCTCCGATCAACTTCCGTTCTTCGTGTTTTCTCCTCCAATCAACGCTCTAGGTAAGGTTTTACAGTTTTTAAACTTTAGTTATCGATTATCACGTAGTTAAAACGATTAGGGTTTCGTTTAGGGTTTTGTTAAAAATGTGGTTTAAGGTTAGAAATCGATAGGTTTATCGTATTCGTGCGAATAATGGACGTGTTGGTGATTATTGGACGTATTTAGACGAGTTGTTGAAGAATATTGGGTTTTAGTTGGATTGGAAAACTTAGAAACCCCCTTAATGAAGTTTTGGAAATTCACGAGCATGAATTGCTCGATAAAATGCCTCAATTAGCTAAATTAGAGTTTTAGGAAATTTCTTTAGTTAAGGTTTCGTTTGTTTGGACGTTTAACATTTTAAACTCGTTTTAACGACGAATGTTTTGAAATTGCCTTAGGTGAACAACGCTCGTGGACAGAGCTAGGATTGCAACGGATGCAAGGTAAGTTTTCGTGACTTACTATGGCCGATTGGCCTACAACATACGTGGAAATTTTATTGAGGAAATCTTGGAGCTTGTTGTTTAATTGCTTTGGTTGGGGTAGCTAGGATTAGTTGTTTGCATAGGTTATGTTGTTATCGTCTTGATAGTATATATGTTGTATGTTTACTTTACGCACTTTAATTGTTTATGCATCACGTCTTTTAAAATAACATGAAAACAGATTTCTGCACGTGTTTAAGAAAAACATGAAATGAACTAATGAAAACTAATGTACGTAATCTCGTCACGACAGGGTGGAGTTCAGACATGGCTGTTTATAGATGGAAGCATGTTTTCCCCCTGGTAGATGGAAAGGGCTGTCCAACCACTGGACGTGCCCTCTCCATCTGGTGAGAGTTGGCTCCGGTGACGTTATGTTATGCCACTAAATGATTAAAATGTCTCTAGGGTTTACGAAACTCATATGCACAGCATGCATCTGCATTTACGAAACTTGCTGAGCCTTTAGCTCATAGTTGTCTATATGGTGTAGGTGATCTAGATACAGGTGAGGACGAGATCCCTCCACTTGAGGAATGATCAGTTGAAGAAAGATGGCCCGTGGGAGTGTGCTGGGCAGTCGATGCGCTTTCGACCCGTGGGGATGTGTGTAAGTAGATTGGGGACATGATGTTAGAAATGGATAATGATTATGTAGTTGAACATATTAGGATGTTTGGAATCTGGATAGTGGATAGGTTATATTTTGATGTTTCGGAAACCTATTTTATAAACTGCTTTTGGAAAGTCTTTTATGGGAAATATACTGGACTGCTTGGAGTTTTATTTAAACAGGAGGAATTGTTTAGGTTTTAAATGGATCCACGCAGTTCGTTTTTAAGAAAGTTTACTATGTTTTTAAACGCGTTCAAAGATACGTTTTTGGTTGTTTAATTGGTGGTTTATGTTGAAGTGTCAGTGTGTATGTGTGGTAAGAAAATGGTGCAGGGAAGGAGGAGGAAAGAAAGGAGAGATAAGAGGCGAGCTCCCTGGAAAAAGTGGATTCCAGGGAGACTGCCGATCGATCGCCTAAGGTGGTGATCGATCGGCAGTGGTGATCGCCACTCTCTGGAAATTCCAGAGAGTGTGGCAATCGATCGCCCAAGGTTGGGCGATCGTCTATTTTTCTCGCCTACTGTGGGGGCGATCGATCGCTAATGGCGATCGATCGCCTAATGTGGGGGCGATCGATCGCCTAATGTGGGGGCGATCGATCGCCTAATGTGGGGGCGATCGATCGCCTAATGTGGGGGCGATCGATCGCCTAATGTGGGGGCGATCGATCGCCTAATGTGGGGGCGATCGATCACCCCCCCGTATTTTGCTGTTGCCGATCGATCGCCTAATGTGGGGGCGATCGATCGCCTAATGTGGGGGCGATCGATCGCCTAATGTGGGGGCGATCGATCGCCTAATGTGGGGGCGATCGATCGCCTAATGTGGGGGCGATCGATCGCCTAATGTGGGGGCGATCGATCGCCTAATGTGGGGGCGATCGATCGCCTAATGTGGGGGCGATCGATCGCCTAATGTGGGGGCGATCGATCGCCTAATGTGGGGGCGATCGATCGCCTAATGTGGGGGCGATCGATCGCCTAATGTGGGGGCGATCGATCGCCTAATGTGGGGGCGATCGATCGCCTAATGTGGGGGCGATCGATCGCCTAATGTGGGGGCGATCGATCGCCTAATGTGGGGGCGATCGATCGCCTAATGTGGGGGCGATCGATCGCCTAATGTGGGGGCGATCGATCGCCTAATGTGGGGGCGATCGATCGCCTAATGTGGGGGCGATCGATCGCCTAATGTGGGGGCGATCGATCGCCTAATGTGGGGGCGATCGATCGCCTAATGTGGGGGCGATCGATCGCCTAATGTGGGGGCGATCGATCGCCTAATGTGGGGGCGATCGATCGCCTAATGTGGGGGCGATCGATCGCCTAATGTGGGGGCGATCGATCGCCTAATGTGGGGGCGATCGATCGCCTAATGTGGGGGCGATCGATCGCCTAATGTGGGGGCGATCGATCGCCTAATGTGGGGGCGATCGATCGCCTAATGTGGGGGCGATCGATCGCCTAATGTGGGGGCGATCGATCGCCTAATGTGGGGGCGATCGATCGCCTAATGTGGGGGCGATCGATCGCCTAATGTGGGGGCGATCGATCGCCTAATGTGGGGGCGATCGATCGCCTAATGTGGGGGCGATCGATCGCCTAATGTGGGGGCGATCGATCGCCTAATGTGGGGGCGATCGATCGCCTAATGTGGGGGCGATCGATCGCCTAATGTGGGGGCGATCGATCGCCTAATGTGGGGGCGATCGATCGCCTAATGTGGGGGCGATCGATCGCCTAATGTGGGGGCGATCGATCGCCTAATGTGGGGGCGATCGATCGCCTAATGTGGGGGCGATCGATCGCCTAATGTGGGGGCGATCGATCGCCTAATGTGGGGGCGATCGATCGCCTAATGTGGGGGCGATCGATCGCCTAATGTGGGGGCGATCGATCGCCTAATGTGGGGGCGATCGATCGCCTAATGTGGGGGCGATCGATCGCCTAATGTGGGGGCGATCGATCGCCTAATGTGGGGGCGATCGATCGCCTAATGTGGGGGCGATCGATCGCCTAATGTGGGGGCGATCGATCGCCTAATGTGGGGGCGATCGATCGCCTAATGTGGGGGCGATCGATCGCCTAATGTGGGGGCGATCGATCGCCTAATGTGGGGGCGATCGATCGCCTAATGTGGGGGCGATCGATCGCCTAATGTGGGGGCGATCGATCGCCTAATGTGGGGGCGATCGATCGCCTAATGTGGGGGCGATCGATCGCCTAATGTGGGGGCGATCGATCGCCTAATGTGGGGGCGATCGATCGCCTAATGTGGGGGCGATCGATCGCCTAATGTGGGGGCGATCGATCGCCTAATGTGGGGGCGATCGATCGCCTAATGTGGGGGCGATCGATCGCCTAATGTGGGGGCGATCGATCGCCTAATGTGGGGGCGATCGATCGCCTAATGTGGGGGCGATCGATCGCCTAATGTGGGGGCGATCGATCGCCTAATGTGGGGGCGATCGATCGCCTAATGTGGGGGCGATCGATCGCCTAATGTGGGGGCGATCGATCGCCTAATGTGGGGGCGATCGATCGCCTAATGTGGGGGCGATCGATCGCCTAATGTGGGGGCGATCGATCGCCTAATGTGGGGGCGATCGATCGCCTAATGTGGGGGCGATCGATCGCCTAATGTGGGGGCGATCGATCGCCTAATGTGGGGGCGATCGATCGCCTAATGTGGGGGCGATCGATCGCCTAATGTGGGGGCGATCGATCGCCTAATGTGGGGGCGATCGATCGCCTAATGTGGGGGCGATCGATCGCCTAATGTGGGGGCGATCGATCGCCTAATGTGGGGGCGATCGATCGCCTAATGTGGGGGCGATCGATCGCCTAATGTGGGGGCGATCGATCGCCTAATGTGGGGGCGATCGATCGCCTAATGTGGGGGCGATCGATCGCCTAATGTGGGGGCGATCGATCGCCTAATGTGGGGGCGATCGATCGCCTAATGTGGGGGCGATCGATCGCCTAATGTGGGGGCGATCGATCGCCTAATGTGGGGGCGATCGATCGCCTAATGTGGGGGCGATCGATCGCCTAATGTGGGGGCGATCGATCGCCTAATGTGGGGGCGATCGATCGCCTAATGTGGGGGCGATCGATCGCCTAATGTGGGGGCGATCGATCGCCTAATGTGGGGGCGATCGATCGCCTAATGTGGGGGCGATCGATCGCCTAATGTGGGGGCGATCGATCGCCTAATGTGGGGGCGATCGATCGCCTAATGTGGGGGCGATCGATCGCCTAATGTGGGGGCGATCGATCGCCTAATGTGGGGGCGATCGATCGCCTAATGTGGGGGCGATCGATCGCCTAATGTGGGGGCGATCGATCGCCTAATGTGGGGGCGATCGATCGCCTAATGTGGGGGCGATCGATCGCCTAATGTGGGGGCGATCGATCGCCTAATGTGGGGGCGATCGATCGCCTAATGTGGGGGCGATCGATCGCCTAATGTGGGGGCGATCGATCGCCTAATGTGGGGGCGATCGATCGCCTAATGTGGGGGCGATCGATCGCCTAATGTGGGGGAAAAAATAAAGGTACGGATAAGGGTCACTACAGTTATGGTATCAGAGCCCCCGGGTTTTAAAATCTGTTCTGTAGACTGCTCGACTGCACAGCCACTACGCAGACATCCTTCCTCAACTGTAAGTATGTTTAATACCTTATTTGATTTCAATTTCTTAGAGTATTTGTATTAACTTTTATATAGGAGGTATAAAAAATGGTGCGTCCAGGGAATGACCGAGATGACAGAGATGATACGATAGACCAGCTTAAGGAATTGATTGCCCAACCGTCCCAACACATGGAACGACAGGCTCAACAAATGGAGAGACAGTCCCAGCAGCTGGGCACCCTAATAGACCGTGAGGGCAATTAGAGCTCGGGAGACAGCGACTCCTGGTAATCGAGGGATGGAGAGGTTTCAAAAGCTCCAACCTCCCGTGTTCAACGGGCAATCTACGGATCCCTCTTCATCCGAGGAGTGGATTCGAACCATGAAGTACATGCTGGCTTACGCAAGTATAGAGGATGGAGAGAAAGTTAAGTTGGTGACTTACCACTTAGCACTAGATGCCCGATTTTGGTGGGATTCCATCAAGACAACCACTGAAATGACAATAATGAGTTGGGAACGGTTCAAAACGGTATTTTATGACAAGTACTTCAGCCATACAGTACGAGAGGTGAAAATGGTGGAGTTCATGCAACTGCGACAGGTTGGTTTGATTGCCAAGTATGTGAAGAGGTTTGAGGCCCTGTCCCGATTCGCACTGCGTCAGGTCAGTGTTAAAGAGGACAAGGTACGCAGGTTTGTGCAAGGGTTTGGTCAAGAAATTAAGAAGAGTCTTTGTAATATCCGGCTTGTACGGATTTCAGATATAATATATTATATTGTTATTTCATTTTATAATGGCATTTTTGGTAAATATGTCAAATCAGGTCCATTTTACGAAAAGAAGGCGTCATTAAGATCCTAACGATTAATAGGAATTTTAAGGAAATTATGGGAATTTTCGGAGATTAAACGCTATATTCCGAGTAATTACCTTTATCGTAAAGTAAATGACGTTTTAATAAAAATAGTAAACGAGGTCCAAATTGCAAACGGACAGTTTTGTTAAATCCCAAATAACGAGTTGGGCTTATTGGCGAAATAAGGAGATTTGGGGAAACCGAATAGCTGGACGATTGACGAACCGAAAGAAGAAATCTATATAAAAAACTAAAGAAGGGCAAAATCGTCAATTAGCATTTAATTAAGTGATTATTACTTAAAGGCAAGAAGCCTTAACGATTTTCATTTGAAAATCGATCCAGAGAGCAAAAACCCTCGCGAAACCCTCTCTGCCAGCCGCCGACGATTTCACGATCCGACTCCGTTTCTCCTCCCGTTCGTTCCGTTTCTTTCACGGTTTCTCCTCCTCTCGCAACTCTCGGTATGTACCTTTAATCTTGAGCTTTTATTTCGACGTTTGTAGCGTTTTCGACAAACTAGGGTTTCGGTAAATTTCGATAAAAATGTCGATTTAGGGCTCCTAATTAATAGGTTAGCCGTGATTAAGTATATGTTGCACGTATTTGACGTTATTGGACGAAGTTAGAACGATTTGTGAAAAATGTTAGAAATCGAGAAAATTCGAGAATTTAGGGTAAACTCGTATTTTGGATTTTCAAGAGCCGAGAGTAGATCTCTCGATAATGTAGTACAATGAATCGAATTATAGCTTTAGGAAGTTCTTTAGTTAAGGTTTTGACAATTTGGACGTTTTATAACTTAAATTCGTTTTAACGTCAATATTGTGTTTTACTTCAGACAAACATCGCTCGTGGACGGAGCTTGAGCTGCTTTGGTCACGAGGTAAGTTCTCGTGATCTTCTTTGGCCGATTGGCCTACACCATACGTCGAACGTCGTCTCGAGGATTTTGTGACGCACTAGTTTATATTGCTTTGGTTGGGTAGCTAGGATTATTTGTTTTATAGATTAGGTTTTACAGTCTTTGATGGTATATGTTATTGCTTGTTTACAGTATGATATTGAACTGTTCATGCATCACTGGTTTTAAAGAAAGCATGAAAACGAACTTCCGCACAGAGTTTTAAAGATAACGTAAGTATTGCATCGGCCGAAAGGCTTATCGTTCATCGGCCGTTAAGGCTTATGATCATTGGCCGTAAGGCTTATTGTGTATTGGCCGAAAGGCGTATTGTATTGGCCGAAAGGCGTATTGAACATAGTATTGGCCGAAAGGCGTATTGTATTGGCCGAAAGGCGTATTGATATAACTGTGCCGAAAGGCGTATTGATATAACTGTGCCGAAAGGCGTATTGATATAACTGTGCCGAAAGGCGTATTGAGCATAGCATTGGCCGAAAGGCGTATTGTATTGGCCGAAAGGCGTATTGAGCATAGTATTGGCCGAAAGGCGTATTGTATTGGCCGAAAGGCGTATTGATATAACTGTGCCGAAAGGCGTATTGAGCATAGCATTGGCCGAAAGGCGTATTGTATTGGCCGAAAGGCGTATTGAGCATAGCATTGGCCGAAAGGCGTATTGAGCATAGCATTGGCCGAAAGGCGTATTGTATTGGCCGAAAGGCGTATTGAGCATAGCATTGGCCGAAAGGCGTATTGATATAACTGTGCCGAAAGGCGTATTGTATTGGCCGAAAGGCGTATTGATATAACTGTGCCGAAAGGCGTATTGATATAACTGTGCCGAAAGGCGTATTGATATAACTGTGCCGAAAGGCGTATTGAGCATAGCATTGGCCGAAAGGCGTATTGAGCATAGCATTGGCCGAAAGGCGTATTGATATAACTGTGCCGAAAGGCGTATTGATATAACTGTGCCGAAAGGCGTATTGTATTGGCCGAAAGGCGTATTGTATTGGCCGAAAGGCGTATTGAGCATAGCATTGGCCGAAAGGCGTATTGTATTGGCCGAAAGGCGTATTGAGCATAGCATTGGCCGAAAGGCGTATTGTATTGGCCGAAAGGCGTATTGTATTGGCCGAAAGGCGTATTGAGCATAGCATTGGCCGAAAGGCGTATTGTATTGGCCGAAAGGCGTATTGAGCATAGCATTGGCCGAAAGGCGTATTGATATAACTGTGCCGAAAGGCGTATTGTATTGGCCGAAAGGCGTATTGTATTGGCCGAAAGGCGTATTGATATAACTGTGCCGAAAGGCGTATTGTATTGGCCGAAAGGCGTATTGAGCATAGCATTGGCCGAAAGGCGTATTGATATAACTGTGCCGAAAGGCGTATTGAGCATAGCATTGGCCGAAAGGCGTATTGTATTGGCCGAAAGGCGTATTGTATTGGCCGAAAGGCGTATTGATATAACTGTGCCGAAAGGCGTATTGAGCATAGCATTGGCCGAAAGGCGTATTGATATAACTGTGCCGAAAGGCGTATTGATATAACTGTGCCGAAAGGCGTATTGAGCATAGCATTGGCCGAAAGGCGTATTGAGCATAGCATTGGCCGAAAGGCGTATTGATATAACTGTGCCGAAAGGCGTATTGTATTGGCCGAAAGGCGTATTGAGCATAGCATTGGCCGAAAGGCGTATTGAGCATAGCATTGGCCGAAAGGCGTATTGAGCATAGCATTGGCCGAAAGGCGTATTGATATAACTGTGCCGAAAGGCGTATTGAGCATAGCATTGGCCGAAAGGCGTATTGAGCATAGCATTGGCCGAAAGGCGTATTGATATAACTGTGCCGAAAGGCGTATTGAGCATAGCATTGGCCGAAAGGCGTATTGATATAACTGTGCCGAAAGGCGTATTGAGCATAGCATTGGCCGAAAGGCGTATTGAGCATAGCATTGGCCGAAAGGCGTATTGAGCATTGCATAGTAAGATAATTAAAGCATGGTTTTATGAACTCATACGCACAGCATGCATCGCATTTACTAGAGCTTACTGAGATTTTTATCTCATAGTGTATGTATGGTGTAGGTGATCTAGATATCGAGGATCCAGGTGAGGATGAGATTCCTCCTCCTGAGGCATGAGTCCGGTTGATCGAGGATGGCTGCGGTGGTGTGCTGGCGCTAGTCGAGGCTTCCTGACCCGTGGGGATAGTATGTACAGAGTTTTGAGGGTCTTTTGGGGTATTTGGGCTGATAGCTTTATAGACATTATAGGATGTTTAGGTAATGACATTTGTTTTGAAATTCTGGAACTGTTTGGTTGTATAGCGTTTTAAATGATTTTGTAAACTGTATTTGAATGTTTCAGGATTGGTGCGGATATGCTCGAGTTTTTGAGCTATCCACGCCAATTGTTTTTAGGAAGTTTTATCACGTATTGCCTGAGTGGTATGTTTAGCAATGATCGGGAATGAAATCGAAAGAATATTGAAATGTTTAGGGTGCTAGAATGTGAGGGAGAAAGAGGAATTTGCTCTCTGGAATCGGATTCCAGAGAGCTGAAAATTGAAGTGTTTTGGTAAGAAAAGAGTAGGCAAAATACAGAGGGCAGAGGGAGTGAATCGCTGCACCACTCGCTGCACAACGCAGCGACTGGGCGCTGCACAACGCAGCGCCCGATCGCTGCAATGTGCAGCGATGCAGCGCCTGATCGCTGCACAATGCAGCGATCGCGCGCTGCATTGTGCAGCGCACACGGCGACCGTGCGCTGCAAATGGCAGCGCCCGGTCGCTGCTGCTTTTCGAGGGCAGAATTCCGATTCTGCCCTCCCTCTTTTCAATTTGATTTTTTTTTTAAAGTTTTAATTAATGTTTTAAGTTTTAATTATTTATTAACGTTTTGTTTTAAATGCTTTCAAGGTTCAATTTCAATTCCGATTTCGATTCTGGTTTCGATTTCGGTTTAGATTCTGCCTAGAGTTTAGTTAAAATTGTTAGGAAAAAAAAATAGTACGGAAAATACGGGTACAGTATTAGGGTCGTTACAGTCTTACCATATCAGGGGTACGGAATGTGTCATATGATGAGATTGTGGCCAGGGCACTGGAAATAGAGGCTGTTGATCAGAGTTATGTTAAACCAAGGGAGCCAGTTAAGGGCTTCTTTTGTGAGATCCACCCTCAGCTCAGAAATAAAGGATGGCAACTGAGAGGACAGCCACAGCAACAACAACGGGGCATTAAAAGGCCTTTAGAGGGAGGCAATGATCGAGGGAAGGGAAAACGTTACAAGGGGCTTTTCAGATGCCTCGGTGCCCTAAGTGTCATAAGGAGCACAGTGGTGAGCGCCGAGTGGGCACTGATAAATGCTATAGGTGTGGGAAAGTCGGCCACTTCGTTAAAGATAGCCTGAAGCAGGGCCGTGAGCAGTCAGACTATGATCAGAGAATGGTCATGCCGAGGATCTTTGCTTCTATTGAGCCTGGTGACGTCGATGACGAGGCTCAGCCCTCAGTGATAGCAGGTACTATTTTGATTATGGGCGTAGCTGTATTTTCTTTGATAGACACGAGAGCTATGTACTCTTTTATCTCAACTGCTTGCATGATTAGATTGGGGTTAGCGTCTGAGTTAGCAGAGTTCGAGTATAGAGCAATGCTACCTTCAGGAGAGCATATGCATTCAGATTGTATTCTCCAAGGAAATGTCGTCTCAGTGGGGGATACTACCATTTATGCTTGTCTGATAGTTATGTGCATAGAGCGGTACGATCTTATCTTAGGGACGGACTATCTTTCACAGCACTTCGCCACCATCGATTGTCGATCCGGAATTGTGACTTTTCGGCCCCCAGGTAAAGCCGAGTTTGCTTATCAGGCGATGAACAAATTGAGTGGGTCTCCTACTTCCTATTCCATGAAGGTCAACGAGCAAATTAAAGGTGAATGCTCGATTTATCTAGCCACAGTAGTTGATACTCAGTTGCTCAGCGGAGTAAAGCCGAGTGACCTTCCTATAGTCAGAGAATTCTCTAAGATCTTCCTTGATGATCTTCCTGGATTACCGCCGGACAGGGAGATAGAGTTTACCATTGATGTGTATCCGAGCTCTACGCTAGTGTCTAAGAATCCATACAGATTAGCGCCTGCGGAATTGAGAGAGTTGAAAACTCAGCTTGAGGAGTTGTTGGATAAGGGTTTCATCCGACCCAGTTTTTCTCCCAGGGGTGCGCCCGTTTTGTTCGTTAAGAAGAAGGACGGGACTCTCAGAATGTGCGTGGATTATAGAGAGCTGAATAAGCTTACAGTGAAGAATAAGTATCCACTGCCCCGGATAGATGATTTATTTGATCAACTGCAGGGTGCCCGGGTGTTTTCTAGGGTTGACCTATGCTCGGTTTATTATCACTTGAAGGTCTGGAAGGAAGATATTCAGAAAACGGCATTCCGAACGAGGTATGGGCATTATGAGTTCATTGTTATGTCTTTTAGACTTACTAATGCCCCTGCAGCGTTTATGGACTTGATGAACCGTGTTTTCAAGGAGTATTTGGACAAGTTTGTCAGTTGTTTTCATTGACGACATTTTGATCTATTCTAAAACAAAGGAAGAGCACGAGGAGCATTTGAGGATTGTCTTTAGAATTCTGAGTCAACACCATCTATATCCGAAGTTTTCTAAATGTGAGTTCTGGTTGGACAAGGTCGGTTTTCTTGGCCATATCATATCACATGAAGGAGTTTCTGTGGATCCGAGTAAAATTCAGGTGGTCAGGGATTGGCCGCAGCCTAAAAACGTGCGTAAGGTACGTGGATTTCTCGGGTTGGCTGGCTATTATCGGAAGTTCATAGAGTGGTTTCCGAAGATTGCAGTTCCTCTCTCATGCTTGACTCGGAAGAATGAGAAGTTTATATGGTCGGCTGCTTGTGACGGGAGTTTTAAGGAGTTGAAGCAGAAGTTGACCACAGCTCCAGTTCTAACGCTGCCTGTTGAAGGTGATAAATTCAGTATTTACTGTGATGCATCCGGAGTTGGACTTGGTTGTGTATTGATGCAGGAGGGTAGAGTTATTGTCTATGCTTCTCGGCAGTTAAAGTCATATGAGCAAAACTATCCTACGCATGATCTGGAGTTAGCAGCCGTGGTCTTCGCACTGAAGGTTTGGAGATATTATTTATATGGGCAGCAGTGCGAGATATTTTCAGACCACAAGAGCTTGAAGTATTTGTTTACGCAGAAGAAACTGAATATGCGGCAGAGAAGGTGGCTAGAGTTTTTCAAAAACTACGAGTTTGAGATTAAATACCACCCGGGAAAGGCGAACAAGGTCGCCGATGCTTTAAGCCGAATGCCTACTGCGAGTCAGCCTTCACTTGCAGCGATGTCGGTTACGTTGAGGTCTAAGATTAAGAAGGTCGATGTGGAGATTGATGCAGAGTTGTCCAGTATGCTCCCAACATTTCTCTTAGGCCGACTATTCTGGATAAGATACGTGAAGCTCAGCGGAGATATATGGAGTGTGAGGATCTTCGATTGAGCATGACGTCTGGAGACTTGTCTAATTTTAACTTGTCAGATGACGGTATTCTGAAGTTCAGACAGAGGTGGTGCGTGCTTAAAGACGAGGAGCTAAGGAAGAAAATATTGGCCGAGGCGCATTATTCAGCATACTCCGTACATCCAAGAAGCACTAAAATGTACAAAGATTTAAGGCAACACCTGTTTAGTTTGTCAATAGGTAAAGGCAGAATACCAGAGGCCGGCCAGAACATTACAGCCACTACCGATTCCGGAGTGGAAATGGGAGCAGATCTCCATGGATTTTATTGCCGGGCTCCCGAGAACGATGAAAGGGCATGACTGCATCTGGGTGATTGTGGACCGATTGACAAAGTCGACTCACTTCTTATCTGTGAAGATGACATCTTCTATGAATCAGCTCGCCGAGCTTTATGTGCAGGAGATTGTTAGACTGCATGGAGTACCAGTTTCGATTGTCTCAGATCGAGATCCGAGATTTACATCAAAGTTCTTGAAGAATCTGCACAAAGCTATGGGAACTCAGCTAAATTTCAGCACGACATTCCACCCTCAGACTGATGGTCAGACAGAGAGAACGAATCAGATTCTGTAGGATATGCTCAGGGCTTGTGTGTTGGAATTTCAGGGATCGTGGAGTAGGTATTTGCCACTGATCGAGTTCTCTTACAACAATAGCTTCCAGGCTACTATTGGTATGGCTCCGTACGAGGCATTGTATGGTCGAAAGTGTAGATCTCCGTTATATTATGACGAGGTTGGTGAAGCTAGTATTGTTGGTCCTGAGATTTTACAACAAACGGCAGAGAAGATTGCCATTATTAGACAGCTTATCGAGATAGCTCAGAGCCGACAGAAGAGCTATGCTGACACTAGACGAAGGGAATTAGAGTTTGAAGAAGGTGACGAGGTTTATTTGAAGATTTCTCCGTTCAAGGGAATTATGCGATTTGGAAGGAAGGGCAAGCTAAGCCCTCGATATGTGGGGCGCTTCCCTATTTTGAAGAAGATCGGGAAGATGGCGTATCGACTGCAGCTTCCGGCTTCAATAGAAGGTATCCACAATGTATTTCACGTGTCTATGCTTTGAAAGTGTTTGCGCGATCCATCGCATATTGTGGAGGCAAGAGAGATCGAGGTACAGCCTACCTTGACCAATATGGAGAAGTCGGTACGTATTTTGGAGTCTTCCATCAAGGTATTGCGCAACAAAGAAATTCTGCTAGTTAAAGTCTTATGGCAGAACCACAACATGGAGGAAGCTACTTGGGAGCGACAGTAAGATATGATGTCTAAGTATCCTGAGTTGTTTGTATGATCAAATTTTGAGGACAAAATTTTAAATAAGGTGGATGGAATGTAACGCCCGGATTTACGGGATTTTTGTAATTATACATGTATAATGGCATTTTTGTAAATATTTCAAGTTGAGACAGTTTCTCGAAAAGAAAGTGTTATTAGAATCCTAATAATTAATAAGGATTTTAGGAGAAATACGAGAATTTTTGGAGTTATAACGCTAATTTTGAGGATTTTGCGTTTCTAGCAATATAATGGATGTTTTAGTAAAAATAATAAACGGGGTCAGTGTTACGAACAGATAGTTTTAATAGAACCTCAGTAATAAGTAGGATTTATTAGCGAAATAAGAAGATTTAGAGAAATCGGACCGTTAGCTAAATAACGAAACAAAGGACGCAACAAATAGAAAATCAAGAAAGGGCAAAATGGTAATTTGCCAAGTGAAATTTTAATAAATAAAACAAATCCCTTTTCTTCTCCAGTACTTCACAATTTCTCTCTCTCTCTCTGCGAACCCTCTCGGCGATTCTCCCCTCTCAACGGCGTTCTCTCCTCTCCGGCGATCGATTTCTCTCCGATCAACTTCCTTTCTTCATCTTTTCTCCTCCAATCAACACTCTAGGCAAGGTTTTATAGTTTTTGGACTTTAGTTATCGATCATCACAGAGTTAAAACGATTAGGGTTTCGTTTAGGGTTTTGTTAAAAACGTGGTTCAAGGTTGGAAATCGATAGGGTTATCGTATTCGTGCAAATAATGGACGTGTTGGTGATTATTGAACGTATTTAGACGAGTTGTTGAAGAATATTGGGGTTTTGGTTGGATTTGAAAACTTAGAAACCCCCTTAATGGAGTTTTGGAAGTTCACAAGCATGAATTTCTCGATAAAATGCCTCAATGAGCTAAATTAGAGTTTTAGAAAATTTCTTTAGTTAAGGTTTCGTTAGTTTGTACGTTTAACGGTTTAAACTCGTTTTAACGACGAATGTTTTGAAATTGCCTTAGGTGAACAACGCTCGTGGACGAAGCTAGTATTGCAACGGACGCGAGGTAAGTTCTCGTGACTTACTATGGCCGATTGGCCTACACCGTACGTCGAAGTCGTATTGAGGAAATCTTGGAGCTTGTTGTTTAATTGTTTTGGTTAGGGTAGCTAGGATTAGTTGTTTACATAGGTTATGCTTTCATCGTCTTGATGATATATATGTTGTATGTTTACTTTGCGCATTTTAATTGTTCATGCATCACGTCTTTTAAAATAACATGAAAATAGATTTCTGCACGTGTTTAAGAAAAACATGAAATGAACTAATGAAAACTAATGTACGTAATCTGGTCACGACGGGGTGGGGTTCAAACATGGTTGTTTATGGATGGAAGCATATTTTCCCCCCGGTAGATGGAAAAGGCTGTCCAACCGCCGGACGTGCTCTCTCCATCTGGTGAGAGTTGGCTCCGGTGACGTTATACTATGCCACTAAATGATTAAAATGTCTGTAGGGTTTACGAAATTCATATGCACAGCATGCATCTGCATTTACGAAACTTGCTGAGCCTTTAGCTCATAGTTGTCTGTATAGTGTAGGTGATCTAGATACAGGTGAGGAGGAGATCCCTCCACCCGAGGAATGATCAGTTGAAAAAGATGGCCCCTGGGAGTGTGCTGGGCAGTCGGTGCGCTTTTGACCTGTGGGGATGTGTGTAAGTAGATTGGGGACACGATGTTAGAAATGGATAATGATTATGTAGTTGAACATATTAGGTTGTTTGGACTATGGATAGTGGATAGGTTATATTTTGATGTTTCGGAAACCTATTTTATAAATTGCATTTGGAAAGTCTTTTATGGGAAATATACTGGACTGCTTGGAGTTTTATTTAAACAGGAGGAATTGTTTAGGTTTTAAATGGATCCACGCAGTTCGTTTTTACGAAAGTTTACTATGTTTTTAAACGCGTTCAAAGATACGTTTTTGGTCGTTTAATTGGTGGTTTATGTTGAAGTGTTAGTGTGTATGTGTGGTAAGAAAATGGTACAGGGAAGGAAGAGGAAAGAAAGGGGAGATAAGAGGCGAGATCCCTGGAAAAAGTGGATTCTAGGGAGACTGCCGATAGATTGCCTAAGGTGGTGATCGATCGGCAATGGTGATCGCCACTCTCTGAAAATTCCAGAGAGTGTGGCGATCGATCGCCGGGCGATCGATCGCCTAATATGAGGGCGATCGATCGCCCCCCCTTATTTTGGTGTTACTGATCGATCGGCCATGATATTTTATGGGCAGTTGCCCTTTTTGCCCTCCAAGCGTTGGCCGATGGTTTTAATTGTTTTAATTGTTTTATTTAAATGTTTTATTTAGTTTTCTTTACTTTAAATATGATTTATGAAAAGGTTTTCAAATCTTTTCTGCTTAAACGTTAAACTTAAAGTTTATAAGGATAAAAAAATAATAATACTGGAAAAATAAGGGTACGGATAGGGGTCGCTACACTAACCCTCCATTTCAAACTTTTCTCTACACTACCATCTCCTTTCCAAATTATCACTCTCACTTTCTAAACCTACTTACCTTGGGCAATTACAACATTTCCTTAACCACTCTAATGTCATTCTCGTACACAGGGCTTTAAATACTTAAATCTACCACTTTTACGCTTCCACGGTATCCTCTAAGTTTCTATAATTATGTCCACTACGCTCGTTTCACCTAATTCTTACCTCGGTCTTCATCAATCACTAACAAATTCTTAAGTCTAAACTAATTCGTTGAACTATTCACCCAACACCTTAAAGGGTGTATAAACAATTCGACGTAACTTACGAGTCGAATCTTTCCTATACCTCCCGTTCTAACCTCACTTCTAAGCTCACTTGTACAGTCTTCGTGCAAATCTTTCTTCCTTCCATCCAATATGCTCGAAGTTCCATAACCTTAACTACTTGACTCTTATTTCAACCTTCCCTTTAATCTAATTAATCTTCTCACTTACCCGTATGACACTATCCGAAACCCAAAATCTACCTAACCGGCCATTTTATCTTACATCACATATTCTCTATTTCCTCAAGTTGAGATTTTCTTCACACACCAAGTTTATCAACCTTAACCTTAGCTATTTACAAAATCATTGGTTTCGACTTCGTTACATACGGGTCGAGCCTTTGAAATTTCCTAATTTAATCTTATTCTTAATGCACTTGAATGTTTTTCGTGCAAGATCTCTTTCTCCTCACCTGATAACTCACCAATCCCTCTATTCGCACGATTCCAAAATTCGATCTTAACATCCAATTTAAACCCTTCATTTAATTAAACAATGCCCTACACTTATTCTTAATATCCCACAAGGACTTCCTCGAAAGTTACTAACTAGTCTACTATTTTGTCATTCCTTCTAGTCAAGTTCTAACTATTTTACTTGGCTTCCTAGCAATGATTTCACCTAACAATAGCAAACTTGTTATAGGTAGGTTCACAACCTTAATCCTAATCTCTTAAAAATCCCAAATCTTGTCCTCCTATTTTCCAAAAACTTAGAAACATCTCTTCATTAAGGTCTTCCTAATTTCTCGAGCACTAATGTTTCTACATCCACCACGAAAATAAGTCTCATGTTTGGGGGTTCTTAATTTAAACTATATCAACTATAGACTCGTCTCTTAACTTTGACGCTCATAACTCAAAGAATTCGAAATCTTTTACCTCGTTATGTCTTTTATATTTTTACTCCTACAGATTCACCATCCCTTTTTAACATTGCACGAGTTGCACTAAACCTCTAAATATGACCTTCAATTTAAGGCGCTAAACTCTCCTTTGATTCGTTACACTTTTTAGGCATTTCAAGTAAATTTCTAACTCTTCTATTATATCCTATGTCTCGTGGTTAAGCAGTACCTAATGTAACACCCGGAATTTTAAGAGAAAATAAAATAATAGGTAATTGTTTAATAAATAATTGTTTTAAGTAATTTAAAAGAAAAGTGAATAAATTTGGTTAACCTGATTGGTTAATTAATTTAGATTCGGGCATTTCCAATGAAATTAAGCCGTGAGTTATAATTAAGAACGAGATTTAACGAATTTACGGAAGGGCAAAACGGTATATTAACGTTTTAATAGGAATTAATATTAGGATTATTAATATTAGGATTATTATTATTATTATTATTATTATTATTATTATTAATAATAATAACGTAAAAACAACACAAACAACCGAGGTTGTTTGTGTTCGAGCCCGACGCCGAGCAGCGAAGCGCGCAGGGGGGGAAAAGCGCGGCGACGCGGCGCCGTTCGCCGGCGAGCTCTGGCCTTCTCCGGCCAGACGGCGGCGACAAAGGATCTCCGGCCATCCTCGCGCACAAACCGACGGTGAGCTCCCCTGTTTTGGTTCGGTTTTCACCCGGTTTCGGGTTTGTTCGTGGCCGGCTGTGACGAGCCGGTTTTGGCTCCGATCGCCGCCCGTTTTTGGTCGCCTCCGGCGAGGGTTTGCTGACCCTTGGTCCGGCTTTGGTCGAATGGCAGTGGTGAGCCCGATTTGGGCGAAATTCAGTGAATGCCCGAATTAGGGCACTTGGGTTTTGCTCAATGTAGCTTCGATTTTAGGTTAGATATTGCTAATTGGATGTTAGTAGGATAGATTGGTGAAGAAATTGATGAGTTTTGATGAAAAATCGAAAAGTGGAATTTTCTGAAAAAGGGCAGTTTCGGGTTTCTGCAAAATTGACCTAGCTCCGGTCATTTGTTTTAAAATTCCTTTTGGCAGATTAAAATAGGTTATTAGAGGAGTACGTGGCCGCTGGAATCGTTCGATTCCGATAACCGACGCGAAAGTTACGCGCGTTCGAAGTTTAGGTCGGTTTTTACCGAACCCAAAATAGTGGCCCGTTTAGTTATATTTTTGTTAGATTAAGCTATAAATAGTAGTTTAAGATGTTTTTAAGAAAATAAGAGCTTAGTTATGCCCGAATGAGAAAATAGAAATTTTAGGAAAGAATTTCCTAAATTAGGAGATTAGTTTAAGTTTGAAATTAGTTTAATTAGAATTGATTTTAATGCCTTTTATTTATGAAATGCTTTAGGTGAAGACGACCTTTGGACGGTGCTCGGCTTACTACGGACGCCAGGTAAGTGAGCGTTAGGTTTCCGGCCACTAAGGCCCTACGTCATAACGATGTTTATTATGTTTATAGTGACGAGGTTAGATGGTTACGTGGGTTGATGGTAAGGAGGGTAGCTAAGTAGTGCCTTAGCGAAGTTTAGTGTACGTTCGATAGATGTTTCTATGTATGTCTTCTCATGCATCCTGTTTTTCTAAAGTTCATACGAACTATTTACAAGCATGTTTTATGAAAATGTTAAAAGTAAAGAACGACGATGAATGATGAATGATGAATGATGAATGATGAATGATGAATGATGAATGATGAATGATAATGATGAATGATGAATGATGAATGTACTACAGGCAAGTCATGAATGTACTACAGGGCAAGTCATGAATATACTACAGGGCAAGTCATGAATATACTACAGGGGCGGGCAAGTCATGAATGTACTACAGGGCAAGTCATGAATGTACTACAGGGCAAGTCATGAATATACTACAGGGCAAGTCATGAATGTACTACAGGGCAAGTCATGAATGTACTACAGGGCAAGTCATGAATGTACTACAGGGCAAGTCATGAATGTACTACAGGGCAAGTCATGAATGTACTACAGGGCAAGTCATGAATGTACTACAGGGCAAGTCATGAATGTACTACAGGGCAAGTCATGAATATACTACAGGGCAAGTCATGAATGTACTACAGGGCAAGTCATGAATGTACTACAGGGCAAGTCATGAATGTACTACAGGGCAAGTCATGAATATACTACAGGGCAAGTCATGAATGTACTACAGGGCAAGTCATGAATGTACTACAGGGCAAGTCATGAATGTACTACAGGGCAAGTCATGAATATACTACAGGGCAAGTCATGAATGTACTACAGGGCAAGTCATGAATGTACTACAGGGCAAGTCATGAATATACTACAGGGCAAGTCATGAATATACTACAGGGCAAGTCATGAATATACTACAGGGCAAGTCATGAATGTACTACAGGGCAAGTCATGAATGTACTACAGGGCAAGTCATGAATGTACTACAGGGCAAGTCATGAATGTACTACAGGGCAAGTCATGAATGTACTACAGGGCAAGTCATGAATATACTACAGGGCAAGTCATGAATGTACTACAGGGCAAGTCATGAATGTACTACAGGGCAAGTCATGAATATACTACAGGGCAAGTCATGAATGTACTACAGGGCAAGTCATGAATATACTACAGGGCAAGTCATGAATGTACTACAGGGCAAGTCATGAATGTACTACAGGGCAAGTCATGAATATACTACAGGGCAAGTCATGAATGTACTACAGGGCAAGTCATGAATGTACTACAGGGCAAGTCATGAATGTACTACAGGGCAAGTCATGAATGTACTACAGGGCAAGTCATGAATGTACTACAGGGCAAGTCATGAATGTACTACAGGGCAAGTCATGAATATACTACAGGGCAAGTCATGAATATACTACAGGGCAAGTCATGAATATACTACAGGGCAAGTCATGAATATACTACAGGGCAAGTCATGAATATACTACAGGGCAAGTCATGAATATACTACAGGGCAAGTCATGAATGTACTACAGGGCAAGTCATGAATGTACTACAGGGCAAGTCATGAATATACTACAGGGCAAGTCATGAATATACTACAGGGCAAGTCATGAATGTACTACAGGGCAAGTCATGAATGTACTACAGGGCAAGTCATGAATGTACTACAGGGCAAGTCATGAATGTACTACAGGGCAAGTCATGAATATACTACAGGGCAAGTCATGAATGTACTACAGGGCAAGTCATGAATGTACTACAGGGCAAGTCATGAATGTACTACAGGGCAAGTCATGAATGTACTACAGGGCAAGTCATGAATGTACTACAGGGCAAGTCATGAATATACTACAGGGCAAGTCATGAATATACTACAGGGCAAGTCATGAATATACTACAGGGCAAGTCATGAATGTACTACAGGGCAAGTCATGAATGTACTACAGGGCAAGTCATGAATGTACTACAGGGCAAGTCATGAATGTACTACAGGGCAAGTCATGAATATACTACAGGGCAAGTCATGAATGTACTACAGGGCAAGTCATGAATATACTACAGGGCAAGTCATGAATGTACTACAGGGCAAGTCATGAATGTACTACAGGGCAAGTCATGAATATACTACAGGGCAAGTCATGAATGTACTACAGGGCAAGTCATGAATATACTACAGGGCAAGTCATGAATATACTACAGGGCAAGTCATGAATATACTACAGGGCAAGTCATGAATGTACTACAGGGCAAGTCATGAATATACTACAGGGCAAGTCATGAATGTACTACAGGGCAAGTCATGAATGTACTACAGGGCAAGTCATGAATGTACTACAGGGCAAGTCATGAATATACTACATGGGTGGTGCTCGTGGCGACGGGGGTGTGTTTTGGCTTGAAGATCCGATGGTTTGAAGGATGTATGTCGAGTGGATGTGAGTTAATTTGTTGGTTAGAAAGGTGATGGATTTTATGGTGTATAGCTAAGTTTATTATTTATGAATTTTATAGTGGATGTAGGTTTGAAGTAGTTCCATTCTGAATGATCTGATAATGTATGTCTTTGGTGATGTCTTAGGAAATTCCATGTTTATGTTCGATGTTTGTTTCGAGGATTTTGTTTGGGTTTTGTTTGATAATTTTACTATGTAGGTCTATGTGTCGGTTTTGGTTGTGAATGCATCGAAGTGTTTAAGTATGTAGATTGGATATTATGATAGAAAGATTATGTATAGTCGAGTTTTGATGTGTATGAAGTATGAAGTAGTAGTAGATTGTTTATAATATAGAGTCTTGATTTTAGAAACATACTGGAACTGCTTGGGTTATTTTTAACAGGTAAGGATATGCTCGATTTTTAGAGCGATCCATGCAGTTCGTTTTCTTGAATTTGTCTGAAATTGTAGGTTAGATTAGTGTACTGTTTTGATGATTGAGGAATGAGTGATTTTTTTCGGGATTTCAACAATCCCAGACTTCGATTTAATGGTTTAGAAGTCGAAACGTTATGAGTGATATAAAAAGAAAATTTACGTAGTTACGAGAGCTTAGAGTTAAGGTTATGTTATGGTTAGTTTGTTTAAGGGTTTTAGGAAATGTTTAAAGTAAAAATGAAAAAGTTTATGCGAATAATACGAGGGCTTAGGAAATGATTATGCCACGGTCAAGTCCGTGGCGGCCCTACGGGGTTGGGGTCGTCACACCTAATTACTTAACATGTCTACCATTTATTAATTTACCAACCTCGCCTAGATCTCTTTATTTTCCCCATCTATATTGATCATTACGAACACCTCTATGTAATCACCCAGATTATACATCCAAGACTTCGTATCAATCAATCACATCACTTTGCAAAAGTAAACAACACCTCCCTCACTTTCTCGACAGTTTACTTAAGTTGAAACCTCAAACATTGCCTTTATCTAAATACTTCAACTTCGCGCTAGCCTAGAATAAGAGTTTCTACTATGTTTCCTTATTCACTTAGACGTACTAGTTGTATCAAAGCCAGGTTACCTATCTTGATGCATAACAATCTCTCTCTCCTTAAATTGAGGTTACATCATCATGTTTCTAACTCACCATATCCTCTAACCCTTCTATTCTCAAACCTACCTTTATCTATCGCCTTCAAATCGTAAAGGTTAACCACAACTCCACTCTATTAACTACTGAAATGAAATTATACCTGGAACCACAAATGGTTGGGCAGCTTCCCTATCATCGGTCATAGTAGTTATCCTTGAAGGACCACCCGGTGGTATCCCGTTCGGCTCTAGACAATCTCTGGCTTTGTGACCCTTTCTATCGCACCTAAAATATCGGTTTGAATACAGTCTACACTCCCCGAAATGACCCTTCAAACATGTAGGGCACAGAGGAGCTTGACGAGCTCCTCGGGGTCGTTTGCTCCTATCCTACACAATCGATGAATAGTTGGGCCTCTTAATGCCCTTCGCTGGTTGCGGCCCTTCCTCGACTGGGGGTGGCAAAAATTTTCTGAGGGGCTCGTCAACGGACTTCTCTTGACTTTTATTCTGAAGTTCGACTTCTAACTCAAAGGCTTGTACAATAACTTCGTCGTAGGAAGCACCTCTAACTCCATACATCTTCATACCTTTATAAATGTCCTCCTTCAATCCTTGCACAAAATGATAGACCTTATTTTCTTTCTCTCTCCCTAGATGGTTGACGGAACGGGTTAATGCCTCGAATTCTCTAACATACTTAGCGACCGTACCTGTCTGTTGAAGTTGGGGAAACTCCGACATCTTGTTTGTCCACGCAGCTTTGTAGAGATATTCCTCATAAAACAATTCGTTGAATGATCCCCATAAAATTTCCCCCTCATTAGCCATGACCTTGACATTGTCCCACCCAAGTCTTGCATCTCCCACAAGATGACACACTGCATACGAAACCTTAACTACCTCCTTCACCTTACGTAGGGGTTGCTCGTAAAATACGTTTAAAAAGTATCGTAAAAGGTCGGATTGAAACGTGTTTTGAAAAGTCAATTTAAAAAAAAAAAACCATTTTTGGGTCAAGTGGGGCGCGCGCGTGGCCCAGCCAGCGCCGCGTGCCGTGCTCAGCGCAGCGCCCCACCAAGGTGCGTGCAGCGCCCGGGAAGCACACGTGCCCCAGCCAGCGCTGCACGCCATGCGCAGTGCAGCGCCCCACCCAGGTGCGTGCAGCGCTCAGGCAGCGCGCCTCTCCGACATCTCCCCACGTGCCACGCACGTGTCAAAATGGATCGATCGGCAAAAATGCCGAACGATCGGCACCTTCTTTGGAAATCCGACTAAAAACAACCAAAAACGCCAATTGATCACCCCTTGGGCGCGATCAATCGGCTGGGCAACATCCTGGGCGAGCGTGCGCGCGCCGCGCCCGGCCAGTGCGCCATCAGTGCCCATATACTCCTTTTTTTACACTTAGCCATATTTTTCAATCCAAACACCTGCCCAATCACATTAAACCATCCAAAAATCATTCCCCACTACTTTAAACACAAAATTCCTCGAAACCTTCAAAAACCCGACTCAAAAACGTTTACGAACACGTATTTAAAATTCATGAAAATAAACTGCGTGGATCGCTCTAAAACCGAGCGTATCCACACAGGTTTAAAATACCTAAAACAATTCATAAAATCGTCAAATCATTTACTCTATCTCCACTTAACACACACACCATTTACATATGAAAACCATGACCAAAAATCATTAAACACGTCGATAAAAGACATACGCAGCGGAAACTCCTAACGTTATCCACAAGTGAACCCATAAAAACATAACTATCTAAAACCACATTGTCTCTAAGCTAACAACTAAACAAGTCAAAATCCTAACCAATAAGAGCTCGGAACCACCCACGGGTCAATAAGCCTGGCCAAACACTCCCCGCTGCCACGAGTCCTATCCATCAACCGCCTATGCCTGGCCATCAAGAGGAGGCTCCTCACCTCCGATCTTTTCACCTACATCATACAACATAAACAGTAAGCCTAATTCTTAGCAAGGGAATGCACTATCGAAAACATATGCATGAATGTATGACTTTCATGTTCATTTACTTGTTCGTGTTCCATTTTACTTGACATTCATTATGCTGGGGAGTAGGCAAGTGCGTGTACATAGTCCTTGCGGAGCGTATTCATGGTCCATTTATGGATAGTGATTCATGGTCCCTCGAGTTGGATAGTTTTGTTATTCATTGCCATATCGACCCAGCTCATTTAATCATTTCGTACATTTCAATTTCATGCATGTAAAACATTTCTTGAGCAAACATGATGCATGAGGAATTCACGTATGACATATCATCAAACAATTCACAAACATACATGGATATGCTTTACTCGCAACGAATCTAACAAACAACTATTAACTAACATCCTAGGCTACCCGACACGTTAAAATCCCACAACCAGAAAATCATCATCAAAGAACAAAAACCAAACATTGACACGATGTAGGGCCTTAAGGGCCGAAAACCTAGCACCCACTTACCTGGCGTACTTAGCGATGCCGAAAGCTGTGTCCACCTAGAATGTTGATTGGGGAAGAAAAATCGAAGAAGAAATCGATGGAGGAGAGGCGTTGGAAGGAATGGCGTGGAAGGAGGAAGACATCGCCTAAGGAGGAAGAGCTTCACGTAGGAGAAGGGAGAAATGAGGGAAAAGGGGAGGAAATCATGTTTTAATTAAATTTTTGACTTTGCAAATTACCTAAATGCCCTTCCCTTAATTCTTTGCTTAATTCGTTAATTAACCTATCGATTTGGTTTCTCTGAAATTCCCTTATTTCTCCAAATATTTCAATTTACTCCTAGGGTTCTAACGAAACTCTCCATTCGCAAAACGGACTTAAATTACTATTTTTACGACTTAAAACACTATAGGGCTAAAAACGGAACTCGAGCGTCACACTATTGATTTGGATTTCTAAAATTTTCCTCATTCCTCTAAAAATTCTCATAAATTCCTAGAGCTCTAATGAAAATTCTCGTTCGAGAAAAGACCTTAATTTTCTATTTTACGAAAATACCCCTAAGAGCGGAAACCCGAAAAACTCGGGTGTTATATAATGCCTCGTACGGTGCCATACCTATTGTCGCCTGAAAACTGTTGTTATAAGAAAATTCCACCAGCGATAAGTACTTACTCCAAGAACCTTGAAATTTTAATACGATTGCTCGAAGTATATCCTCTAATGTTTGAATAGTCCTCTCAGATTGTCCATCTGTTTGAGGTTGAAAAACCGTGTTAAAATTTAGCTGTGTACCCATAACCTTGTGCAAACTCTTCCAGAACTTCGATGTAAATCTTGCATCTCGATCTGACACTATTGTGATTAGAACTCCATGCAATCATACAATCTCATGCATATACAGCTCAGCGATTACTCAAATCATACAAGTTAAATTACATAAAGATAGTATAAAATAACTCTAAATTTAGAGTTATCAAATACCTCCAAACTTGAACCATTACTCGTCCTCGAGTGATGCAAAACAAAAATAAATTCTCAAAGAAACATTAACAAAATTTGTATAATTTCCAAAATATCTAGTAACTTGTAAATTATTGAAAACTTTCACTATCACAATTAAAAGCAATCAATATAGATTTAATTCCTAATAAACTTTTTCAAAGTGTGTGTGCTCAAACTCCATTTGAATTGCTAAGTTCAACAATCGAAACTAAACATCACAATACATATCATAGGATGTCAACTATTTAATGTCCTTCCTAAATCCATTAACTTTCAAAGATTCTTCTTCTTTTTTTTTATTTATTTATATAAGTAAAGGGGCTACACAATGATAATTTTTAATATTGACTTTATCTTTAAGTCACACTACCTTTTTACACGATTGACAACATTGGTGATGAAGTCCTCTGGTTACTCAATAATGTCACCTCAAGATATATATTCATATAAAATAGAGGAGTATAGCCAATAAATATGCAACGGAGTTTCTCCCAAAGTTCCTCCAATTTATTTCTACCCATCGAGTATCCAAAAGGCTCACTCAAAATTTATTCATTTTTTTTAATTAATTTTACATATAACCCCCAAACTTATTATTTATTATATATTTTTTAGAAGAAATCTTCCATTGCTAATTTCTTTCATCAAACACTAAATTATTGACACCTAGATAAATTGTAATGTATAGTAAGGATGATATTCCTAAACAACAAAAATGAGTTTGTGTGTTAAGAACAACTAAGCTTATGAGAATAAATTTTAATTAATTTATAATGATGTGTGATAATGACATTATTCAATAATCTACTAAATTAGGAGATATTAGAAAATTGCATTGTTCTTCATTTCATTCATATATTTTTTTTTATTTCAGAGACTAAACAGAACAAAGAAAGCAGAATAACAAACTAAACAAAATTAGACAGAAAACTAAGTAGAATTAAACAGACAACTAGGTTCCATAAAGTAAAATTTTAACAAGCAACACTAAATTTTTAGAAATCCAAATTAAGCAGTTTACACTAAACATACATGCACCCCCATACTTAAAAATTGGTAGTGTCCCCACTGCCAAACAAAATGAAATCCAGAAAAAAATAAAATAAAACATAATAAAGCGAGGGGGGTTAGGACTTCCTTAGTATTTCATTTTTCGTTCCATTAGAAAGAGGGTTTCTGTAAGGACTCTAATATTGTACCCTCATTTTCCCGTATTATTTTTTTTATCCTAATAACTTAATTTTATTTAAGCGGAAATAATACTTTAAAAATTGAAATCGTTTTTGTTTATGCTATTAAACCATTTAACATACTTAAAAACAATTTAAATAAAACTTAAAACAATATATTAAAACATTTAAAAACAAAGAAAAACAATCGGCTGAGAAGATGAGGGCAAAAGGGGAAATTCCCCTTGAAAATATAGGGGCGATCGATCACCCCTTTCAGGCGATCAATCGCCAGTTGTAAAATGGAGGGGCGATCATGATCGCCCCTCGCTGTGGTGAACGATCGCCTCGCGATCGTTTGCCAAGCGATCGATCGCCCTGCGATCGTTCGCCAGACGATCGATCGCCCACCTTTGGGCGATCGATCGCCACACGCTCTAGAAAAATTCCAGAGCGTGGCGATCACCTTGGTGAACGATCGCCACTCCTGGCGATTTGTCGCCAGATGCTCTGCCTCCCCTCTTTTCTTTCTTCTCCCCTTTTTTTTCTTCTTCTTTCTTTTCCTTCCTCCCTTGCACAATATACCTACAAACACCTAACAAATACACTCATTCCCCAATTATCACTAACACTTCATACATTTTCAAAATACAATTTAACATAAAACCCCAAATACTCGTATCTCCTCCATAACCTCATTTAAACCGACTCGAAACACATTTAAAACAAAATATATTTTCATGAAAATGAACTGCATGGATATGTTTAAAAACCCAACATATCCCTATTACCAAACATTTTACAAAACAGGTTTCTAAAACATTTAAAAACTTCAAAACATAAACCTATCAACTAATCCAGATCCAAACAACTTAAAATGTATCTAGCTATACATTCAATCTATTTAATCCATCGTTAACCCAAATATCCCCAAAAACCTTCAAAATACGTACATACACTCCCCACGGGTCAGGTTAAGCATCGACTGCGCCAGCACACCACCGCGAGCCATCCTCCGTCAACTGCATCACTCCTCGGGTGGAGCGATCTCGTCCTCACCAAAGTCAAGGTCACCTACACCATACAGACAATCTATGAGATAAAAATCTCAGCAAGTTTCATAAATGCAAATGCATGCTGTGCATATGAGTTCATAAATCATGCAATATTTTCTTATCTTTACATAGGTTGTCACCGAGATCTCAACCCCCTAAATGGAGAGGGCACATCCTGTGGTTGGACTACCCTTTCCACCTAGAGGAGGGGGGGTACATGCTTGCAACACGCACAGCCATGCCTGAGCCCCACCTCGCATGACCATAAACATACATCGATTTGTATTAGATATGGTGTTGTGACAGACCCGTAATCGATCCACACAATAGATCAATAGCCCCCTTTCAGGCCACATCGCCATTTTCTTCAAACATAGTGCGGAAATTCATTTTCATGCTCTTTTAAAATACGTGATGCGTGAACAATTTATAGCATAATTTAAACATGCATCATACGTACCATCAAGACAATAAAAGCAATTAAAGGTATAACCTATAAAACAACTAAACCTAACTACCCAACCAAAGCAAATTAAACAAACATGTCACCAAAACTCCTCGAGACGACTTCAACGTACGGTGTAGGCCAATCGGCCAGAGTAAGTCACGAGAACTTACCTCGTGTCTGTTGAAATCCAAGCTCCGTCCACGAGCGTTCACCTAAGGCAATTTAACAATTTTGTCGTTAAAACGAGTTTAAACTATTAAACTTCCAAATTTAACGAAACCTTAACTAAGGAAATTTCTAAAATTCTAACTTAACTACTCGAAGCGTTTTTAACACCCAATTAATGTTCGATACATCAAACCGCCATTAACGAGTTTCCCCCAAAACTCGAAAATTCGTCAATCTCTAATATTCTTCCTAAATCGATTAACTTTGTCCAATAACGTCTAATACGTTCAATATATCCACAACTACAATAAACCTATCGATTTCGAACTCTAAATCATGTTTTTAACGAAACCCTAAACGAACCCTAATCGTTTAAACTCCGTAAAAACTGAAATAAACTTTGCTAAAACCTTAGAATCGTACCTAGGGTCGAGTTTGGAGAAGAAATCGTGAAGAACCGAGGTTGATCGGAGAGGAAACGCCGTTGAAAAGGAGAGATCGCCGTGAGTCACCGGAGGAAGGAGAAGTCGCATGGAGAGAGAGGGAAAATCGTGAAGTGAGGGAGAAGAGAAAAAGGTTTTTCATTTTAATTAAAAATTGACTTGGCAATTTACCATTTCGCCCTTCCTTTGATTTTCTATTTGTTTCGTCCTTTGTTTCGTTAATTAATAGACGATTCGTTTTCTCCAAATTTTCTTATTTAGCCAATAAATCCAGCTTATTACTAGGGTCCCATTAAAACTGTCTGTTCGTGATTCGGACCTTGTTTACTATTTTTACTACAACGCCCTTTAAATTACGATAAACGTAATTTTCGTAAAACTAGCGTTAAACTCCTAAAATTCTCGAAATTTTTTTAAAATCCTTATAAATTATTAAGATCATAATAACGCCTTTTTTTTGCAAAATGGAATTGATTTGACATATTTACAAAAATGCTATTTACATTAAAATATAAATATTCCGTACAGCCGGGTATTACAATCCATCCATCTTATTTAAATTTTGTCCTCAAAATTTGATCATACAAACAACTCGGAATACTTAATCATCATATCCTGCTGTCGCTCCCAAGTCGCTTTCTTCAACCTCGTGGTTCTGCCAGAGAACTTTAACTAGCGGAATTTCTTTGTTGCGCAATACTTTGATCGAAGACTCCATAATACGTACAGGCTTCTCCACATAAGTCAAGGTAGGCTGTACCTCGATGTCTCTCGCCTCCACAATATGCGATGGATCGCGCAAACATTTTCGAAGCATAGACACATGAAATACGTCGTGGATGCCTTCCATTGAAGCCGAAAGCTGTAGTCGATACGCCATATTCCCGATCTTCTTCAAAATAGGAAAGGGCCCCACATATCGAGGGTTCAGCTTGCCCTTCCTTCCGAATCTCATAAGACTTTTAAACGAAGAAACCTTCAGATAAACCTCATTACCTTCTTCAAACTCTAGTTCTCTCCGTCTTGTGTTAGCATTGCTCTTCTGTCAACTCTTAGCTACCTCGATACGCTGTCGGATAACGGCAATCTTTTCTGTCGTTTGCTGTAGAATCTCGGGACCAACAACACTGGCTTCACCAACCTCGTCCCAATATAATGGAGACCTACACTTTCGACCATACAGAGTCTCGTACGGAGCCATACCAATGGTAGCCTGGAAGCTGTTGTTGTAAGATAACTCGATCAGTGACAAATACCTGCTCCACGATCCATGAAATTCCAGCACACAAGCTCTGAGCATATCCTCCAGAATCTGATTCGTCCTTTCTGTCTGACCATCAGTCTGAGGATGAAATGTCGTGCTAAAATTTAGCTGAGTTCCCATAGCCTTGTGCAGACTCTTCCAGAACTTTGAAGTGAATCTCGGATCTCTGTCTGAGACAATAGAAACTGGCACTCCATGCAATCTCACGACCTCCTGCACATAAAGCTCGACGAGCTAATCCATAGAAGATGTCATCTTCACAGATAAGTAGTGAGCCGACTTTGTCAATCGGTCCACAATCACCCAGATGCCGTCATGACCCTTCGTAGTCCTCGGGAGCCCCACAATAAAATCCATGGAGATCTGCTCCCACTTCCACTCCGGAATAGGCAGTGTCTGTAATGTTCCAGCCAGCCTCTTGTGTTCTGTCTTAACCTGTTGACAAACTAAACAGGTTTCAACGTACTTAGCGACCTCCCTCTTCATGTTCGGCCACCAGAAGTGTTGTTTTAAGTCTCTATACATTTTAGTGCTTCCTGGATGCACAGAGTAAGCTGAAGAATGTGCCTCGGCCAATATCTCCTTCTTTAGCTCCTCATCGTTAGGCACGTACCACTTATGCCTGAACTTCATAATACCGTCATCTGACAAGTTAAATTCAGACACGTCACCTGAGGTCATGCTCAATCGAAGCTCCTCACATTCCATATCATTCTGCTGAGCTTCACGTATCTTATCTAGAATAGTCGGCCTGGGAGAAATATTGGTGAGCATATTGGACAACTCTGCTACAATCTCCACATCGAACCTCTCAATCTTAGACCTCAACGTAACTGACATAGCCGCAAGTTAAGGCTGACTCGCAGTAGGCATTCAGCTCAAAGCATCAGCGACCTTGTTCGCCTTTCCTGGGTGGTACTTGATATAAAACTCGTAATCTTTAACAAATTCCAGCCATCTCCGCTGCCTCATGTTAAGCTCCTTTTGCGTAAACAAGTACTTCAAGCTCGTGTGGTTTGAAAATATCTCGCAATGCTGCCCATATAAATAGTGCCTCCATATCTTCAGTGTGAAGACAACGGCTGCTAACTCCAGGTCGTGCGTAGGATAGTTCTGCTCATACGGCTTCAACTGTCTAGAAGCATAAGCAATCACCTTTCCTTCCTGCATCAATACACAACCTAGTCCAAATCCAGACGCATCGCAATACATACTGAATTTCATACCTTCGAAAGGTAGCGTTAGAACTGGAGTTGTGGTCAACTTCTGCTTTAACTTCATAAAACTGTTGTCACAAGCAGCCGACCATATAAACTTTTCATTCTTCCGAGTTAAGCGCGAGAGAAGGAACCGCAATCTTTGAAAATCCCTCTATGAACTTCCGATAATAGCCAGCTAATCTGAGAAATCCCCGGACCTCTCGCACGTTCTTAGGCTGCGGCCAATCTCTGACCACCTGAATTTTGCTCGGATCCACAGAAACCCCTTCTTCTGATATAATGTGGCCGAGAAAACAGACTCGATCCAGCCAAAACTAACATTTAGAGAACTTCGGATAAAGCTGGTGTCGTTGTAAAATTTCGAGAACAATCCTCAATTGCTCTTCATGCTCCTCTTTCGTCTTAGAATAAATCAGAATGTCGTCGATGAAAATCACAACGAATTTTTGTCCAGGTACTCTTTGAAGACTCGGTTCATTAAGTCCATAAACGCTGCAGGGGCATTAGTAAGTCCAAAAGACATAACTAGGAACTCATCATGCCCGTACCTCATTCGGAACGCCGTTTTTTGAATATCCTCCTTCCGGACCTTCAACTGATAGTAACCCGAGCGTAGGTCAATCCTGGAAAATACTCGGGCACCCTGCAGTTGATCGAATAAATCATCTATCCGAGACAGTGGATACTTATTCTTCACTGTGAGATTATTCAGCTCCCTATAATCCACACACATCCTGAGGGTTCTGTCTTTCTTCTTGACAAATAGAACGGGCGCACCCCAGGGTGAAACACTGTCTAGCAACTCCTCCAACTGAGATTTCAACTCCTTCAACTCAGCTGGCGCCAATCTATATGCGTTCTTTGACACTGGCACCGAACTCAGATAAACATCAATGACAAATTCAATCTCTCAGTCCGGCGGTAATCAGGGGAGATCATCAAGGAATATCTCAGAAAATTCTCTGACTATAGGAATGTCACTCGGCTTTACCCCGCTAAGCAACTGAATATCAACTACTGTGGCCAAATAAATAGAGCACTCACCTTTAAACTGCTCATTGACCTTCATGGAATAAGAAATAAGCGATCCACTCAATCGGTTCATCGCCTGATAAGAAAACTCAACTTTACTTGGGGGCCGAAATGTCACAATCCCGGATCGACAATCGATGGTGGCGAAGTGCTGTGATAGCCAGTCCATCCCTAAGATGACATCATATATCTCTATGCCCATAACAATTAAGCGAGCATAGAGGGTACTGTTCCCAACAGAGACAATATTGCCCTAGACGACCTGACCTGACTGCATACACTCTCTTGAAGGTAGCATCACACTGTACTCGCATTCTGCTAACTCAAGCACAAGCTTAAGTCTAGACACGCATGCAGTGGAAACAAAAGAGTGCGTAGCCCCCGTGTCTATCAAAGAAAATACAGCTACGCCCAAAATCAGAATAGTACCTGCTATCACCGAAGGCTGAGCCTCGTCATCAACATCACCAGGCTCGATAAATGCGAAGATCCTCGGCATAATCCTTCTCTGGTCTCCGCCTGACTGCTCACGGCCCCGCTTCGGGCAGTCCTTAATGTAATAGCCAACTTCTCCACATCTAAAACATTTATTTGTGCCCGCCCGGCACTCACCATTGTGTTCTTTCTGGCACTTGGGGCACCACGGCATTTGAGAAGCCCCCTGTACCTGTTTCCCTTTGCCTCGATCACTACCTCCCTCTAAAGGCCTCTTAACGCCTCTCTATTGTTGTTGCTGTCGCTGTGCTCTCGGTTGCCAGCCTTTATTTCTGACCTGAGGGTGGATCTCCTGAAAGAAGCCTCTAGCTGGCTCCCGTGGTTTAACAGAACCCTGATCAACAGCCTCGATCTCAAGTGCCCTGGCTACAATCTCATCGTAGGATACATTCCACACCCCAGATATGGTAAGGCTCTTCCGAATTTCTTGGCCAAGACCCTGTATAAATCGGTGTCCTCATTGACACTTGCTTAACGTGGCGCAAATCGTGACAGTGCCTCAAACCTCCTCACATACTCGACAATCGAACCAACCTGCCGCAGTTGCATAAATTCAACCATCATCGCCTCTCGTACTGTATGGCTGAAGTATTTATCATAGAACATCATTTTGAAACGATCTCAACTCATAATCGTCGTGTCGGTGGTTGTCTTGATTGAATCCCACCAAAATCGGGCATCCAGCGCCAAGTGGTAGCTAACTAATGCAACCTTCTCTCCGTCCTCAATGCTTGCATAGGCCAGCATGTCCTCCATTGTTCGAATCCACTCCTCGGCTGAAGAGGGATCCGTAGACTGTCCGTTGAACACAGGAGGTTGGAGTCTCTGAAATCTTTCCATCCCTCGATTACCCTGAGTTGCTGTCTCCCGAGCTCTAGCACCCTCACGATCTATCAGGGTACCCAACTGTTGAGACTCTCTCTATTTGTTGGGCCTGACGCTCCATATGTTGGGACTGTTGGGCAATAAAATCCTTAAGGGTGTCTATCGTATCATCTCGGTCGTCTCGATCGTTCCATCGACGCACCATATTTATATAATCCCTATAAAGGTTAAAAACAAATAACTTTAAGAAATCTAAATCAAATAAAGCATTAAACATACTTACAGTTGAGGAAGGATGTCCGTGTAGTGGCTGTGCAGTCGAGCAGTCTACAGAACCGTTTTTAAAATCCGGGGGCTCTGATGCCATAACTGTAAGGACCCTAATACTGTACCCTTATTTTTCCGTATTATTTTTTTTATCCTAATAACTTTAATTGTATTTAAGCGGAAATAATACTTTAAAAATTGAAATCATTTTTGTTTATGCTTTTAAACCATTTAACATACTTAAAAACAATTTAAATAAAACTTAAAACAATATATTAAAACATTTAAAAACAAAGAAAAACAATCGGCTGAGAAGAGGAGGGCAAAAGGGGAAATTCCCCTTGAAAATATAAGGGCGATCAATCGCCCCTTTTAGGCGATCGATCGCCAGTTGTAAAATGGAGGGGCGATCATGATCGCCCCTCGCTGTGGTGAACGATCGCGACGATCGTTCACCAGGCGATCGATCGTGTGACGACCCCGACCCCACGTCGGTGCCGCCACGACCTGTGTCGTGCGTGCATACCTATATATACATACGTGTTACCCTTGCCCGTTCTCACATAACCTATTAAATTTTTTTTTCTTTCAATCTTCTATCATTTCCATTTCCTTTTCATTCATTCATTTACATTCGTTCGTTTGTTGGAGAACGGACTCGGGCATCAATCCTCATCTATCGATAGTTTGGCTCTAACTCAAAACATACCCGAAATGACTCATCTAGGGTCGGGAATCATCAAAAGAGGCTTTAACAAGTTGGGCATAAAGTTCGTCAACGTTTAAATCACTAAAACGAGATTAAAACCATTTTTTGGAAAAACGTCGACTCAGTTTTCGGGTCCTTAAAACCCCCTAAGATACTTGGGGATCGCTCGTAAAATACGTTTAAAAAGTATCATAAAAAATCGGGTTAAAACGTGTTTTGAAAAGTCGAAATTTGAAAAAAAACGATTTGGGGTCAAGTAGGGCGATCGATTCTAACTTCAATCCTCAAACACCAAACTTCAATTCTAACTTAAATCCTCAAACTACCTTCAAAACATCAAAACTCATCCAATTTACAACTTTCATGTCTACTTCACCAAAAATTCATTCTAAACATCAAAACATTCTATTCCGTCCATGTTCACTGTACGTGGTGGAAACTAATCAAAATATCGATTTATAACCTATCCAGATACCAAGCATCCTAATAAGGGTTTTACACAAACATTAAATATCACCCCCATCAACCATTGCAACCCAAAATCGCAAAATTCATATTAATTACAGGGACTTCATTAAAACTCTCGATTTGCTAAACAGGCTTATTTCAATTATTTACGAAATTGTCATTGTGTGCACGATTCAAAAACCCGTCAAACTGGGTATTACAGATCGTCTCGCGATCGTTCACCAGGCGATCGATTACCCACCTTTGGGCGATCGATCACCACACGCTCTAGAAAAATTCCAGAGCGTGGCGATCACCTTGGTGACCGATCGCCACTCCTGGCTATTGGTCGCTAGGTGCTCTGCCTCCCCTCTTTTCTTTCTTCTTCCCTTTTTTTTTCTTCTTCTTTCTTTTCCTTCCTCCCTTGCACAATATACCTACAAACACCTAACACAAACACTCCTTCCCCAATTATCACTAACACCTCATACATTTTCAAAATACAATTTAACATAAAACCCCAAATACTCGTACCTCCTCCATAACCTCATTTAAACCGACTCGAAACACGTTTAAAATAAAATATATTTTCATGAAAACGAACTGCATGGATATGTTTAAAAACCGAACATATCCCTATTACCAAACATTTTACAAAACAAGTTTCTAAAACGTTTAAAAACTTCAAAACATAAACCTATCAACTAATCCAGATCCAAACAACCTAAAATGTATCTAACTATACAATCAATCGTTAACCCAAATATCCCCAAAAACCCTCAAAATACGTACATACACTCCTCGCGGGTCAGGTTAAGCATCGACTGCGCCAGCACACCACCGCGAGCCATCCTCCGTCAACTGCATCACTCTTCAGGTGGAGGGATCTCGTCCTCACCTAAGTCAAGGTCACCTATACCATACAGACAATCTATGAGATAAAAATCTCAGCAAGTTTCGTAAATGCAAATGCATGTTGTGCATATGAGTTCATAAATCATGCAACATTTTCTTATCTTTACATAGGTTGTCACCGAGATCTCAACTCCCTAAATGGAGAGGGCACATCCTGCGGTTGGACTACCCTTTCTACCTAGAGGAGGGGGGGTACATGCTTGCAACACGCACAGCCATGCCTGAGCCCCACCTCGCATGACCATAAACATACATCGATTCGTATTAGATGTGGTGTTGTAACAGACCCGTAATCGATCCACACAATAGATCAATAGCCCCCTTTCAGGCCACATCGCCATTTTCTTCAAACATAGTGCGGAAAGTCTTTTTCATGCTCTTTTAAAATACGTGATGCGTGAACAATTTATAGCATAATTTAAACATGCATCATACGTATCATCAAGACAATAAAAGCAATTAAAGGTATAACCTATAAAATAACTAAACCTAACTACCCAACCAAAACAAATTAAACAAACACGTCACCAAAACTCCTCGAGACGACTTCGACGTACGGTGTAGGCCAATCGACCAGAGTAAGTCACGAGAACTTACCTCGTGTCCGTTGAAATTCAAACTCCATCCACGAGCGTTCACCTAAGGCAATTTCACAATTTTGTCGTTTAAACAAGTTTAAGCTATTAAACGTTCAAATTTAACGAAACCTTAACTAAGAAAATTTCTAAAATTCTAACTTAACTACTCGAAGCGTTTTTAACACCCAATTAATGTTCGATACATCAAACTGCCATTAACGAGTTTTCCCCAAAACTCAAAAATTCGTCAATCTCTAATATTCGTCCTAAATCAATTAACTTCGTCCAATAACATCTAATACTTTCAATATATCCACAACTACGATAAACCTATCAATTTCGAACTCTAAATCACGTTTTTAACGAAACCCTAAACGAACCTTAATCGTTTAAACTCCGTAAAAACTAAAACAAACTTTGCTAAAACCTTAGAATCGTACCTAGGGTCGAGTTTGGAGAAGAAATCGTGAAGAACCGAGGTTGATCGGAGAGGAAACGCCGTTGAAAGGGAGAGATCGCCGTGAGTCGCCAGAGGAAGGAGAAGTCGCAGGGAGAGAGAGAGAAAATCGTGGAGTGAGGGAGAAGAGAAAAAGGTTTTTCATTTTAATTAAAAATTGACTTGGCAATTTACCATTTCGCCCTTCCTTTGATTTTCTATTTGTTTTGTCCTTTGTTTCGTTAATTAATCGACGATTCGTTTTCTCCAAATTTTCTTATTTCGCCAATAAATCCAGCTTATTACTAGGGTCCCATTAAAACTGTCCCTTCGTGATTTGGACCTTGTTTACTATTTTTACTACAACGCCCTTTAAATTACGATAAACGTAATTTTTTTAAAACTAGCGTTAAACTCCTAAAATTTCCGAAATTTTCTTAAAATCCTTATAAATTATTAGGATCATAATAACGCCTTTTTTTTGCAAAATGGACTTGATTTGACATATTTACAAAAATGTCATTTACATTAAAATATAAATATTCCGTACAGCCGGGTATTACAGTTTCATGTTGCTTCCTCTTCATCAACTTCTTCTTCCCTTATTTGTGCAGACCTTAGTTTATTTTTTTAGCAAAAAACAAAAACAAACAAAGAATAAAAAATAAATAAAATCTAATACAAAAGGATATAAAAAATTGGGTTGCCTCCCAATAAGCGCTTAATGTTTTAAGTCCTCAGCCTGACTTTCCCATGCTTCACGTTACTATGCTTTGTGGATGATATGCTATGGTCACTTGATGTTTGAGGTGAGATGGCAGGTGCTTAAGCTCTAGAGTATGTGCGTCTTCAACAGATGGCTTGAAAGCTTCTAGTTTATATTCAGTCCTCATTGATGTTTCAAACAGTTTTCTGTGGTTCCGAGAATTCTGCTTTGTTTCTTCCGTTTTTATTCTTTCTGATATACTAAAACAGTCTTCTTCATCATAATGGCACTTCATAGCTTTCAATACATTAAAAGTAATCTGCTGCTCATTCACGTCTTCACCATAGCCAAGAATCTCATCCTTTCTCCCAAAAATTTCTTTTTCTTCGTGCTTCTGTAGTCTTTGAGGGAATGGTGGAGATGACTTCTAGATTCTCAATTCACCTTGTTGTTGCTGCGATGTTGCTACAACATCATTTTCTTGGTTGCTCTTTTCTGGTTCTTTCAATTCTTCTTGTTCAACCAACTCATCTTGTTTCTTTAAATTCTCTACTTTCTGTTGTTTTTCTGGAATCTCAGGTTCCCGTTCATTCCTCAATACTATGGCCTTACAATGCTCCTTTTCTGATCTTTGCGGCACTTCTGTATCGCTTGATAATTGCACTGCAGTCCTGGTGCTTAAAGATTGAGTCAGCTGCCCCATATGTGTCTCCATATATTTTATTGATGCAGCCAAGTTCTGAAAGATCACATCTGTCTGAGCAGCATATTCTCTGGCAAAGCTGTCTGATTGTTTTGATGTATCGAAGTATGAGTTGACTGTGAGAAGCCTAGAGTGTAATTTTCAGCTGGTCTGGTTGATGCTGGAGCATTATGCGGCTGCGAATTCCATTGAAAATCTAGATGTTGTTTCCAGCCAGGATTGCATGTCTGCGAGTAAGGATTATTGTTTCTATTATACCCCATAGTTTCCAGATTCTGGGTTAATAAGGCATGTGATGTCATCGTGATTCTCTCCACAAAAAATGCCTGAAACCTCTCTTGCTGACGGCTTAGGTGGTCTGTTCATTTCCTTGATGGCATTTTCCAGTGTAACAATCTTTGCATTCAAGGTCGACACCTCATCCAGATCATAAACTTCAGGTGCCCGCCTCGTAGGATTAAATTCTTCTAAAAACAAATGGTAGCTGTTCATTGCCATTCTTTCCAATAAATCATACGCTTCATTTAAAGATTTTGATAAGAGAGTTCCATGTGCTGCAGCATCAACGATAGATCTTGTCTACCCATTTAATCCATTATAAAATATCTCCAGTTGAATCCAGTGTGGTATCCCATGGTTGGGGCATTGTCTGAGTAGTTCCTTGAATCTTTCCCAGGCCTCATAAAGTGACTCTCCATTCCTCTGCTGAAAACTGGTGATTTCACTACTCATTCTGGCATTCCTCACTGGTGGATGGTATTCCATGTAGTGATAGTATTTGATGGGATGCTTTCCAACCAATCTCGTGCTCGGTCTCTTAAAGAATATGGGAAAAGCTTTAGCCTTAGTGCCTCAACAGAAACTCCAGAAAAATGAAACGAGTCACTCACTTCTCAAAAATGCTTTGAGATGATGATGAGGATTGTTTGTTTGTAACACCCCGAACCTGCCCCGGCTCGGTGCACTACTTTGCTAACAAAAATCGTGTTTAAAACGACGTTTAAAATAATTTTCGATAAAATTTTGACTCCGTTTTCGGGTTTTTCGAACCCTCGAAAAATGTTGGAAAACGTGCATAAAATATGTTTAAAATTCGTCGGAAAAGGTCGGGTCAAAACATTTTAGAAATAGGCAAAATTAAAAAAACAAACAAAATTGGGTGCTGCGCGCACCCCGCGCAGGCGCCGAACGTTTGGCGCCTGGCGCCGAGCGTTCGGCACCCTCTCGGGTGCCAGCGCTCCCAGCGCTCCTCTTTTTGATGTTTTTCCGCTTTTCTTCATTTTCCGTCGAGCCAAACACCTTTAAATCATCTAAAAATTTAACCACACCTTCCCGACACTCCACTCCATGCCCCATAAAAATCTTGAAAAACCGACTTAAAATGGTTAATAAAAAAAATAGAGAAGGTAAACCCAACGTTATTTATTTTAAAACTAAAACGAGCGGCATAACGCCTAAAATTCTATAAACCAAAACCTGAAACCAAAACCGGAAAACATATAGTTCAAACTACCAGTATTTATACACAAACTAGTCCTCAAAACACTGATCACAATAATCCAAAAATACTTACAAAATTATCTACATCAAACTCCCACAAACTATCCGAGGAAGTTGTCGTGACGCCCCAACAATAGCCCGCACCGGCATACTCCTTACATCTCCAACTGCTGCCTACTCATGGGCTGTCTCATCTACCTCACCTGAGTAAATCTTGTCACCTACACCATAGAACACAAAACATAAGCCTAATGCTTAACAAGTAGGGAAAAATGCACTTTAAAACAACGCATGCTCGACTTAACCCTAGGATGCAGTTTCTATGCACTCTGTTGTTTTCTTTTCATTTTGGTTGCATTTATCTTTTACTAGCATGTGAATCAGGTAGGCACACATCCCAACACAATGCAAGATGGCCACTGTAACACCCGAGTCAAAGGCCAGGTGATTTCCTTAACTATATTAACGGTCATAAATATTTAATCTTCGTAGTTTAGGATTTATGCCAAGCTTAATTAATTACATGTGGATCTAAACTAGGTTGAGTGGCAAAGTTGTAATAATGGAGGATTGAGGCCAGTATTTAAAGGAAAAGGAAAAGGATTCAAACCTCATTTAAACCATTGTAGCCGACACCACCCTTTCCGGCGATTTCTTCTCTCCCAAGCCCCGCTCACTGCTATCAGTGTTTTCCTCGCCGACGACCGGTTTCTAGCCACATTCCTCTGCGAATCCGCACCCGAGGTATGTAATGGACATTGTAGTTATCTATTTGTGTTTGGAGCTCTGTTTTCAGCTCGGCATTTGAACTCGGATTTTATCAATGGCCGAGTAGTATTAGAACATTTTAGAATCCGAGGGTAGTAATGTCAACCCGAATCGATTCTGGACATTTTAAGTAACCAACTCAGATTTAATCGATAGTAGAACCTGTTTGTTTTATTTTGGATTTTAGATTCTGCACAGTATATCAAAGCAAGGATTCGAGGATGACTTTAGCTAATAGATCCTAGGATGATTTATGAGTAGAGTTTTAGGATTTTGATTTAACTACTATAATGCACATGTTCTAGGTGAAGAAGTTGAAGAGAATAGGTTCAAGTGCTAAGGAGACCAGGTAAGTGAATGTATAGGTTTCTCGGTCATTAGGACCCTACATCAGAGGATACTAAGTAGAATGTTATGTGATGATTAGAAACTCCCTTATGCTGATGTCTAGTGTTCTTGATGACGTTTAGTTCGAAAGTAATATTCCATGATGGATAATGCTCTGCTCTGTAGCTTGATGTTTTAAGAGTTTCCATGTTCATGCATCATGAAAGTTTTATGCATATGAAAATGTTTTATAAGCGATGTTTCTCATCATGAACAAGATAAGAAGATAAAACTTATGCAACATGGTTAAGTGAAAGTTGGGGCGGTTCGGCGTAAGCCACAGTCCAAAAGAGGGACATATAAATACGACCCGCGATAGGGACCATGATCAAACTCACTGTCGAACCCCCTTTACCGGCACAAATCCTCTTTTAATCCACACAACTAAATGAAGAACATGAATAATGAAATGAATGATGAATATGACCCATGATTATGAATGATGAAATGAATGATGAATATGACCCATGATTATGAATGATGAATATGAACAAGAATATGAACAAGAAATGATCTATGAGCATGTTTTTCTCTGAATTATGCATTCATGCACTCATGCTAGTGTTGCATTCCTTACTAAGTATTAGGCTTATAGTTTAAACCTTATAATGTAGGTGACGAGTTCTCAGGTGAGGAACTCAAGGTCAATGAAGGTGAGGAACTCAAGGTCAATGAAGATGTCTAAGCTTGGTTGCTAGAGGATGCTCACTGTGACAGTGAAGGCTGGATAGGCGGACTAAACTCCCTTGGTTATGCTCATAGTAAGTTAGAAAAGTTACACGAACAGATGACTAAATAGAACAGAATTTGTATAACAATGAGATATGGATTTGAAGAGCTTGTCTTTAGAGTCTGAATACGGTTTTAAGGATTAATGAATGGTTTGTTTCGTTTGAGTCTTCCGCTATGCGTATTTTAGATGAGTTTACAATTTTTACTCTTTGGGGTTTGTGGTTACTAAGTTACGGGTCGGGTGAGTTGTGATATGTTCTATCGAATGAAGATGTTTGATGATTATTGTGTTTCACTGCCGTATGATAGAAGTGCTGAGGCAATGAGGCAATCATCCGGCTGACGTCATCGGCGGATGTCAATAGATGAGAGTTAAACGATCCAACCTTCCGGATGACGTCACCGGAAGATGTAGTATGTTTCCTCGCCGGATGATGTAAGTACTATCTTGTCGTTTAGCAATCGGCAGATGTAGTGTAATAAAGTCACCGGATGATCTAAGGAGTCTTTTACCGGATGATATAAACATGGTTTTGTCGTCTAGTGACCGGATGATGTAAGTGATAATTTGTCGTTTAGTGATCGGATGATATAGAGCTTGTAAGCTATCGGAAGATGTCTTAGATGAACACGTGAATTTCACATGTCTATCGGTAGATGTTTTAAATTGGTCACACGAGATGCACGTGATCGTCGGTCGATGCGAGTATTTGCATCTGCCGATAGGTGTTTAAATGAGTCATGTGGGGTGCAAGTGCCATCCGGAAGACGCAATGTCTATCGGTTGATGCATGCAGACCCATGCAACTTGTACGTCGATTGGAAGCATGTACGAGGGACTAACTTTCCATCCATTAAGTTGAAGTCTTTAAGCCTGTTAGATATACTGTTATTAAAGAAAAAAAAAAGGAGAAGGGGAAAAGAGTTCAAATATGAGTTAAAGTTTTATGTAAAGTCAAGAATGTCGTGGCGATCCTCCCCGGGTCATTACGATTATGGTATCAGAGCAAAACTGGGTTCTAAAATCGATTCTGCAGACTGCATTCCAGCACTGACTGTCACATGAGCACACTCCAACAACTGTAAGTATTTATGATTTCAGTTTATGTCTTTAAGTTGAGATATATCTGTAATGATTTGTATAGGAATCCCAAAATGGTTAGAGGTCAGCAGAGAGAGACCAATGAGGATAGCAATGCTATTGCTCAGTTGACAGAGTTGGTCATGCGCCAATCTCACCAGATAGAACGACTGATGACGGCTAGAGAGGAACAAGGCAACTCCAGTACTAATGCAACTCATGATCATGGGGGTGAGCGTTTCCACCGGCTTCGACCCCCGGTGTTTAATGGGCATGTTTCAGATCCTATTTATGCTGAGGATTGGATTCAAAAGATAGAAGACATGTTTAAGTATGCAAAGGTTGAGGAAGGGGATAAGGTCACCTATGCTGTCTTTCATTTGGAGTTAAGTGCAAGGCATTGGTGGGACTCGATCCAGAACACTGCTAATGCCGAAGCTATGACCTGGGAGATGTTCAAGACTGCTTTCTTTGACAAGTACTTCAATAGGACTGTTCGGACCAACAAGAAGAAGGAGTTCATGAATCTGCGACAAACTGGCTCTGTGACGGATTACATATGTAAATTTGATGCTTTATCACGGTTTGCTCCCCGTATGATTGAGGATGACGAAGACAAGATTTACCAATTTGTTCAATGGCTGAAGCCGAGTCTGTATGTGAAGGTGAAGACTGCTGGGATACACAATGTACCTTATGGTGAAGTGACGGCTAAGGCCTTGGAGCTGGAAGAGGCAGAAATGACAGCATATGCACAGCGTGAGCAGCCAAGAAAGCTCACAAAGGACACTCAGTCGCCACCACGTCAGAACAAAGGTTGGCAGCCACAACAGAACAGGGGACCACAGCAACAACAACAAGGAATAAAGAGACCCCTTAACCAGAATGATGACCAAGGGAAAGGAAAGAGGCCCCTGGCACCCTTATGCCCCACCTGCAAGAAGAACCACCCCGGCGAATGCAAGTTGCGTTCTGGCCGCTGTTTCAGATGTGATAAGGTTGGACATATAGTCAGAGACTGCCCCATGCCGCCAGATCCGAACCGTGCAAGGGTAGCACCAAGAGTCTATGCAATGATGGAGGATGAGGAAGCCGTGCAGCATACAGTGATAACAGGTACCATTACGATCTGTGGTTTTGCTGCTTACACACTTATAGATACAGGAGCCACGCACTCATTTATATCAACCTTGTTTGTGTGCCAACACAACTTAGAACCTTTACCAGCCGAAAGGCCATATGATGTTATGTTACCATCAGGGAAGTCCCTACATTCTGAACAGATTGTTAAAGGTGATGTTGTGTCTTTAGGAAGTAGGAAACTATATGTAGAACTGATTGTAATTGACATGAAAGGATATGAGGTGATATTGGGAATGGATTGGTTATTTAGGCATTATGCCACAATAAGTTGTAGATCTGGGATGGTTGATTTTCGACCCCCAAATGGTAATCATTATTCCTTCCAAGCTATTCCTAAGATAAGCAAAATGCCGATTATATCCTCACTAGAAGTTTTCCGGTTACTGAAAAATGGTTGTGAGAGTTACTTAGCTACCATAATGGATGTTCGGGTGAAGAATAAGGTAGAGTTACAAGATATCCCCATAGTCAGAGAATTCCCTAAGGCATTCTTGGATGACTTGCCAGGATTACCACCTGATAGAGAAATAGAGTTTGTAATTGATACATATCCCGAGGCATTGCCTGTATCTAAGAACCCTTACCGTATGGCACCGGTTGAGTTAAAGGAGTTAAAAGTCCTACTACAAAAATTAGTAGACAAAGAATTTATACGCCCTAGTAGTTCCCCTTGGGGTGCACCTATCTTATTTGTCAAGAAGAAAAATGGTTCCCTTAGAATGTGCATAGACTATAGGGAGCTAAATAAGTTAACAATCAAGAATAAGTACCCCTTACGCCGAATTGATGATTTGTTTGACCAATTGCAAGGAGCAAGAGTGTTTTCAAAAATAGATTTACGTTCAGGTTATTACCAACTGAAAGTTAAGGAAGGAGATATACCAAAGACAGCCTTCAGAACCCGTTATGGACACTACGAATTCTTGGTCATGTCATTTGGACTGACCAATGCACCTGCAGCCTTCATGGACTTAATGAATCGTGTGTTTCGGGAGTATTTGGACAAATTTGTAATTGTGTTCATAGATGATATCCTGATATACTCGCGGACAGAAGCTGACCATGCAGAGCATTTAAGAATAGTTTTAACAACATTGAAGGAGCACCAACTTTATGCCAAATTATCCAAGTGTGAATTTTGGTTGGACAAGGTTAATTTTCTTGGTCATGTAGTTTCTGCTAATGGCATATCAGTGGACCCGACCAAAATTCAGGCAGTAAAGGATTGGCCGCAACCAAAGAATGCCAGTGAAGTCCGCAGTTTCCTTGGATTGGCAGGCTATTACAGAAAGTTCATCAAAGGATTTTCTATGATAGCTAAGCCCCTGACGAATTTGACAAAGAAGGACAATAAATATTCTTGGACCGAAGCTTGTGAGAATAGCTTCCAGACATTGAAGGTGAAGTTAACAACAGCCCCGGTCTTGACCCTTCCAACCGAATAAAGAAAGTTTAGTGTCTACTGCGATGCGTCTAAAGTTGGTTTAGGTTGTGTTCTGATGCAAGAAGGCAAGGTTGTAGCATATGCCTCTAGGCAGTTAAAGAGTTATGAAGAGAACTACCCCACCCATGATTTAGAATTAGCCGCTGTCGTTTTTGCTTTGAAGATGTGGAGGCACTACTTATATGGACAGCAGTGTGAGGTGTTTTCTGACCATAAAAGTCTGAAGTATCTCTTTACACAAAAGGAATTGAACATGAGGTAGAGGCGTTGGTTGGAATTTGTTAAGGATTACGACTTTGAGATCAAGTATCACCCGGGTAAGGCTAACTCTGTAGCTGACGCATTGAGCAGGATGTCAACAACAATGCAACTCGTTGTATCAACTATGTCTATACCTTTGAGGACAAAAGTTCTGAGGTTTGAATTGGAGATAGTTCCAGAGTTATCAACCTTACTTGCCGATTTGACCATTCAACCAACGGTTTTAGAAAAGATCAAAGAGGCACAACAGAAGGACTCTGAGGAGAATAACGGTATAATGAACAAGGTGAAAGACACCACCTCCGAGTTTAGTCTTTGCAAGGATGGAATTCTGAGGTTTAGAAATAGATGGTATATCCCTAATGACGAAGGATTACGTAAGCTAATCTTGGCTGAGGCGCATTCGTCTTCCTTTTCTGTGCATCTTGGAAGCACCAAGATGTACCGAGACCTGAAGTTACTCTATTGGTGGCAAACTTAAAGAGAGATGTTGCTAAGTATGTCGAGCCATGTTTGGTTTGCCAACAAGTTAAAGCTGAGCACCAACGTCCAGGAGGTACCCTTCGGCCTTTACCTATTCCCGAGTGGAAGTGGGAACACATAGCTATAGATTTCGTTGTAGGATTGCCTAAGACAACCAAGGGACATGATTGTATTTGGGTTGTGATTGATAGATTGACAAAATCAGCCCATTTCTTACCGGTAAGGACAACCTACTCGATGGACCAGCTTGCTGATCTTTATGTACAAGAAGTTATTAGGTTGCATGGAATTCCTGCATCTATTGTCTCTGATCGCGATCCTAGATTCACCTCGAGGTTTTGGCAAAGCTTACAGGGCACATTTGGTACAAAGTTGTCTTTCAACACTGCCTTCCACCCGCAGACAGATGGTCAATCAGAAAGGACTATCCAAATACTTGAGGATATGTTAAGGGCTTGTGTGCTAGATTTCCAGTCATCCTGGAGTAGATATTTACCCCTGGTCGAGTTCTCCTACAACAACAACTACCAGTCCACCATTGGCATGGCGCCTTATGAGGCACTGTATGGCAGGAAGTGTAGGTCACCTCTGTATTGGGATGAGGTTGGTGAAGCAAAACTCTTAGGTCCCGAGATGTTGCAGCTGATGTCAGACAAGATTGCCAATATTAAAAGGAGAATGATTACTGCACAAAGCCGACATAAAAGTTATGCAGACCAAAGGAGGAGAGATCTTGAATTTGCTGTTGGTGATGAAGTTTTCCTGAAGGTTTCACCATTTAAAGGAGTACTAAGATTTGGCAAAAAGGGAAAGCTTAATCCACGATTTATTGGACCATTCCCTGTTTTGGCTAAAATCTGTAGTACAGCTTACAGACTGCAGTTGCCTCCATCATTGGATAAAGTCCATAATGTTTTCCACGTGTCAATGTTAAGGAAATGCATACGAGATCCGACGCAAGTTGTTAAGCCAATGGATTTTGAGATTGAACCATCATTAATGTATGAAGAGAGACCAGTGCAGATATTGGAATCCGCAGTTAAGACTCTGAGGAATAAAGAGATTCCATTGGTCAAAGTTTCATGGAAGAATCATGGCATTGAAGAAGCCACTTGGGAGCGACGACAGGACATGTTAGACAAGTATCCAGAGTTGTTTGTTTGATCAATTTTCGGGGACGAAAATTTTGTTCAAGGAGGGGTGGATGTAACACCCGAGTCAACGGCCAGGTGATTTCCTTAACTGTATTAACGGTCATAAATATTTAATCTTCGTAGTTTAGGATTTATGCCAAGCTTAATTAATTACATGTGGATCTAAACTAGGTTGAGTAGCAAAGTTGTAATAATGGAGGATTGAGCCAGTATTTAAAGGAAAAGGAAAAGGATTCAAACCTCATTTAAACTACTGTAGCCAACACCACCCTTTCCGGCAATTTCTTCTCTCCCAAGCCCCGCTCACTGCTATCAGTGTTTTCCTCGCCGACGACCGGTTTCTAGCCGCATTCCTCTGCGAATCCGCACCCGAGGTATGTAATGGACATTGTAGTTATCTGTTTGTGTTTGGAGCTCTGTTTTCAGCTCGGCATTTGAACTCGGATTTTATCAATGGCCGAGTAGTATTAGAACATTTTAGAATCCGAGGGTAGTAATGTCAACCCGAATCGATTCTAGACATTTTAAGTAACCAACTCAGATTTAATCGATAGTAGAACCTGTTTGTTTTATTTTGGATTTCAGATTCTGCACAGTATATCAAACCAAGGATTCGGGGATGACTTTAGCTAATAGATCCTAGGATGATTTATGAGTAGAGTTTTAGGATTTTGATTTAACTACTGTAATGCACATGTTCTAGGTGAAGAAGTTGAAGAGAAGAGGTTCAAGTGCTAAGGAGACCAGGTAAGTGAATGTATAGGTTTCTCGGTCATTAGGACCCTACATCAGAGGATACTAAGTAGAATGTTATGTGATGATTAGAAACTCCCTTATGCTGATGTCTAGTGTTCTTGATGACGTTTAGTTTGAAAGTAATATTCCATGATGGATAATGCTCTGCTCTGTAGCTTGATGTTTTAAGAGTTTCCATGTTCATGCATCATGAAAGTTTTATGCATATGAAAATGTTTTATAAGCGATGTTTCTCATCATGAACAAGATAAGAAGATAAAACTTATGCAACGTGGTTAAGTGAGGGTTGGGGGCGGTTCGGCGTAAGCCACAGTCCAAAAGAGGGACATATGAATACGACCCGCGATAGGGACCATGATCAAACTCACTGTCGAACCCCCTTTACCGGCACAAATCCTCTTTTAATCCACACAACTAAATGAAGAACATGAATGATGAAATGAATGATGAATATGACCCATGATTATGAATGATGAAATGAATGATAAATATGACCCATGATTATGAATGATGAATATGAACAAGAATATGAACAAGAAATGATCTATGAGCATGTTTTTCTCTGAATTATGCATTCATGCACTCATGTTAGTGTTGCATTCCTTACTAAGCATTAGGCTTATAGTTTAAACCTTATGATATAGGTGACGAGTTCTCAGGTGAGGAACTCAAAGTCAATGAAGATGTCTAAGCTTGGTTGCTGGAGGATGCTCAGTGTGACAGTGAAGGCTGGATAGGAGACTAAACTCCCTGGTTATGCTCATAGTAAGTTAGAAAAGTTTACCACGAACAGATGACTAAATAGAACAGAATTTCGTATAACAATGAGATATGGATTTGAAGAGCTTGTCTTTAGAGTCTGAATACGGTTTTAAGGATTAATGAATGGTTTGTTTCGTTTGAGTCTTCCGCTATGCGTATTTTAGATGAGTTTACGATTTTTACTCTTTGGGGTTTGTGGTTACTAAGTTACGGGTCGGGTGAGTTGTGATATGTTCTATCGAATGAAGATGTTTGATGATTATTGTGTTTCACTGCCGTATGATAGAAGCTGGATGAGGCAATCATCCGGCTGACGTCATCGGCGGATGTCAATAGATGAGAGTTAAACGATCCAGCCTTCCGGATGACGTCACCGGAAGATGTATTATGTTTCCTCGCCGGATAATGTAAGTACTATCTTGTCGTTTAGCGATCGGCAGATGTAGTGTAATAAAGTCACCGGATGATCTAAGGAGTCTTTTACCGGATGATATAAACATGGTTTTGTCGTCTAGTGACCGGATGATGTAAGTGATAATTTGTCGTTTAGTGATCGGATGATATAGAGCTTGTAAGCTATCGGAAGATGTCTTAGATGAACACGTGAATTTCACATGTCTATCGGTAGATGTTTTAAATTGGTCACACGAGATGCACGTGATCGTCGGTCGATGCGAGTATTCGCATCAGCCGATAGGTGTTTAAATGAGTCATGTGGGGTGCACGTGCCATCCGGAAGACGCAATGTCTATCTGTTGATGCATGCAGACCCATGCAACTTGTACGTCGATTGGAAGCATGTACGAGAGACTAACTTTCCATCCATTAAGTTGAAGTCTTTAAGCCTGTTAGGTATACTGTTATTAAAGAAAAAAAAAAGGAGAAGGGGAAAAGAGTTCAAATATGAGTTAAAGTTTTATGTAAAGTCAAGAATGTCGTGGCGATCCTCCCCGGGTCGTTACAGCCACACCTTGACCCACGGAGCAAGATCGGAGGCACACATCCTAAACAATCCGGGACGGCCATACCGAATCTCCTCCCATATCGATCGTAGAATCCTCAGTGTGCCTTCTAGCACGGTCAGGTCGAGACATTCATACTTACGACACATTACATAATTTAGCATAGCATCTCTCGTAGGATCCCTCTCGGGGTGCTACACAGAGCCACTTGCCCGACGAGGCTATTCTACTCGAGACCACATTGCATATCTATTTTCTTATCTTATATTTCATTCTCATCACTCAAACATACCAAATACGTGGTTTCGTAGTTAGAAAAAAATGATGCATGTCACACGATGCATGTCACATGATGCTTGACTCAAAACAAAACACAACAAACAAGCAAACAATCCCTACCGTTCTATGGTATAGGCCCGAAGGTAACAAAACACGCATCCACTACTTACTTGATTGCTCAACAAAGGTTCTGTCATTTCGTGCTGCTAAATTACTCGTGCAATTACCTAACAAATAAGAAAAATTAACTTAGTAACACACTAGGGTATTCTAAAGAAATTAACTAAACCAGACTAACACTAACTTTTCAACCTAACCATTCAAATCCGATTTTTGCGCAATATCTAGCATCCAACTTCAAACGGCCATAACTTTCTTGTTTTTCAACGGATTTTGGTGTGCCACCCCAATCCGTAAACCTCTACACGTCTACTATCCATTGAAATACTCAAATCAACCAACCAAATAATTTGGCCAACTCGAAGTGTACAAAACAGAACCGGTGTTCAATGCTTTCAAAACCCGTTTTTTCCAAACTCATCTCCAAACTTTAATCTCCTCCTCTAAACAACCTAACTAACACCATTTAAGGATTAAACCATGAAATTTGGGAAGAAACTAACATTTGAACCCAAATTTTCGGAGCTCCCTTTTAGGGTTTTCCAAACCCTCCTTAAACTCACTAAATGTATAAATAACAAAACCCAAACAATTTTACCTTGAAAACACCTTGAAAAATTGAAGAGAAGGAGGAAGATGGATCGGCTATGGAGGACTTAGAGCTTGGGAGAAAAACGTGGGAGAGAAAAGTGAAAGAGAAGACAAATCACTTAACCATTAAAACCTCAACTTTTTCCTTCTTTTAATTTTTCTCCTCCCAAGTTCTTAATTTTATAAAATGGCCACACCCTTCCTTGCTCCATGCCTTCCAACGTGAGCCCTCCTTCTAATTCACTCTTCCTTTTAATTTTTATTTCATTTATTAACTAACATTCTATTAGTTCAAATATACTTTGAATATTCAACCTCCTCTTTTTGACTTTTCAAACACTTTTTGGTTTGAATTATCAAACTCTTTTCTTCTCTTTTCTCTCATGAATTCCAACGTGAAAAGCATCCTTAAAACCACACATTTTCACCCTTTTTAATACCTTAAATTCTTAGCTTCCTAATGGTTCTTATTTCCTTTAAAATTTCCTTTGAATTTTCAACCATAACACTTAATTTTAATTTACACTAACACTTAACATTAACTACTCTAACCACCTAATCCAATGTACAAGTGCGTTACAGGAAATACCTAGGTGTTACACTGTTACCATTCCACTAAATTGTCCAATGGTTTGAAGCATCTGAAACATGACCGGTTTAAGCTCGAATCGGTAATTTACACTAACACTTAACATTAACTACTCTAACCACCTAATCCAATGTACAAGTGCGTTACAGGAAATACCTAGGTGTTACACTGTTACCATTCCACTAAATTGTCCAATGGTTTGAAGCATCTGAAACATGACCGGTTTAAGCTCAAATCGGGTGACATATAATTCTTGTCTCACAATACTAGGATTCAGATCGTCGAGCGTGGGAATGACAAAGTCTTGAATAGGACGATCGCGGTCATCAATTATTTGATTTAGAATGATTCTTCTTTCTCCCTGGTTATCCATATTCACTTCTTCAATCGTCAAGCATAAAACGTACCTAAAAAAAATAAACAAAAACAAATATAACAAATTATAGCAAAATAAAATAATTAAGAAATATCCCCGGCAACGGCGCCAAAAACTTGTTAGTGGTATTTCACACTTTTACACAAGTGCACGTGTCGCTAACGAAAAAATAAAGTAAGTAAAAGTCGATCCCACGAGGATATTTTTAATCAATTTAATTTTGCTATAAATTTCTATAAATAAAGGTGAAAATATTGAAATTAAATGAATGAGAATAAAATAAGATAATGAATGATGAACTAAAATTACTCAAAATTGAATAAGACTAAAAATGAAAATGAATTGAAAAGGTAAATATGGGAAAAGCCTTGGTTAGGGTTGATTTCCTCTTTACATGCAATTATTACTGACGCTACAGCATAAGTCTTGAACAGTAAGAATAAAAATATTTATAGGTTTCTTTCGAATTGCCTATGTAAATTCAATTTTAGAATTTCTCTCGACTTTAAAATAAGGTAACTAACATTGAATTTCTATAAACCCTATTCTTAATGCCAATTGAATTAATGTTACTACTTTGCAACATATTAATCCAATTAATCATTCGTGCATCTTAACATTTATATTTACCCGTCGATATAATATAAACATGGACATCAAACTATCTTTTGATATGAATTGAATTAGACAAGGAATATCACGAAAGATTGTTCCAAGCAAAAATCCATTAGCAATGCTATAGTATTAATCACTGCACAGCAAGAATTCATAATGTTTCTAGGGTTCCGTCGATTTGCCTAGATTAATTCGTTTCAGAATTTTCTTTTCAACTTTGAAAAGATAAAAACTTAATCCGAATTTTTGTGGAAACCTATTCTTATTGCTAAATAAATTAATGTTAACTATTTTGTAACAATTTTAATTTATTTAATTACTCATGCATCTTAAATTCCTATTTACCTATCAATACAATATGAACATGTGAATTTAAATTTGCCTATCGACACAATTTAATTTACGCAATAAAAACCATGAGTAATTGTGCAATGAAAAATACGTAGCATTCATAGATCAACAATAAAACATGCAATGAGTACTCTTTCCTAACCAAGATAAAAGAAACTATCCTAAAATCATAATAAAATAAAATAAAAATAAGAAGAAGAAGAACAACAAGGACAAGAAGAAGAAGAAGAAGAATCTATAGATGTCTCTGCTGCCGTCTCCGAGCTCTTTTCTCGGTTCTCTCCAGAAAAATCTCCTTTTATGGTTTTCTTAATCTTCTGTATTTTTTACGTCCTGCTTCTCTCTCCAATCTCTGAAATTATGCATGTTTCGATTCTCTCTTCAATCCCTGGAATCATGCATTCTCTTTCTTCTTTTTAAATTGTCATTTCAGCTTCTGCCACTTTTCCCAGTCGTCCACGCTTTCCAGTCGTCCACGCTTTCTATTTTTCTCAGTCGTCCACGGCCAAGTCCGCAATTTGGCGTGAGTTTTTGTTTTGTAGTGCTTTTTGTCTTTTAGTGCCCATTTTTCTTCATCGACCGCTGCTTTCTTTTAATACTCATTTTTTGTCTTTTAGTGCTTCTTTTATAATGCCACTTCACTATCGTCCACTTCTTCTACAGTCGTCCATTTTTCTTCTGTTGTCCACTCTCTTTTATTTTATTATCCGTTTTCAGTTGTCGTCCACTCTTTATGCATGCCAGGTGTCTTTTCTTCCTTTTCTTCGTCCACTCTATATCCATCGTCCACTTCTCTATCCATCGTCCATTTCTCCTTTGTCGTCCACAGTTGTTGGCTATTTTTTTTTTTGTTGTCCACAGTTCTTTTTGTCATCCACAGTTGTTATCTATAATTTCCAAATTTCTATTTACCAATTAGCTCTTCCTTCTATCGTCCAACCTCAATTAATTTGTTTTATTATTCCATGATTCCAGCATCCTTCTCTCTCATCATATTCAGAGCAACAAATTTCCTTATTTTTCTTGATTTCTTCCTTGATCTGTTTTATCTTTTTTCACGATTCTCCCGCAATTGAATTGATCTTCCCGCTATTAATTTTGCATTCAAATATGAAAATTTAAAACTCAAATTATAGAGAAAAATCTGCTCAAAATAGAAAATATGCATGAAATATATTAAATCAAATCAAAGCACTGACGTTGCAGCATTATATACCAATTGTAGTAAATTCTTACAAATTTATTCTTGCATTCACTCAATTTCTATATGTTCTTTCAACTAATTACTGTATAAAATAACTATAATTTAAGAGTTATCACCCGTCCATTGCAAACATCCTCCAAACATGGAGCTTTATTTGGAATTAGCCCTATTATGTAATTAATCAGTGATGAATCTACAACAGGTTAATCTTGATTCATGTCATTTCCTCAGTTGCCATCCTTTTACGTCATCTGACTTCTTTTTATATTTCTATCTCATTGTAAGCAAAAAATGAGGAGAGAGAGAGGGCAAGATTGTCTTTAACCTAGACCCGCCATTGTTAGTAATCGTGACAACGAGTTTAAGAGAAAAAGGTCAGTAAAAGAACGGAGTAAGGCGACTTCGTCAATGATTAACGGGACGACTATCCGCACTATCCCCCCGAACTAAGCATCGTTGGGGCACTACTCCATCCTCTGAAATCGCCGGATAACAAGATTTAACTTCTTACCTTCTCCCAAATTACCAGTTACTTCTTTTTATCATGTAAATCTTCAATCTGTAATATTTCTTCTTCATTTCCCGATCAATGTCCCGCTCAAGCTTCTTATGTGCCGTCTTTTCCTTGTTGGGTTTCTCATGATTAACCACATGAATCACTTAATTTTATTTTCTGGGTAGAATTGAATTTGGGATTCTGCAATTCTTTTTTGTGCTGTTTTTCGTTTCTTTTTTGCTCTTTGGTGTGATAGAGGGGTTGGATTCGATTCGACTAGAAATGGGCAACGTGAATGGGAGTGTATCTGGGGCAGACGAAGAAATTGACGGTGACGATAATAGTGTACATGAAGGTATGGCTGCTCCAGATACGGCTCAAGTTGGCTATCATCCACCCGGTGCTTCTTCCGAGTTAATGGGGCAGTCCCCTCCTCATACCCCAAGGGCCACCCAGTTTCCATTGATGTTCACTCCTCAAGTTAGTTCCATCTCTTGCCTTGAATCCATCTATCTATACATCCATCCATGTAATTTGGATTTCTTAGTGTAATATGGAATTTCCTTTGAGTAAATCATGTGATTTCGGCGTACCTTTAAATTGTTCTGGAGACGAGATCTAAACAGTTTTTTTGTTAGATCTTGTAAATATACCGCCATACGGTTTATAGTTTTCCGTCGCAAGTATCTATGATGTCACTTGTAAGAGTAGCTCTTGTGTCTGCTTTTTTGTTGAGTTACATACTCCAGATAGAATTTTTGGGGTGGAGGCTTATCCTCTGGATCAAAGAAGTGGATGATCAACCAGGAAGCTCAAGATTTTCTCTTAGAACATGCACCTAGTTTTTCAATCAATTTATCTTCTTCCATGCTCTGTATCCATTTAATCTTCCTTTGGAGTTGGGTTAAGATCACGTGCCTATCCTTTTAGGAATTGGATTGTAGTATATAAATCCATCACTCTTTTGGTAATACATGGCCAACAGAGGATGCTCTGTAGACTGAGTGAATAATTGGTGAAATGAAAACTGGAGGTTGTTGTTGATGGTGGGCGGATTAGCTTGAGATAAAATCCTTGGGAGATATAATTTCCATAACTTATCCTCAGTTAGCGAAAGAATTGTACTCGGTTCATCTTGATATGCAGTGTTGACTACCACAATGGGAAAAAGGTATAATGTCATATTTTATAATTTATGAGCATTGTCCTTTAAGCGGAAGAAACTGAGGCTGGCCATTGATGTTCGGTTTAAGAAGAATGCAATATGGAAAAGATTATTTAGAGGTAGGGGTGGTGGAGCCACTAACAATGATGAACGGAGGCATTGCTCGATGTGTTGAAAGTTCTCCTTATCTTTCCACGAGTCTAGGAGGGATCAAATGCCTCTTCTATTATCTTGATTGCTAAGAAAATAGGTTATATGGGCAGTGGGTGCAAATTATTTTTCATGGTTTTAACTAATCAGTTAACGGAATCTGTCCACAAGGTAGTGAAGTAAAAGCCAACTGTCTTTTGATGGTAGAGCTTAAATCTTCTTTGCAGCGGTTATGTTCCTAGGAATCATTGTTTTGGAGCGAGTTATCTGTATGAAATGTTTGATTCAGTAAGTCTGAATTTGGTGTAAATGTAATTAGTTAGAGAAGACGTTCACGGACAGGGTTATATAACGATCACATCACTTGTACACTTCATGCTCCTCTTGTATGTTAACCTTCTAGTTTCTAGCAGACTCTTTTAAAGGGAAAGTCCTTGTTTTAGTTTTTGCGCCTTTCATTTCAGTATTAAAAAAGAAGACCCAAAAAAAACATAGCACTTAGTTGAGGTGCTTTATCTTCACATATTGTTGGAATTTATCTGAATTACTGGTTGAATGAACTTGAATTATGTGATTCAGCGAATCCATATTATAAATTTTATTTTTATATGCCTAGGACTTGTATTTTATACTAGATTTTGGAAAAAAGAAAGCTATGGTGCAGGATTTCTAGCAAGGCGGTCAATTTTAATTGATTGTTCCTCTAGTTTCTTTCTCCTGTTGTTGCTTGTTCATTTATTTCAGTAATGAGGTTTATGTATAGTTCACATTGGACTTTTCAAGACATGTTTATGCCATTTTCACTTTTCAGGTTCCAATTCTTCCGATAATGAGACATGATGAGATGCACATGCCTGGCTACTCGTTGATGCAAAATACTTTGGGCTATAATGACAAATGCAATGAGCAAGGAATACCAACGATGATTACTTGGAGTTATGGTGGCAAGGAAGTAGCTGTGGAGGGATCATGGGACGGCTGGAAATCTAGGTAATTTTTTTAACTATTTAAAACTTTGAGTTGTGTGACTTGTGATTGATTCTAAATTTCCTAATTTTTTTTTTCTCGTCATTGATCAGAATTCTCTTGCAGAGATCGGGAAAAGACTTAACTATTATGAAGGTACTGGCGTCTGGTGTTTACCACTATAGGTTTGTAGTTGATGGGCAATGGAGGTATGCCCCTGAGTTTCCTTGGGCCCAGGATGATGCAGGCAATGCGCACAACATTTTGGATTTGCAGGTGAGTTTATAAATACATGTTCTCCTTATCCTTGATATAATTTCTTTTCAATCTCAATTAGAAAAGAAACTTTGAACAAATCTTAAAATGACTATTATGCTATTGAGCTGGAGAGAAACAGCTCACAAAAGGAAGAAAACCTGAGCAACACAAGTGTAAGTGTAACGCTCCGTAGTGCATCATTTCTACTTTACTTTTTCATTGAACAACACTTCATTGAAAATGTACAGCGAAAGTCTTAAAATCCATGAGTGTTCATTGAAATCAAATCAATAATTTCAAATAATTATTTGAAAACAATACTTAACAAATTCATCCGTAAACATAACGAAATAATAAGTAATATAAAATCTCTTTTAAAATCAGATAGAAATAAAATGTAAGTTTTCCTTTGCATAGCTTCTGAATTGCTATTTGCATTAACACCAAATAACCTTGCTATGAGATCACCTCTTCAATTGCATCTTTCATTCGTTTCTTTCATCGTGCACATCATAAAAATTCTTCAACTACATCACAAAGTTAAAACTATGAGCCTAACGCTCAGTAAGAGATGCACAAAACTATCATGAACATGTATGCATATGCAATTTTCGTAAAAACAATCTTATCGCGGTTCTTTCTCACTGGGTATTTTATTCTTACTTTAGTTTCGATATACAGTACATTTGTTGGAGGTAATTCAGTCTAGGGAAGCGAGAAGGCAACTCATGATCTCGTCTTATAGGACAACCAACTCGTAATCCAACCTCGCAACAAAAGTTACGTTTATTCAGTTCTTCTCTCATCTTTCTGTATTTCTGTCTGTTTTTTGTGTCAGTTTTTCTTTCTTTGTTCTCTTTAAATCTTTCTTAACGTAAATTGTTTTTCATGATGCATGAGTCATTCATAAATATATGATGCAAAACATAACATATTCTCGAATCAATTTGTTTGTTCTATCTATTCAATTATCTTACTACGTATCATAAAAGCATCAATATTTCTATATCTATCAAATCATCAAACAAAGCATATCCTCGAGTGACATCGTCGTCAATATAATAATATCATCTACCAAGCATCACAGTCAAAAATCTATACTATAACACATACTCGAGTGACATCATCGTCAATATAATCATATCATCTAACAATACATCACAATTAAAACTCTATACTATAACACATTCTCGAGCATCATCATCATCAATATAATTATAAAATATAACATCAATCGTAAACTTCATCTTATCATAACAATTAAACAAATCCTCAAGTCATTAATATCGTAACGGAATAACAAACAAGTCCTCAAAATCTTATCGTGAAAAAACTACACTCTGTGATGTAGACTGACATGTCAACGTATAAAACATTACTACCTCGAGTCCTTAGTATGTAGGCTCTTGCTCACGACGGATATCCTTCATCTTTGAATTAACCTACCCATAGATTTGTCATGTATTAGTGAAAGAAAGTGAAGGAAAGAATCATAATCGAAGGATTTCCTTGGAGATACCCTAACAATAATGAAAATCCTAACCGTATCCTTCAAGCATATATATCCCTGTGTTTATTTGTTTGAGAGTCGAAATCTATTAGGTTTACGCTTACCTTGTAGATTCTGCAGAAACGAGGAGGCAACTCGTGAGTTCCAGGCACAATAAAAGATAGGTTTAACGTGTATAAATTGGTACAAAGTGAGTGTTTAAATATGATCAAATAAACCTTAAAAATAATAGTAAATAACTTAAAATATCCTTAAAAATATACGAAATCCTATTAAGTTTGGAAATATAAAATTTGGAAACACTAAAACGTAAAAAAATACAAAAAATACGTTTTTAGAAAAATTGGGTCTGGGGAACAGTTTTGACCGCACGGGGCGCGCCCAATACTGCCTGCGCTCCTCTTGCGAGCTTTTTTGTGCCTCAAGCGTTTTGCTACATGCACTATTTCATGTTTTTCACTTCGTTGACTTTCAAGGTGCACTCCAAACTTCTTTTTGCCTTTTACTTGTAATTTTTTACTCAAAAACAATTATTTTACACTTTTAAAGGCATTACGTTCCTTTAGTGAATCTTTATCCATGTTTGGAAAATCTTTGATTGGACAGTAGCACGGTCGCCTACAATGGCGTTTTTCAAGCCTTATAGGTTGATTGTTCCACCAATAAAGAAAATTATCCTTAATTCAATTAATTTATCCACTTATTACATCATATAACCTTTATGTAGATTGTATTATTTTCCCTAAATATTTCAATTATCATAATAGTCATGTAAAACACAAATTTGTCTTCGAATACGAGATTAAATTTTACCGGAGTTTTTAAGGGTTACAATAAGAAACTGAATTAATGCACCTAAAAGGATTCACTCAGAATTTCTGTCACTTTGTCGAGAAAGAAACTTTTTACAATCTCTCTATTCCATCAAAAGAGACCCTTTCTTTGGATTGTCCAAAAGCATTTGAAATCTGCCTCGCATCCAAGTGGCTAGTTAGGAAGAAGGTGATTATATTTGTTTGGCACATCTTGTTCGCCTGCAAAGGATGAAGAAGCTTCTTTATAAATAGCCTTGTCGGTTTGGTGGTCGAAATGCTTTTTGGTTAGTTTTACCCCAATGGAATCCCTATAAAGAACTTGCAGAATAAATTGATTGAATTCCTATGTCATACACTATTTATAGCCGATAGATTTTGTTTAAGTATAAAAATTCTCTTACTGATAAAAATGAACCTGTGGAATGGGCTGACAGAGTGGATAAGATTTATTTGCCGAATTTTATTATGTTGCATAAAACACATTGATCATGTATATCATCTGGAAGAAAAAGATGCTACTTTTCAATTTCCAATCTGCTAACATTGAATGAATATCTACTTTTTCATAGGTTTTTATACTTATTCAGTCTTATCTTCAAGGCAATTATATGTGAAGTTTGACTTCATGAATTTTGTTAATGCGATATTCTTCGAAATTTGAATGGGTATATTTCAAATTGCTTATTATTTTTGTTTTTTTAGTTTTACTTTTGTTCATATTTTACTCAAATATATTTTTCTGAGAGAAATTATGTCTTTCATATGTACTTCACAATAGAGTGATGAACTTCTCAAATATTGATAAGATCTCTGTGTTTCTCTGTAAAAATGATTGATTTGTAATTTGTGACTAATAGTATGCCTCTTATCCATTTTTTTGATCAGTCAGAAACACGCTAGATTGCGAAGATTTCTTTTGGAAAGCATAAATGTATTATAGTCCCAAAACACCTAATCGTTGACTCAAAAGTTAGGTCCTCTATTTTTTATCAGCCAACACTAGGTAATCAATTCCCTCACCCAAACTTACTTGCATCGGAGTTTCAATGGCATTCTTGTTGAAAAAAGTCATAGGTCTCTCGAATGGCATGAGGGCTGCCCCTATTTCTTCACCAAAGACATCCACTTATAACTCCAACCTTGCTTCAAATTTTGGTAAAGAAACACCGAGTGGTCGCATGATTAACCTCTTCAACTCTTCAAATGCTGCTTGAGCTGACACACTCCATCCCGAAAGATCCACAGGGCCCAAGCAATCATCCCATAACTCATAACAAAAAGGCAATAATACTTGGTAAGACCGAGGAATCCACAAACTTCTTTTTCACTCTTAGGGCTTAGACGGTAGGGCATACATTTCACCTTATCCCTTGTGCGAGCATATTGAGAGTGTTGATTCGCTGTCCCAAATAGTGGACAAAGGTCTTAAAAAACCACATATTTTTTGTGTTCAACACAAACTCATCCTTCAGAATTCCAAGAGCAGTGAGGAGATGGTCATAATGAATAGATTGATCCTTAATATAAATCAAACTATCATCCTAAAAGACTAAGACAAACCGATAGAGGAAGGGATGAAAACATCTTTGTCATGATGGGCCCAGAGATTGTCGGAGGATTCATCAACCGAAGAGCATTACTTACTAGGAATTAGCAATGCCCCTTGTGAGTACAAGAACCCGTCTTTTCTACATCCTCCTCATGTATACAAGTTTGCATAGAGCCACTTTTTGGGTATAATTTCGGGGAAAAAATGGTGCCATGGAGATCATCTATGAACTCCTCAACAACTAGTATCGGAAACTCGTAGTTCTATGGCCAACCCATTTAGGATAGCTCTCCCTAAATACCTCGTCCATCCTGCGAATATGGGTTGCTAATTTCCGAAACTTGTCTCTATGCTCTTTTACACTCCCAATTGTTTCAAGCCCATGAACTAGTTTTGGGGGGACCTGAACTCTTTTGGCCCAAAATGGTGATATATAGCAAACTTTAGGTTATCTCAACTCTTCCGGACCTTTTTTCTATAATTAATTAAAAAAAGAGTAATACTATATTTACACTTTAATATTTAGCTCTGATGTGGTATTTACATGTTATTTGTTTATCAATTTATTGATTCATGTAATCTATTAATTTAATTATTTTTATTATAACATAATAATGTTATTAATGAGTGAATAACATTTAAACATCACATCACAGTGTGAAATTAGAGTGTAAATATAGCATTACTCTTCAAAAAAAATCTCTAGCCTTTCCCATCAAACAATCTAAAACTACATCAACTCGATTATCAAGATGCACGCGAGACACTGGAAAAGAAAGGCTCAGCTTTACTCATCCAAGCATTCCAATCTTTTCATCAAATGCGGGAATCTCTACCCTTGGCTTACTGCCCCGACCTGATCTCCTACAAGAGCTTCCCGTACTCTAACCGCCTCCTTTTGAGGGAGGTGACCCCCTCACAACTCTGCCTTCTAAGGGGTGATTTCAACGTGTCTTTAGTCTGCGGTCTGTATTGTTAGACAGATGTTCCTGATATCATATTGATGACACTTTGGCCAACAGTCGATAACTCAGCTCCAAACTTCTCTAGAAGGTGATCAAAGCCCTTCAGCCCGGGGTCAGGATCTCCAGACTGTACTCCTTTCATCATTGGTGCTGCACAGAAACTTAGCTGCTCAAAACATTGAATTCTGCCATTAACTCTGGCAAAAGCCGTGGTGTTTCTTCCATTCAAGAAAACACCAAAACTTTCAAAACTAAGATTTGCCCCATAGTTGTTTGCACTCGGCCTTCATCCTGGTTTACTCGTAGTTGTGATACCAATGTTGTGTGGTAACTCTCTATTCTAGACTCCTTGCAAGAAAAATCAGAAAAAAAACTACTCAACCACAAGTAGAGCTCTAACTCTCAGTTTGGAAAAACCCATATGGGAAAAGTAAGCAGAATGCATAATGAATACATTCTCCTCTCTTCCTCCTTTTTCATCTTACCCTCCCGATACAACCATTGGGTCTACCCCTAGACCCTCCATTCACTCACCCTGCTGCTTAACTAACTTGGCCTACTCAGCTCCTTAAATACCCTCTTGCCATTCAGTTGCATTTTCCTTCCCAAAATCTCGCCAAACCGTTTATCACTCCCAGTTTCAGGCGCATCACTGTTCTTGGTAATATTGTCTTTCAAGATTGCTAAGTATATCCCCTTATTGAAAGCTATTTCAATAAGCAAAAGCTCCAAAAATACAAATCGGTTCTTGTAACACCCTAATTTAAAAATTCTTAATTTGAAACCCTAATTTTGAAAATCCTAAAATTTTTCCCAAATTGATTTGAAATTGAGCGCTAAATCATAATTTGAAAATTTAAATATTAATTGAAAACTTTAATTTCGCGAAAGCTTTGTTATAAATTTATCAAAATCTTAAAAACTATCGCATAATTAAAACAATTTATGAAAATTTATTTATCAATAAAATTCAACATAATTATTCAAAGTCTTAAATTAAAATAAAACAGTAAATATCGCTTGAAATTTAAAGTATACTAATTTAAATCTTTTTCCTCGAAATCAACAAGATTTTCTTCATCTGTATGCTCGTTTGCCAATGGAGGATTCTCAATCGCTGCTATTTCTTCCTCAAATAAAAATTCACCTACATTACAAGTTAAAAATTATGAAAAATATCAGTAAGTAGAAATACGTGCAAGTTGCAAAATTTTTACTTTTACTGAATCTTGTTAACAGTTGCATACTGGTTGAAATTCAACTTTCGATTAAGACTTAGTCATTTCATGGTTTCGTCCTTTTTTACTTTTACTTTTAAAACTTAGTCATCTCATGGCTTCGTCATCTTTTACTTTTACTTTTACTTTTAACGATCAAGATCTTGCTATCACATATTTGTCATCAATTCCATTATTTTCATACACATGCAAATGTCCTATTCATTTTATCTTTTAAATAATTTTATGTCGATGCTCTACATGTGTGCTCAACCATCGAAAATGTGTGATAAAATAAAACAGTAATAAAAAAAATAATATTTATCCTGTGATGTAGGGCCGTAACCAAAACGTTGTTAAACGTTGTATTTACACTTACCTGGATTTCGAGCAATTAGGGTTATCGAGATTTTTTCAATATCCAATAATATTCTGTTTAATTAAAATCTTGGTATCAAATTCCTATTTAAATAAATCTAATTTTGATAGAGTTTGGGCATAATTTTCTTACGCGTAGTCATGGGTTGAATCATGTCGATTTTGACGACTTTAGGAAATTTTATACCTAAATAAAATTCTTAATATTATTTTCCCACTTTAATAAATCAATTTCACAAGAATTTAGGTAGAAATTCCTTACCGGTAAAATCTTAGATCAAATTGGGTCGAAATTTCAGTCGGGTCAAAATTCAGGTCCGTTTGGTTCGGTTCGGTTCAGATGAACAGTGCCGATCGAGTGAACAGTGTCGGTTTTGTTCGGTTTTACTGTTCTGGTCCAGTTCGGTTTGGGTTTAAATGAACCGATTTGGTTTTACAATAAAACTAAACCCACCCTCTTCTTCTTCTTCGCGAGGGAGGGCAGAGATCAGAGAGAGATAGAGATGGTCGGCCGAGGAAAGAGAGCTTTGCCGGAGGAGTTTTCGGCGGAGAAAATGTTCGGCCAAGAAGGGATTTCGCCAGTAGACGTTCGACCGAGGGAAAGGAAGTGTTCGCCGGTGGCCGGAGATGGTGTTTTCCGACGAGCTGAGTACTTTCTCTCAATCTCTCTTTTGTTTTCAGAACGAGAACGGCTTATGGTGTGTTTTTTTCACCATTGAGCTTTTAAATTTATAGGGGTGCTCTTAAATTTTCATCCACAAATCTAGTTGGTCAGATTTGTAATGAATTTGGTGGTTGATGATTTTTATTTTTCAATCTTCAATTCTAGTGGTTGCAACTAAATTTTCCATGGTTCATAAATTTTTTTTGTGGTTACAGTTCTGCACCCAACACGTTACAAATTCAGAAAAGATATCTATAGCTTCTCTAGCCATAGAGAGATCTTTTTTCTTCTTCAAATTAGTTGTTCGTTATGTTTGTTTGCATTTTTCATCAGTATTCATCATTGGTTATAAATAAAAAGTTCTTAGATGGAATGTGCTTTATGTTTGCTATACGGCCTGTGCGTTTACTACAACTGATTGTTTCGAAGTACCATTATCTTTGTATTTTCTTTGGTAATTAATACATTGTTATTCGTTAAAAGGTAAAAGACAGTCAAAGACTGTGTAACTGACTCAGGTTAAGCATGAATTGAGTATTATTTTTGATAGACATGCAGAAATATTTTGTATGAGCATAGTTGGATTTTTTGTTGTTCTAGTCATCAAAATGCTTTGCGAAAGGCGATCTGAAAGTTCTAGTACCGTTGTGGATTTAGTAATTTGATTGTTCATATTTACACGAGTACTCTCTCTCTGTATGCAATAATTATGGGGATGAATTGTGCAGGATTATGTTCCTGAGGACATTGAAAGCGTTTCTGGGTTTGAACCTCCACAGTCCCCAGACTCGAGTTATAACAACGTCATCCTTGGATCTGACGACTATACGAAGGAGGCCGCCACTAGTGCCTCCACACCTGCAAACGACACTTCTCAATGTCCCGTTTTCTTCCATGGATATTCCTCCTCCACTGTCAAGACCTCAACACGTCGTTCTTAATCACCTTTACATGCAGAAAGGGAAGAGTAATAGTGGGCCGTCTTTTGTGGCGCTCGGATCCACCCAACGCTTTCGAGCCAAGTATGTTTCAGTCGTCCTTTACAAGTCCTTGCAGAGGTAAAATCATCATCCATTTATGTATTTACGAAAGCTAAATGCCAATCTTAGTATCTATCTCAAGTGTCGGTTTAGAATGCATCGTTAATCCATCGACAATTCTCATTGTGAGATGAAAATCATGGAACTGGGAGTGTCTCATGCAGAGATTGTACCTTTTTTCACTTCATTTGTACTCGTGTATTGGTTATGTTTGGAAAAAGCAAAAGAAGTAAATCGTCACGAGATCTCAATTTTGATTCAAACACCGCAAACATTCTTCCGTTTGTGAAGTTGAAGACATGATCAGTCACTTTGGTGTTGTCCAAACTTTAGTTTAACTGTTAAGATGCTGCGAAAAAGAGTATCAATTTTTATTTTTTTAACAAATTAAATTTTTAAAAGTGATTTATCAAATTTAGTTGTTTGATAAATTGTAATATTTAATTATTAAATTACATGACGTGCATTAAAATTGAAGAGAAATAAAAAGATCGTCGGAAAAATTGCATTGTCAAACTCCTCATATCCGATCACTGAATTCTAATAGATTCCGGGGGCAGTTGGACAAGAGGAGGCTAATGGACAAATGATCAAGCTCAGTCCCCCACCACTTCAAATCCCAGCCCTCATTTTGCAGTGTGAAGAACAGCAATACACTCATAAAAGCTGTCCCGGCATCCAAGGCAGCAGTGAGAACGTAGTTATACTTTTGCCACCAGCCCATGTGATACCCGAAAACAAAGTAGTTGAAGATGGTTCCGCTGAGGAGCCAGCTCGCTATGTTGGTAGGGCGAAGCCGTAGGAAATGAAAGGTACCTTTATGAGCGGAATCCATTTCTTTTCGTGGAAAATTTTACTCAATATCCAAACAGGGACGGGAAGGATGGCTCCAATGAGAAATAGCCATACTAAGTTTCTGTACAACCCTTCTCGGTCCAAACAGTCTACATTTAGGACAAGTCCATGGACTTTCAGGATGAAACCCTTCGACATCACATGTTTTCTATGCTCTCTAGCATCCACCACGCCACCCAAAAATTCACCGTTCCGGCTACTAAAGTCCCGACCAGCTAATCGAAACCGGAAAAATGGGAAAAAATGTAAAAGGGTATGTCAGATTGTGCTCTAATTTGCGGAGAATTGAATATATACTAGAATCTGATGTAAGAACCTGATCTGTGTACATGCATCTTGGAGGAATCTTCATGTAGTGGCCGAGTTTGAGATCGGATAAGAAAGAGAGAGCATGGACTGTGCTGATTCTTCCATAGATCTTGAACAGCATATTGGCGATGGGTTTTCCTGGCAGCACATATCCAATTATGAAGTGTGCGATTACGTCGTAGCCTGGTTGCTGCCACCCAAAAAAACATTCATAGACTAAATTGAACTGATAATATTGATTTGGTTCGGTTGGAGTTTATGAGCAAAGATGAAAGGGTGCTTACTTGGTTGGTGGTGGCTTGGATGACACCGATGGGGAGAGTGACAAGCCAAGCCAGAGCGAAGGCAAAGAGCATTCCCTACCATGGCAATTGAACTTCATCTTTCCAGACGTATGACATTATCAAAGACAGAGCAATGCTGCCTATCAACAATATCATAAACCACCATTGAGGCACTTGCTTGTACTCCTTCATCAGTCTCCCATGGATGTCTAACTTCACATTCTTCATTGCTGATCTACTTTGCTGCCATATCTCACTTAACAGTTCAAACCCTAAAGAAAAGAAAATGAATCAAATGATTATTTGAACCCAGTTTCGAATTCATGATCTTCAATGAATTTTGAAATGAAATATTCATATTTGTAAGATTTTGAAGAAGAAAAGTGATGTACCCGCCATGGGAGAGAGCAACAAGGGTTAGAGTAGCAGTAAACCTGGCAACACCAGAGCCAATGGAGAGAGCCACATGGGTTAGAGTAGCAGTAAACCTGGCAAAACCAGAGCCAATGAAGAGAGCAAAGAGGGGGGCTCAAATACAGCTTTGCCATAGCTATGGTAAGCAGCGAGATTCAGATCAAACTGAGGCGTCAGAATCTTGGTTGTATCGTACTTGTGGCCATTCGATCGGAATAGCTGGTTCGAAAATATTGGGAATTTTCTAGCGTCGAAGGTGTCGAACTTCCAGTAACATAGAGGGACAATGATGTAGATGAACATCATGAACCATACGCCCACGTTTAGAACGTGTTAGAATTTGGTGCCACCCGAATTCTAAACACAAAAAAAATTGAGAATTTCCTCTGCCTGTGGTTTTTTTTTTTCAAAAAAAGTTTTCCACCTAAATCTGGTATCCCTCGTCGTTTTTCTTTCTCTGTTACATGCTCGATTTTTCAACAATTGGTATCAGAGCGAAATTGAAGGTTTTTGAAAATCATGTTTTGATTTATCGAAGGTATCGAATGATTTTACAAGTTTGCAATTTCGGTGAGTGAAATTTGTAATTTATTGGGGGAAAAGGAAATAACGAAATAAACAAAAAAAAAAACACTTTGTTACTGTTCTTGCTGTGAAAAACAGTGAAGGAAGAAAGAGAAGAGCCTTAGTGAGGGCCACCGTCTGCGACATAGAGAGAAAGATAGAGAAGAGAATGGAGTGCTTGTTGTGAAAAAATAGTTCGCAAGTGTACGAGTCGCAACAAGTAATAAAATGATAATTAGAGTATCAAACTCACAAGGACTTGTTAATTAATAATCGGATTTATTAATCTTAATTTTAAATTGAACACACGTTTTATGGTTTCAAGAATTGAAATTAAGTTGAATGACCAAAACAAATAAAGTAAACTAATGTAAAATAATAAAACAGATAGAATGAGATTAAATTTGATTAATAAAAGCCTAGGTACTACGATTTCACCAAGACAACATTTATTTCATTCATTCATAATCATATTCATCAGTATTCTTCCTATGTTGATGATTGATTTCGCTAAATTCTAATACAATCTCTCTCGAGCATTGCTTAGTTTATCTGATTAATGGGTTATCACTTCTCAGTCTCAAATCCTAACATTAATCAAATACAATTAAATTGAGAAATCACAATGATCACATTAATACCGTAACTATCTCTAGCCTACGTATATTTATGACATTAATTCTATTGCTCTGGTGTTTATCACCTCTCAGTCTCAAAACACCCCAATAATCAAATAAAGATTAGCTAGAAATTTACAAGTTTTAAGAACGGGAATTAAATGCGTCAACAATATTAGAAGAAATACTTATTGAATTTAATTAAACAAAGAAACAGAAAATAAACATCGTCCGGCTACATCGTAGCCCTGGAAGAGAAATTTAGTTCATGCGAGAAGAAAAAGAAACAACAAGAATAATAAAGATGTTCATAGTTTAGAAGAGAAAGAGAAAGAAAAACTATGCTGAAATTCAGTTGCAGAAGCTCTCGCTCCTTTCCGGTCTCCGTCTCTCTCTAGGGCTCCTCTGAATTCTTCTCCTCCTATCGTCTGAATGTCCTCTTCTCCTCCCAAATTAGGTTAACTTGTATATTCTCTGTTCACCAATCTGTCGCCACCAATTAGCTATCAACGGTTGAGATTAAAACATATTACAATAATTAAAATAGCCGATCAGGTTCAACGGTCCAGATTAAAACAAGCTTCAGCCATTAAAACAGCCGACCGATAGGTTGATATAGCCGATCGATCGGCATACTTTCTGCTTTTCGTAAAACAACGCTTCAGCTAATCGATCGGCAAATCTTCTGTTTTTTCTTAAAATTCTTCATTTTGCCGATCGATCGTCTGGGAGCAGCAAATCGATCGGCTACTTCTTTGGGTTGCTCTTCACTTCAACTCCTTAGCCGATCGATTGCCTGATTTTCTGCGATTTATTCGGCCACTTCTCTACCATCCTGTAACACCCGACAATTTCGGTCAGGTGATTTTCTTAACAGATTTAACTGTCACCTATATTATTGGTCTTTTGATTTAAATTACATGCCAAAACTTATTTGAATTCTAATTGTGTGGTGGCAGAATTGTAATTAGGAGGATGTTACATTGTATAAATAGAAAATAGAAATCTTTAAACCTCACTACAATAGCCGACATTCCCTCTTGCGATTTCTCACCCACTGGAGCTCTCCATCTCTCTGCTAACGACTCCTTCGTCGGCGACCGATTCTTCAGCTTTCACTTCGACAATCCACGCTCTAGGTAAGACTTAGACAATGTAGTTACTGGAAAGTTACTTAGAGCTCTGTTTTCAGCTAGAACTTGGAGCTTCGGATTCTTCAGTAGCTGAGTTATTGTAGTAACATTTATAATCTATGTTTAGTAATGGCATTTCCAAGTCTGTTTTGGACATTTAGATAACCGACTGTGTTTAGTCGCTAGGTTGAATCTGGATATGTTAGGTTCTGGAAACTTAATCTACGCACACAAGGAACTTGACTAAAGAGCTTAGAAGTACATATACATTAGATTCTATGTTGACTATTGATTAGGACTTTTAGGACTTTGTTTTAACTCTGTAATGTGAAATGTTTTAGGTGATGAAGGTTTGAAGTGAAGTGCTCCATTTGCTAAGGAAACCAGGTAAGTGAGTGAGTAAGATTCCCGGCCATTAGGGCCCTACATTACAAGGTACTAGGTAGGAGTTGTTTATGATGTTTGAAGGTTATCTGTACTATTGTCTGATTGGTCATGATACTCAAGTTGATGGTATGATCTTTTAATGAATTAATGACCTGCTCTGTAGCCTAATGAACTAAGAGTTCTCATGCTCATGCATCATGAATGTTTCTCAAGCATATGAAAATGTTTTAAGTGCATGTTTTCCCTCATGAACAAGATATGAACATGAAACTTATGTAACAAGGATTAAGAGAGGGTTGAGGGCGGTTTGGCGTATGTCACTGTCCAAAAGAGGGACCATGAATACGAACTACAAGGGACTATGTACACTCTCACTGTCAACCTCCTTTACGGCACAAATCCTCCCTTAATCCATATGATGAAAACGATGAAAATGAATAAGAACAGAGGCAAGAACAAGAAAGGATCATGAACATGTTTTTCTTTAAACTGTGCACTCATACATACTTGTTAGCATTGCACTCCTTACTAAGCATTAGACTTATAGTTTAAACCTTATGATGTAGGTGAAAAACAACCAGGTGAGGATTTCAAATCCGGTGATGATGCCTAAGACTGGTTGTTGGTGTTGACTTAAATAGAGTTTAAGTCTAAATATGTTTTTGATGATGTATTTTAATGTTAAATATGTAATTTGATTATGTTTATAAAATGAGAATATTAAATTATGCATTTGATTTTAATTTTTTGGAGATACCCTTAAAAAGGGTATTTTAGTTGTCTAATGAATCGAGTTAAGTGTACAGGGCTAAAAAAAATTGGTAAACAAAAATTACATATGCCGATTACATCTGCTGTTTTAGTTCTTCTGCCGATGGCATTTGAAGACAACTCAAACCGTTTGCTAAACGACAAAGGCAAAGTACTTAAATAAAGACATCTACCGATGGCGTTCAAGTCACATCTACCGATGGCATTCAATGCTCACATCTGCCGATGGAATGTCAAGATGCTTCTGCCGATGAAGTTTGAAAGATGCATCTGCCGACGATTTTTCAAGGTACATCTGCCGACGATTTTTCAAGGTGCATCTGCCGATGGAATTCAAAGTTTGCATCTGCCGATAACTTTCGAGCTCCATCTGCCGATAACGTTGCACATGCCGATGGCTTTCAAGCTCCATCTGCCGAAGGCTTTCAAGCTGCATATGCCAATGGCTTTCGAGCTCCATCTGCCGAAGGCTTTCAAGCTACATCTGCCGATAGCATTCCAAGCTGCATCTTCCGATGGAGTCCTCAAGGTTGCATCTACCGATGGCGTTTTGAAGATACTCATGCCGATAGCTTTTAAAGCTGCGATCTTCCGCTAGAATTCAAAATAGTCGCGAAGCTACAGTGACGTCGTTTTCAGCATTAACTCCAGAGCTTTAATGGCGACGACGACTTGCAACTACAGAAGGCAACGGCTACCTGAAATTATACGAAAGCTGCTCCAACGGTAACAAAGTTTCCATTATTGGATGAGGAGCATTGAAGTCAAGAGCCGACTAACATACAGAGTATTTAAGCCAAGGTTAGAGCACGAAGGAACAACTTTTGCGAATCTTACTCTTGAGCCCTAATCTGCAAAATCATTCATACTTTGTATTTCTTCTACACCTCTCTATATTAACTTGAGATTTAATCCTTGTGAGAGTGTAGTCTGAGCTTACCATTTACAAACTCTACAATCTATATAAGGCAGTGGATTGACGCTCGTGAAGTTCAATCTTGAATTGTAAAGGCAGTTGATCGGAGCTCGGAATTCCGATCTGTGTATTCTCGTTGAGAAGAGAAGGTTAAGGATCTTCAAGGGGTGAACCTTGAAGCGTGGATGTAGGCTGGGTTGAGCCGAACCACGTAAAAACTACTGGTGTTAATTTCTCTCTCACTCTCTACTTTATTTGATTGTCTGCTGTTAGTCTTCAAGTTTTTAAGAACAGGAGAGAAATTATCTAGGTTATTAAATTGGTTTGCAATTAGCTTAATAATTTTAAAAGGTCTAATTCACCCCCCTCTTAGACAATCTCGGTCCTACAATTGGTATCAGAGCGAGGTTTAATATTGTCTAAGTAGCTTATCTAGAAAATATTGTGATATTTGAAATGGCATTCAACACACACTCTACACAAATGGAAGGTCAGTCTACCACCAGACCTCCATTCTTCGATGGTAATGATTATGTGTACTGGAAATCTAGGATGAGAATTTATGTTCAGGCTATGGACTATGACATATGGAATAATATAGAAAATGATCCATACATAGCGTTTAAAACAGAAAATGGTATTAGGCTTCCCAAAGCTTCACACGAACTAAATGATACAGATAAGAAGAACCTGAGCCTGAATGCCAAGGCAATAAACACCTTGTACTGTGCTCTAAATAGAGACGAATTTAATAGAGTACAAGGGTGTGAGAGTGCTCAAGAAATTTGGCACTTATTAGAGATCACACATGAAGGCACAAACCAGGTTAAAGAGAGTAAATTGAGCATGTTAGTTCATGAATGTGAACTATTTTCCATGGAAAAATGAGAAACCATTAGTTCTATATTTACTCGATTTACTAACATCACAAATGGTCTTAAAGCTCTTGGTAAGATTTACTCAGGTGAAGAACAGGTAAGGAAATTTCTGAGATGCCTACCGAAAGCATGGCAACCAAAGGTAACAGCCATACAAGAAGCAAAGGATCTCAAAGCTCTAAAGCTTGAAGAGCTCATTGGATCTCTCATGACACATGAGATCATAATGAGGTCAAACGAGAAGGAAGATCTCAAGGAAAAAGAGATCAATAAAAGGAAGGATATTGCTATGAAAGCTTCCTCCAGTAAACAAGAGTTATCTGAGGAAGAAGAAGAAGAAGATGATGAGGATATAGCCCTCATTACAAGGAGGTTCAGTAAATTCCTCCAGAGAAAAAGAATGCAAGGAAGGAGATTTCCAAAGATTGAGAAATCTCAAAAAGAGAAGGAAATCACATGCTTCGGGTGTGGCAAGCCTGGCCACATGAAGGCAGATTGTCCACAGGCAAAGAAGTATCCCAAGAAATTTAAGAAGAAGGCTATGAAGGCCACTTGGGATGATAGTGAAGGTGACACCTCCTCTTCAGAAGATGAGGAAGTTGCAAATCTGTGCTTCATGGCACATGAGGATAAGGTTAGTTCTCTTTCTTCCAGTATTTTAAGTGATAGTGAAAGTGATAATGAAGATGGTGAACTAATAGATGCATTTGGTAACGCCCCCAAACCGACCCCGGCTCGGAGAGCTACTTTGCTAACCAATCCCATGGTAAATCATAATGAAAAATAAAACTCCCAAACATAAAAAAACTTACACAGCTGAATTTAAAACTAAACTCCCGAAACTCTCTTACTTCATACCTAGCTGCCTAGACACATCAATTCTCTTACCCCTAACCTTTTAGTACCACGGCGTCCTTCCCGAAAATTTCGGCAAAGTAACGCCTGAAAATGGCGCCTCCAAAATGCTAGGTACCTGCAGACAAACCAATTCCCAACCAAAATATTTTTCCTCAACCATCACTCAACAATCCTACATATAAAAACCTCCAAACAACAGTAAATAGGAAACTATAAAATACTAACATTCCTAACTAGCAAAACATCACCTGACACATAGCTATCTCATAACTGTCAACCAAAAACATTACGCATTTTCCAACAATTCCACAAATAGACATTTACAATACTATTAAAATACAAAGCCCACACTCCCGAAGACCATGGTCGAGGCGCCCCGACAACTGCCCGCACCGGCATACGGCGTACATCAACGACTGCGTCCCAATCCTAGCATTTCTCATAGCTTTATCCTGTACTCCAGTCGTCACCTACACCACAGAACACACACACACACGTAAGCTTACGCTTAGCAAGTAGGGAGTAACAAATAATAACAAGAACAATGCACACACCATCCTACCCTAACACAACAACACAACACCACTCAACACGACAACTCAACACAACGACACAACACCACCCAATGCAACTCAACAAACTGACTCAACATAACACGACAACACACAGTGCAATCAATCTAACACATGCAATTTCTATCACTCAGTTGTGCTTATTTGCTGTTCGTTGCTTTAATCTTACTTTAATCTTTCATAAGCCGTGTGGAACGAGTTGACACACATCCCATAACCGTCTAGGATGGCCACACTCAGAACCGCAATCCTTCATAGAGCTCCCATCGGGGTGCTACACACCAGCACCTCAGCCCGACAAGGCACACTATTCAGGATTACATGTTTTAGCCGTTCATCTCTCATAGAGTACCCCTCGGGGTGCTACTACCAGCACCTCAGTCCGACAAGGCACCTATCAAAATGCAATAAGTGTTTTAGCTGTCATCTCTCATAGAGTACCCCTCGAGGTGCTATTATCGGCACCTCAGCCCGACAAGGCACCTATTCAAAATGCAATAAGTGTTTTAGCTGTCATCTCTCATAGAGTACCCCTCGGGGTGCTACTACCAGCACCTCAGCCCAACAAGGCACCTATTCAAAATGCAATAAGTGTTTTAGCTGTCATCTCTCATAGAGTACCCCTCGGGGTGCTACTGCCAGCACCTCAGCCCGACAAGGCACCTATTCAAAATGCAATAAGTGTTTTAGCTGTCATCTCTCATAGAGTACCCCTCGGGGTGCTACTACTAGCACCTCAGCCCGACAAGGCACCTATTCGAGATGCATTTTTTACAATTCACTTTATCTGATTTCGTTCATGCTCACAATGCCAATCAATACCACTAATCGTACCTAATGTGCTATACCATGATGCATGCTTCAAATATGCAATACGACGCGAAACCAATAACCCAACACAACACGAAATAAATAACCAACAACCCAACACAACACGAAATAAATAACCCTACCGTTCTTGGTGTAGGCCCGAAGGCGAAGGAATAGCTACCACTACTTACCTGGCGTCCTATCTCGCTGAGGCTACTCAGTTACCTGCCCACCTACGGCTCGACCTACGATAAATATTCAAACTTTATTAAAATTAAGCCCACATTCACAAATTACTCTCAATCTACTATTTCTAGCCTAATCCAACTAAAACCTAACTAAACGGGCCACTAATTTTGGTTCGGTAAAAACCGACCCGAAACTCAAACGCGCGCAACTTTTGCGTCGGATATCGGAATCGAACGATTCCAGCGGCCACGTACTCCTCTAACTACCTATTTTAACCTGCCAAAAGGAATTTTAAAACAAACAACCGCAGCTAGGTCAAAATTGGCAAAACCCGAATCTGCCCCTCACCCGGAAAATTCCCCTTTTCAATTTTCCATCAAATTCCACTTATTTCCTCACCAATCAACCATATCTAGCCTCAATTAACATAATCTAACTAAAAATCTCATACTACAAGCAAAAACCCGAAATGCCCTAAAGAGGGCTTCACTGTATTTCGCCCAAATCGGGCTCATCACGGCCAGGCAATCAAAACCGGACCAAGGGTCGGCAAACCCACGCCGGAAACGACCAAAAACCGCCGGTGATCGGAGCTCAATCGAGCTCATCACTCTCGGCCACGAACAGAGCCGAAAACAGGGTAAAAATGTCGACCCTTACCTGTGATGACCCGAATGTGAACGTATGTGTACGACTGCAGGGCAAACCTCGGGTTGCGGGATGGATGGATCCCGGACTCGAGTATAGGCGAATCCCGGGTCGTAAAGAGGGGGTCGTCACAATCCCACATCGCTTGGGGAAGTATGTGGAAATGAAACATATGTAAAGAGACCCTCCCAACATAGCAAGACGCGTTTTGGAGCACAATTGGCAACGGATCCCACAAGAACAGGATTAGGTTATGACAAGCCTAATAAAAAGAGAGTTTTTAAGAATTTCTTTGTTAAATCTTCTACCTGCCATGCATGTAATGAGATAGGACATAAATCATATGAATGTCCCCTGAAATTAGATAAGAAGTCAGGTGAGAAACTTCAATGGATTCCTAAGAGAACCAGATCCAACACTAACACTAGGACCCAAAAAATTTGGGTACCTAAGAAGACTACTTGATCTTTGTTTTGCAGGATGATGCGTCTCCAATGAGAAATCAATGGTACCTGGACAGTGGTTGTTCAAGGCATATGACTGGAGATGCATCTAAGTTCGCTGTTGTCAAGAAGAAGAAAGGAAGTGTTACTTTTGGTGGAAACCAAAAGGGCAAAATTGTTGGCATTGGCAACATAGGTAACCCTATCAATCCTATAATAGAAAATGTTTTATTAGTTGATGGGTTAAAACACAACTTGCTAAGTATAAGTCAATTATGTGTGTAACACCCGACTTTAATTAAAAATTTAAAATAACAGATAAATCTATTAAGTATAATCGATGAATGAAATTTTAGTATAATGTAGGTTAGGTTGAAGAATGAGTAAGTAATGGCATAAGGGTAATTGGCAAATTTGAAAGTGGATTAGGTATTTAAGGCAAAAGTTTAGAGTAGCCGCCACCACTACTCATTTTCTTTCCCTTTCGGTCTTCAGCTCGAACAGCAGAAATCTCTAGGCGATTCTCCTGCCCGATCCTCCTTCAACCTAGGTAAGCCCTCCTTGTTTTCTTGCGATTTTAGTAGTTAGATAGCTGAGGGAGTACAATGTGAGGAGTTTCGAGGAATGTTGTGATTTAGAGTAGGTTCGGGCTGAGCGACTATTGAGAATACCCGAGTTGTGGGGTTTCAAATTTTGTTCCTCAAATTCCTGTATTGATTCTGTGAAGTTTAGTGAAAGTTTGATATATGTACTATTATGATTTTAGGTGAGCGAGCTTCTGAAGTAGCATTTAGCCGAGCGATTTCCAGGGAGCCAGGTAAGTAGAGTTTGTTTGTGCCTTCGGGCCTACATCACAAACAGTAGGATTTATGTATGTTTGTATGTTTATTTCCAGTTGTCATGCATCATGTTTTGAAAGATTACGAAAACGAATTTACATGAAACGCATGATAAATGTGAGCAGGATGATCAGAACAACTGTTAAGGGGGATTAATCCGCCCCTTAATTGAGAACAGGGGATTGAGGTTTTGGGAAAAGTGATCCACTTCCCAATCCTACAGGGGGATCAGACCAGTTAACTGTTAAGGGAATTAATCCGCCCCTTAATTGAGATCAGAGGATGTATGCTTTGGGGAATGACTGATCCACTTTCCCATCGTATAGAGGGATCCACAGAGAACAAATTTGAATACAACTGAGATGAGAAAGTAGAGAATGCATGTTTAGGGAAATTTTTGTTTCATTAATTCATTTCATTCATTGCTCTACTTGCTTAGCATTAGGCTAATAGATGAGTTTGTGATGTAGGTGAAGAAGTTACTGAAGGTGTGTTTACCGACCAATAAGAGGACCAGGCTAGTTGGAGGAGCATTTTTAGGCATCGGTTTGGCCATCTGTTGAGGCGGTTTAATCCATGGCTGCAGGTGTTGAGTTGGGAGTAACTAGTTCAGTATAGATGTTTCTTTTTTTGAAAATTTTATGATAGTAAGTTTTCAAACTTGAATACATTCTGAGAATCTTTGATATTAGTGTTCTGTTGGGTTTGAAAATACTGTTTTCTACTGGATGTGTGTGATGCAATGATTTGATCTGTCGCTGATTGGTCCTTAGTAAAATGCTTAAATCCTTGATAGCCAGAGCTTTCTTGGAATACAGCAGAATTGCTGTTCTGAAGTTCTATCGCGCAAATGGTTGGATGAAGGAGTCATCCGGCTGACGTCATCGGTGTCGATGAACCAGTGGTACGTCCTGTCGTCTAGCGATCGGCAGATGGTTGATGAAGGAAGTCATCCGGCTGACGTCATCGGTAGATGAAAGTGGTAAGTTTGTCGTTCTAGCAGCTCGACAGATGTTGATGAAGAAGTCATCCGGCCTGACGTCATCGGTCATCGGTAGATGAAAGTGGTAAGTTTTGTCGTCTAGCGATCGGCAGATGTTGGATGAAGGAGTCATCCGGCTGACGTCATCGGTAGATGAAAGTGGTAAGTTTTGTCGTCTAGCGATCGGCAGATGTTGGATGAAGGAGTCATCCGGCTGACGTCATCGGTAGATGAAAGTGGTAAGTTTTGTCGTCTAGCGATCGGCAGATGTTGGATGAAGGAGTCATCCGGCTGACGTCATCGGTAGATGAAAGTGGTAAGTTTTGTCGTCTAGCGATCGGCAGATGTTGGATGAAGGAGTCATCCGGCTGACGTCATCGGTAGATGAAAGTGGTAAGTCCTGTCGTCTAGCGATCGGCAGATGTTGGATGAAGGAGTCATCCGGCTGACGTCATCGGTAGATGAAAGTGGTAAGTTTTGTCGTCTAGCGATCGGCAGATGTTGGATGAAGGAGTCATCCGGCTGACGTCATCGGTAGATGAAAGTGGTAAGTTTTGTCGTCTAGCGATCGGCAGATGTTGGATGAAGGAGTCATCCGGCTGACGTCATCGGTAGATGAAAGTGGTAAGTTTTGTCGTCTAGCGATCGGCAGATGTTGGATGAAGGAGTCATCCGGCTGACGTCATCGGTAGATGAAAGTGGTAAGTTTTGTCGTCTAGCGATCGGCAGATGTTGGATGAAGGAGTCATCCGGCTGACGTCATCGGTAGATGAAAGTGGTAAGTTTTGTCGTCTAGCGATCGGCAGATGTTGGATGAAGGAGTCATCCGGCTGACGTCATCGGTAGATGAAAGTGGTAAGTTTTGTCGTCTAGCGATCGGCAGATGTTGGATGAAGGAGTCATCCGGCTGACGTCATCGGTAGATGAAAGTGGTAAGTTTTGTCGTCTAGCGATCGGCAGATGTTGGATGAAGGAGTCATCCGGCTGACGTCATCGGTAGATGAAAGTGGTAAGTTTTGTCGTCTAGCGATCGGCAGATGTTGGATGAAGGAGTCATCCGGCTGACGTCATCGGTAGATGAAAGTGGTAAGTTTTGTCGTCTAGCGATCGGCAGATGTTGGATGAAGGAGTCATCCGGCTGACGTCATCGGTAGATGAAAGTGGTAAGTCCTGTCGTCTAGCGATCGGCAGATGTTGGATGAAGGAGTCATCCGGCTGACGTCATCGGTAGATGAAAGTGGTAAGTTTTGTCGTCTAGCGATCGGCAGATGTTGGATGAAGGAGTCATCCGGCTGACGTCATCGGTAGATGAAAGTGGTAAGTTTTGTCGTCTAGCGATCGGCAGATGTTGGATGAAGGAGTCATCCGGCTGACGTCATCGGTAGATGAAAGTGGTAAGTTTTGTCGTCTAGCGATCGGCAGATGTTGGATGAAGGAGTCATCCGGCTGACGTCATCGGTAGATGAAAGTGGTAAGTTTTGTCGTCTAGCGATCGGCAGATGTTGGATGAAGGAGTCATCCGGCTGACGTCATCGGTAGATGAAAGTGGTAAGTTTTGTCGTCTAGCGATCGGCAGATGTTGGATGAAGGAGTCATCCGGCTGACGTCATCGGTAGATGAAAGTGGTAAGTTTTGTCGTCTAGCGATCGGCAGATGTTGGATGAAGGAGTCATCCGGCTGACGTCATCGGTAGATGAAAGTGGTAAGTTTTGTCGTCTAGCGATCGGCAGATGTTGGATGAAGGAGTCATCCGGCTGACGTCATCGGTAGATGAAAGTGGTAAGTTTTGTCGTCTAGCGATCGGCAGATGTTGGATGAAGGAGTCATCCGGCTGACGTCATCGGTAGATGAAAGTGGTAAGTCCTGTCGTCTAGCGATCGGCAGATGTTGGATGAAGGAGTCATCCGGCTGACGTCATCGGTAGATGAAAGTGGTAAGTCCTGTCGTCTAGCGATCGGCAGATGTTGGATGAAGGAGTCATCCGGCTGACGTCATCGGTAGATGAAAGTGGTAAGTTTTGTCGTCTAGCGATCGGCAGATGTTGGATGAAGGAGTCATCCGGCTGACGTCATCGGTAGATGAAAGTGGTAAGTCCTGTCGTCTAGCGATCGGCAGATGTTGGATGAAGGAGTCATCCGGCTGACGTCATCGGTAGATGAAAGTGGTAAGTTTTGTCGTCTAGCGATCGGCAGATGTTGGATGAAGGAGTCATCCGGCTGACGTCATCGGTAGATGAAAGTGGTAAGTCCTGTCGTCTAGCGATCGGCAGATGTTGGATGAAGGAGTCATCCGGCTGACGTCATCGGTAGATGAAAGTGGTAAGTCCTGTCGTCTAGCGATCGGCAGATGTTGGATGAAGGAGTCATCCGGCTGACGTCATCGGTAGATGAAAGTGGTAAGTCCTGTCGTCTAGCGATCGGCAGATGTTGGATGAAGGAGTCATCCGGCTGACGTCATCGGTAGATGAAAGTGGTAAGTCCTGTCGTCTAGCGATCGGCAGATGTTGGATGAAGGAGTCATCCGGCTGACGTCATCGGTAGATGAAAGTGGTAAGTTTTGTCGTCTAAGATCAAAAGCTCCTTTGCATCTAAGAATGCAATTTCAACTTCTAAGCCTCTCCAACTCCTTCACATGGACCTCTTCGGTCCTTCTAATATTGCAAGCTTAGGAGGCAAATTCTACGCCTTTGTCATTGTTGACGACTTTTCCAGATTCACCTGGGTATTCTTTCTGAAGTCTAAGGATGAGACTTTTGATACATTTTCTAGTTTTAGGAAAAGAGTTCAAAATGAAAAGGGGCTCACCATAATTGCTATTCGTAGTGATCAGGGTAGAGAATTTGAAAATGAGAAATTTGAACTCTTGTGTCTCAAGTATGGTATTGAGCACAATTTCTCTTCTCCTAGGACCCCTCAGCAAAATGGTGTTGTTGAGAGGAAAAATAGGTCTCTCCAAGAGCTAGCTCGAACTATGCTCAATGAGAATTCTCTTCCTAAGTATTTCTGGGCTGAAGCTATTGTAACAGCCTGTTATGTGCTTAATCGGGTCTCAATAAGACCTATTCTTGAGAAAACACCCTATGAGCTTTGGAATGGCAAAACCCCTTCAGTTAAATACTTTAGAGCCTTTGGTAGTAAATGCTTTATTCTCAACACTAAGGATAACTTAGGAAAATTCGATTCCAAATCTGACCTTGGAATTTTTCTTGGTTATTCTCTTTCCAGTAAAGCATATAGAGTATTCAATAGGAGAACTCTAGTGGTAGAAGAATCAGTACATGTCAACTTTGATGAGTCTCCTCAGCCCACAATCAATGTGGATGAGGATGATACTTTGGATAAACAACTGGATTCTCTGTCTTTAGAAAAGCCTGGTGATCCTCCTCATGTAGAAAAATCTATAGAACCTACTTCTACTTCTCTAGATATTGTTCCTGTCAAGGATGAAAATCCTGCTCTTCCTAGAGATTGGAAATATGTCAAAGACCATCAAATAGATGAAATTTTAGGTGATCCTTCTTTAGGATTTAAGACTAGATCCTTTCTTAGGAATCTCTGTGCTAATGTGGCATTTATTTCTCAGATAGAGCCTAAGAAGTTTGAGGAAGCCGAATTGGATGAAAATTGGATTTTAGCTATGCAAGAGGAGCTAAATCAATTTGAAAGGAGCAATGTTTGGGAACTTGTTCAACGGCCTAAGGATCATCCCATTATTGGAACTAAATGGGTCTTCAAGAATAAATTAGAAGAAAATAGGATTGTTGTTAGAAATAAGGCTAGACTTTTGGCTAAGGGATACTCTCAAGAAGAGGGTATTGATTTTGAGGAATCTTTTGCCCCTGTGGCTAGATTAGAGTCAATTAGGATGCTCCTTGCTTTTGCTTGCTACAAAAACTTCACACTCTTTCAAATGGATGTAAAGAGTGCATTCTTAAATGGTTATATTACAGAAGAAGTTTATGTTGAGCAACCCTTAGGTTTTGAAGCTTTTGACAAACCTGACCATGTCTGTAAATTAAGGAAAGCTCTCTATGGTCTTAAACAGGCTCCTAGAGCTTGGTATGATAGGTTGAGGAACTTCCTTGAGGAAAGGAATTTCAAAAAGGGTAACACCGACTCAACTCTGTTTACCATGCAAAAGGATAAGGATATTCTGTTAGTTCAAATTTATGTCGATGACATTATTTTTGGATCAACTAATGTCAATATATGTAATGAGTTTTCCTCCCTCATGCAAAGTGAATTTGAGATGAGTATGATGAGGGAGTTAAAATTCTTCTTAGGATTTCAGATTAGCCAATCTTCTGATGGTATTTTATTCTGTCAAGAAAAATACGTCATAGAACTTCTAAAGAAATTTGGTTTAGATTCTGTCAAATCTTCTAGAACTCCCATGAGTACCACAAATAAATTGGACAAAGATGAAAATGGAATAAATGTGGACATAAAGAAATATCGTGGTATGATTGTATCATTGCTTTATCTGACTGCAAGTAGGCCAGATATTCTTTTTAGTGTTTGTTTGTGTGCTAGATTTCAAGCTGCCCCTAATGAGTCTCATTTATCTGCTGTAAAAAGGATTTTCAAATATTTGAGTGGGACTTATGATTTAGGTCTATGGTATCCAAAGGGCACCTCTTTTGATCTGATTGGATATTCAGATTCTGATTATGCAGGTAGTCTAGTTGATAGGAAAAGCACTAGTGGCACCTGTCAGTTTTTAGGTGAATCTTTAGTCTCTTGGTACTCTAAGAAACAGAATTCTGTTGCATTATCAACTGCTGAGAGTGAATATATTGCTGCAGGCAGTTGTTGTGCACAAATGCTATGGATGAAACAAACTCTAGAAGACTATAATCTATTTTATGATAGGATTCCTATTCGGTGTGATAACACCAGTGCTATCAACATTTCCAAAAAATCCTATCCAGCACTCTAGAACCAAGCATATAGATGTTAGATATCACTTCATCCGTGATCATGTTCAAAGAGGTGATATATCTTTAGAATTTGTTAATTCAGTAGATCAACTAGCAAACATCTTTACAAAACCTTTGGATGAGAAGACCTTCAATAACATAAGAGTAATACTAGGTCTCATTCGGGTTGAAAAAAATCTAAGATCCTTTCTCTGTTTGGAAAATTCCTGAGTGTTAGAGATTTTCTGTCTGTAAAGGCATCGGTAGATGCTGTGCTTTTCAATAGGCATCGGATGATGTTTTGATATCGGTAGGTATCGGCAGATGCATATTTTCTGAAGGCATCGGAAGATGTATTTTTAATCTGCCGACATGTGTGACGCATCAGGCTTATCAGTTTTACACGTGTGACTTCATCCCGTCGGGCGAAGCCCTCATCCTTTTAAACTAAGTTTCTTTTCAGAGACGCTTTACTTTTCGCGCTCTTTCTGAAAAGCCCTGCCCTACCAGTTCTCTCTCTCTCGAGTCCTATTCCTCCAATGGATTTTCCAGGTTCATCTTCTCGCGCTGCTAAGGAACCTGCCAAGAAAAAGGCCAAAGTATCAGCTCGTCCTCCACGAGAGATTCCTCGTGCCAAAGAGTGGCCATCTCTTTTTTTTTTTTCTCTCTAAGGCTGCTGAGTTAAGGTACCATGACGACTATAGGTACAAAACTTTAATCCCCAGTCGAGGTATTTACTTTGATGACTTAGCAGGAATGTATATTATAGAACCCTTGAAGGATCTTGGGTTGTTAGGATTATTTGAAGTAGAATCGTACTATTACCCAGAGGCAATCAGAATGTTCTATGCTAATATGAGTTTTACTTCTGATTTCTCTATTATTAAGAGCTATGTGTATAGCAAGCATATAGAGATTACTCTTCAATTTATTAATGCTCTTTTGGAGTGCTCCCATTTAGATAGCCGCCCTTTCCAGTACATGACCGGCTCTGAGCCCCATTTCTTTGGTACATCTGAGGGTCTAAGTTTTCTTCAGCTTATAGTTATTGACCCAAACCATACCCCAGATCCTCTTAAAGGCAAACACCTGACTGCAAGAGCCAGGTTGTTTCATCAGATGATAGGATACAATATTATCCCTAAGGGTGGTCACCATGATGAGGTGAGTGCAATGGAGCTTTTTGTTCTGTTTGCACTATACCAAAAGGCCCCCTTCAATCTTGGATATGTTGTGGTTCGAAGGATGATTCAGGCTGTGACATCCAGAGCTACCTCCTTTCCTTATAATCTGCTGCTCATGAAGATTTTTATGCATCTTGAGGTTGTCTTTCCAGAGGATGAAGACCCCTTTAGTTTTCAACCCACAAGTTTCTATTCCAAAACCACTTTGACCAAAATGGGAATAAAGAGAACCAGAACTGGGGAGCTTGTTGTGAATGCTCCTAAGAGAAATACTGCTAAGGCAGCAGTTGCCAAAAAGAGAAAGAGAAAACTTAGCCTGCTAGAGGAGTCCACTGCTGAAGGAGGGATGACTCTGAGATACCAGCATTTATTAATTCCCCTTCTCAATCTCAGGCTTCTAGCTTCCAACCTCCTCTTGTGCGAAGACGTCCAGCCCCTTTCTCATGGGCACTTATTTCAGAGGAAATCTTACTCCCTCCTCTGTGCCCCTACCCTTCCAGAGAATCCTCCATCTCCTCCACCTGCACTTCCTTTGCCGGTTCTGCTTCCTCCAGCTCCTCCCTCTCCAGTCCAACAGGATATAGCTCCTTCATCACCAGTTTAACCACCTCCTACAGTCCAATTACCTCCTCCAAGTCCAACTGCTTCTCAAGTCCCAATCCCTTCACCTCCTTCACCTGCACTTTTGTTGCCTTCACTACCTGCCCTTCCACCTATCCCCCTCACTCCTCAAGTACCAGTATTCTCACCCATTCCCTCAGTACCACCTGCCACTCCTCTAACTTATCAGAGGAGATTTTCGATGAGTGAGACTCAGTATAATGAGCTGAAGGTCTCTATTGACCGCATTGAGACAGCTCTCAATTCTATTGAAAGTAGGATTGAACAGTCTTTAGATGCCAAGCTAGCCAAGAATCAAAAAGACATACGCACAGATTTAGATAACGGTCTTGGTTTGTTGTCTCAAAAACTGGATGCTGATAGGCGCATGGTTGTCAGGGAACTTGAGTCTCTCCGATCTTCAGTTGACGCTTTGACACCTGAACCTGAACCCGAGCCATCTAGTTCAGTTAGTGTTCCAGAGGCTTGCTTTGAAGATCTGTTTCTTCCCTTTTCTCGGCCTGAAGTTGCTGAGGATGTGCGCTTAATGTCACTGGATCTTCAGGTGGCTGAATTTACTTTCTCTCCTCCTGATGCGTCTACTGCTGGTCTTTCTGTCGAGCCTCCTCCATGTATGGACATGGTGGTGTATCAAGGTCCCTCTACCTCTGTTGCTCCTCAGCTAGACTCTACTCCATGCCAGGATTTAGTGCTTTATCAACCATCTATCCCTCTTGATATTCATTCTCTTCGTGCCCTTGTAGATGCATATTTTCATTCAAACCTTGAAGTACCTGCTTGGATTAGCCAAGCTTTCTGGAATCATTTTGTCTCTTTCTTTAAATAGATGTTTTTGTCTGTAAACAATTGGTACAAAATTTTATTAATTTCTACTTACATTTTGCTGATGTTTCTACTCTGTGTGCTGAATGCATTGGTTTTGTTTCTCTCTCTGTTTGTTTTTGATAATGTCAATGGGAGAGAATGGTATAAATAAATATATTTGATCTATGCTTTGTGCCATTACTATATTTTGGAAATCTGAAAATCTAGATATATGCATATTTTTGAAACTTTGGTATGCTCCCTGTTTGTTTTTGGCATATATGCATTTGCTATGGGGGAGCTAGAATTATGGGGGAGAGTAATGGTTAATCAAATTTTATACTCATAATTTGTCATCATCAAAAAGGGGGAGATTGTTGACTTAAATAGAGTTTAAGTCTAAATATGTTTTTGATGATGTATTTTAATGTTAAATATGTAATTTGATTATGTTTATAAAATGAGAATATTAAATTATGCATTTGATTTTAATTTTTTGGAGATACCATTAAAAAGTGTATTTTAGTTGTCTAATGAATCGAGTTAAGTGTACAGGGCTAAAAAAAAATTGGTAAACAAAAATTACATCTGCCGATTACATCTGTTGTTTTAGTTCTTCCTGGCGATGGCATTTGAAGACAACTCAAACCGTTTGCTAAACGACAAAGGCAAAGTACTTAAATAAAGACATCTACCGATGGCGTTCAAGTCACATCTACCGATGGCATTCAATGCTCACATCTGCCGATGGAATGTCAAGATGCTTCTGCCGATGAAGTTTGAAAGATGCATCTGCCGACGATTTTTCAAGGTGCATCTGCCGACGATTAATTAAGGTGCATCTGCCGATGGAATTCAAAGTCTGCATCTGCTGATAACTTTTGAGCTCCATCTGCCGATAACGTTGCACATGCCGATGGATTTTGAGCTCCATCTGCCGAAGGCTTTCAAGCTGCACATGCCGATGGCTTTCGAGCTCCATCTGCCGAAGGCTTTCAAGCTACATCTGCCGATAGCATTCCAAGCTGCATCTGCCGATGGAGTCCTCAAGGTTGCATCTACTGATGGCATTTTAAAGATACTCATGCCGATAGCTTTTAAAGCTGCGATCTTCCGCCAGAATTCAAAATAGCCGCGAAGCTACAGTGACGTCGTTTTCAGCATTAACTCCAGAGCTTTAATGGCGACGACGACTTGCAACTACAGAAGGCAGCGGCTACCTTAAATTGTACGAAAGCTGCTCCAACTGTAACAAAGTTTCCATTATTGGATGAGGAGCATTGAAGTCAAGAGCCGACTAACATACAGAGTATTTAAGCCAAGGTTAGTGCACGAAGGAACAACTTCTGCGAATCTTACTCTTGAGCCCTAATCTGCAAAAATCATTCATACTTTGTATTTATTCTACACCTCTCTACATTAACTTGAGATTTAATCCTTGCGAGAGTGTAGTCTGAGCTTACCATTTACAAACTCTACAATCTGTATAAGGCAGTGGATTGACGCCCGTGAAGTTCAATCTTGAATTGTAAAGGCAGTTGATCGGAGCCCGGAATTCCGATCTGTGTATTCTCGTTGAGAAGAGAAGGTTAAGGATCTTCAAGGGGTGAACCTTGAAGCGTGGATGTAGGCTGGGTTGAGCTGAACCACGTAAAAACTACTGGTGTTAATTTTTCTCTCACTCTCTACTTTATTTGATTATCTGCTGTTAGTCTTCAAGTTTTTAAGAACAGGAGAGAAATTATCTAGGTTATTAAATTGGTTTGCAATTAGCTTAATAATTTTAAAAGGTCTAATTCACCCCCCTCTTAGACAATCTCGGTCCTACAGTTGGATGGTGCTCAGGGTGGCTGTGTGTGGCTGGAAAGGCAAATATGACCCGTGGTTTTTGCTCCCAAGTTGTTAGTAAGAATAATGAATACTGATGCCTTAAGTAGGACGAGATTTTCTGATTATGATGGATTTTGGGTTTGACCAACTAAATTCCTAAGTTGAAAATGATTATTGGAATGAAGAATGACCTGTTTCATTTAAGTCTTCCGCTACACGTATTCTGGGTGTGTTTATGATTCTTACCTGTGTAAGTTTATTTTAGTCAAGTTGAAGTCTGTGAAAGTCAGGATGTCGCATAATGTAGATGTTTTAAATCGGTAGAAGTCGTTTCGATAAGTTAAGGTTTCCAGGTCTATCGACCGATGCCTTCTGTCGGATGATGTCTCCTATCGGATGATGCCTTCTATCGGATGATGTCTCCTATCGGATGATGCCTGCTGTCGGATGATGTCTCCTATCGGATGATGTCTTCTATCGGATGATAGTCCTCAACGGATAAGGTTTAATGAAGCACGTGGGATGCATGTGTCAATCGGTAGATGTGGGTTTTTCACTATCGGCAGAAGTAAGTATTAAGTATTGTCCTTTTGCGATCGGATGATGTGAGTGAAGTTAAATTGTGGTCTTGCGATCGGATGATGTGGGCAAATATACTTTGTCGTTTACTAATCGGAAAAGGTCTTCTACTGGGCGATGTCTATGTGTCACGTGAAACACTCGTGTCCATCGGTAGATGCCCGCTGTTGGGCGGCGTCTAATGTGTCATGCGGAGTGCACGTGACGTTTGGGAAAAGTGTTCTTATTGCTAGATGCCTGCAAATCCATGCAGCCCGCGAGCGATGAAGTCGTGCGTTCTGAGGGCACTTTCCTTCTGCCCGATTGTGTCATGGAACCGATGTCTGAACCTTGTCGCTCGCTCTGTGTCTGATTTTGTTGACAGTACTATGTGGGAGTCGAGTTCCTTTTGAAGGGTTCGATTTTGTCAGACATGGCAATATCCTTGAGTACTATTTGTTTAGAGAAAAAAGAAAATAAAATACAGTAATAGTAATGATATAGAGAGAGTAAACTTAGTATAAATGATCTCAGAAAGTATAGAGCGGTCTCGGCCCTACTGGGGTCGTTACAATTCTAGTATCAAAGCAAAACCAGGTTCTAAAATTGATTCTGTAGACTGTCTTCCAGCACTGACTGCCACCTGAGTACATTCCAGCAACTGTAAGTGTTTACGATTCTAGTAATGTTATTAAGTTAAGATGTGTTTATGATTATTTGTTTAGGAATATCAAAATGGTAAGAGGTCAGAAAAGAGAAGGCAACGAGGACAGTAATACCATTGCTCAATTAACGGAATTGGTGATTCGCCAATCCCGCCAAATCGAGCAGCTGGTGGCTACTAGAGAAGAGCAAGGGAATTCTAGCTCAAACACAACCCACGACCAGGGAGCGAGCATTTTCCACCGACTTCGGGACCTCCAGTATTTAATGGATGATGTCTCCTATCGGATGATGTCTCCTATCGGATGATGTCTCCTATCGGATGATGTCTCCTATCGGATGATGTCTCCTATCGGATGATGTCTCCTATCGGATGATGTCTCCTATCGGATGATGTCTCCTATCGGATGATGTCTCCTATCGGATGATGTCTCCTATCGGATGATGTCTCCTATCGGATGATGTCTCCTATCGGATGATGTCTCCTATCGGATGATGTCTCCTATCGGATGATGTCTCCTATCGGATGATGTCTCCTATCGGATGATGTCTCCTATCGGATGATGTCTCCTATCGGATGATGTCTCCTATCGGATGATGTCTCCTATCGGATGATGTCTCCTATCGGATGATGTCTCCTATCGGATGATGTCTCCTATCGGATGATGTCTCCTATCGGATGATGTCTCCTATCGGATGATGTCTCCTATCGGATGATGTCTCCTATCGGATGATGTCTCCTATCGGATGATGTCTCCTATCGGATGATGTCTCCTATCGGATGATGTCTCCTATCGGATGATGTCTCCTATCGGATGATGTCTCCTATCGGATGATGTCTCCTATCGGATGATGTCTCCTATCGGATGATGTCTCCTATCGGATGATGTCTCCTATCGGATGATGTCTCCTATCGGATGATGTCTCCTATCGGATGATGTCTCCTATCGGATGATGTCTCCTATCGGATGATGTCTCCTATCGGATGATGTCTCCTATCGGATGATGTCTCCTATCGGATGATGTCTCCTATCGGATGATGTCTCCTATCGGATGATGTCTCCTATCGGATGATGTCTCCTATCGGATGATGTCTCCTATCGGATGATGTCTCCTATCGGATGATGTCTCCTATCGGATGATGTCTCCTATCGGATGATGTCTCCTATCGGATGATGTCTCCTATCGGATGATGTCTCCTATCGGATGATGTCTCCTATCGGATGATGTCTCCTATCGGATGATGTCTCCTATCGGATGATGTCTCCTATCGGATGATGTCTCCTATCGGATGATGTCTCCTATCGGATGATGTCTCCTATCGGATGATGTCTCCTATCGGATGATGTCTCCTATCGGATGATGTCTCCTATCGGATGATGTCTCCTATCGGATGATGTCTCCTATCGGATGATGTCTCCTATCGGATGATGTCTCCTATCGGATGATGTCTCCTATCGGATGATGTCTCCTATCGGATGATGTCTCCTATCGGATGATGTCTCCTATCGGATGATGTCTCCTATCGGATGATGTCTCCTATCGGATGATGTCTCCTATCGGATGATGTCTCCTATCGGATGATGTCTCCTATCGGATGATGTCTCCTATCGGATGATGTCTCCTATCGGATGATGTCTCCTATCGGATGATGTCTCCTATCGGATGATGTCTCCTATCGGATGATGTCTCCTATCGGATGATGTCTCCTATCGGATGATGTCTCCTATCGGATGATGTCTCCTATCGGATGATGTCTCCTATCGGATCGATCCTATTCATGCTGAAGAATGGATTCGAACAATTGAGGACATGTTCAAGTATGCCAAGGTCGAAGAGGGTGACAAGGTTACATGTGCTGTTTTTCATCTTGTACTGGGTGCCAGACATTGGTGGGACTCTATTCAGAGCACTGTGAGTATGGAAACCATGACTTGGGCGTGGTTCAAGATGGCTTTCTTTGATAAGTACTTTAGCCGAGCAGTTTGGGCCAGCAAAAAAGATGGAGTTTATGCAGCTGCGCCAAACCGGCTCTGTGGCTGATTACATCTGTAAGTTAGAGGCCTTGTCCAGGTTTGCACCCCGACTGGTGGATGATGAGGAAGATAAGATTCACCAGTTCGTTCATGGACGGAAGCCGAGCCTCTTCCAAGGAGCGAAGACTGCAGAGATCCATAACATACCTTATTCCGAAGTGGCTGCTAAGGCTTTGGAATTGGAAGAAGTAGAGTTAACAGTACAAGGGCAATGTGAACCGTCAAGGAAATTTATCAAGGAGACTCAGCCACCACCGCGCTAGGGCAGAGGTTGGCAACCACAACAGTATAGAGGACCGCAACAACTGCAGAAAGGTGTGAAGAGACCCTTCAATCCAAATGATGACCAAGGAAAAGGAAAGCGACCCCTAGCTCCTCTATGTTCCACCTGCCAGAAGAACCACCATGGCGAATGCAAATTATATTCTGGCCGTTGCTATAGATGTGACAAGGTTGGTCATGTGGCCAGAGACTTTCCCATGCCGCCGGACCCAAATCGAGCAAGAGTAGCGCGTAGAGTCTATGCTTTAATGGAAGATGAAGATATAGAGCAGCATACGGTTATAACAGGTACCATTATGATTTGTGGTATTTCTGCTTATACACTTATAGATACGGGAGCCACTCACTCGTTTGTATCAACCCTGTTTGTATATAAGCATAAATTAGAACTCTTGCCAGCCGAGAGGTCATTTAGTGTTATGTTACCATCGGGAAAGTCTTTACATTCTGATCAGATAATGAAAGGTGATATTATGTCTTTAGGAAATGAGAAGTTATACGTAAAACTGATCGTAATTGACATGAGAGGATATGAAGTTATACTAGGGATGAATTGGCTATGCAGACATTATGCCACAATAAGTTGTAGGTCTGGATTAATTGAATTCTGACCCCCGAATGGAGATCGGTATTCCTTTCAAGCTATTCCAAAAATAAGTAAAATGCCGATTATACCCTCACTAGAAACTCAACGGTTATTGAAGGGTGGTTGTGAGTGTTTTCTAGCTAGCATAATTGATGTCCGAGTGAAGAATAAGATAGGACTACAAGACATTCCTATAGTTCGAGAGTTTCTGGAAGCATTCTTGGATGACTTGCCCGGGTTACCACCTGATAGAGAAATTGAGTTTGTAGTTGATACATATCCGGAGGCATCACCTGTGCCTAAGAACCCCTACCGCATGGCACCTGTTGAGTTGAAAGAATTAAAGGTCCAACTACAAGAATTAGTTGACAAGGGATTTATATGCCCCAGCTGTTCTCCCTGGGGTGCGCCTGTCCTGTTCGTTAAGAAGAAAGACGGTTCCCTTAGAATGTGCATAGATTACAGAGAACTGAACAAGTTAACAATCAAGAATAAATACCCCTTGCCCCGAATTGACGATTTGTTTGACCAACTACAAGGAGCTAAGGTGTTTTCTAAGATCGACTTACGTTCGGGTTATTACCAACTGAAGGTTAGGGAGAGAGATATCCCAAAGACGGCATTCAGGACCCGTTATGGACACTATGAATTTTTTGTGATGTCGTTTGGATTGACAAATGCACCTGCAACTTTTATGGACTTGATGAACCGGTGTTTTGTGAGTACTTGGACAAGTTCGTAATTGTGTTTATAGATGATATCCTTATATACTCACGGACTGAAACTAACCATGCAGAACACTTAAGGGTAGTTTTGGCGACATTAAAGCAGCAGCAGCTCTATGCCAAGTTGTCAAAGTGTGAGTTCTGGTTGGATAAGGTTGATTTCTTAGGCCATGTCATTTCGGCTGAGGGAATATCTGTGGATCAAACCAAAATTCAGGCTGTTAAGGATTGGCCACAGCCAAGGAATGCCAGTGAGGTCCGTAGTTTCCTGGGTCTGGCAGGTTATTATAGGAAGTTTATTAAGGGATTTTCTGTGTTAGCTAAGCCTCTAACAAGTTTGACAAAGAAGGACACCAAGTACTCCTGGTCTGAAGCTTGTGAGGATAGCTTCCAGACACTGAAACTGAAGTTAACTACAGCTCCTCTGTTGACACTCCCAACCGAAGAAGGTAAGTTCAATGTTTATTGTGACGCCTCTAAAGTTGGTCTGGGGTGTGTGTTGATGCAAGAAGGCAAGGTTGTGGCGTATGCCTCAAGGCAAGTGAAGAGTTATGAACAGAATTACCCCACTCATGATTTGGAATTAGCCGCAGTTGTTTTTGCATTAAAGATTTGGAGACATTATTTGTATGGATAGCAGTGTGACCGATCATAAGAGCTTGAAGTACCTCTTCACTCAAAAGGAATTGAACATGAGACAAAGACTTTTGTTGGAGTTCGTTAAGGATTATGACTTTGAAATTAAGTATCACCTGGGGAAGGCTAATGCTGTAGCCGATGCTTTAAGTAGGATGTCGACGACAATGCAGCCCGCGGTATCAACCATGTCCGTACCTTTGAGGATAGAAGTTCAGAGGTTCGATGTAACACCCGGCATTTTTTGGCCATGAAATTATCCCTTGAATTATCGATTGGGATTATTTCACTATTAATATAGTGAATATTTTATCGAACTTGAGGGAGAAACCAAGCTGAGGTGTAACCGAAACAACGAACTAAATAACAATTTAGTTGGAAACCAAAGAGGGGCAATTTAGGAAGCAATTAAGGTTGGTGGAAGTAAACCAATGGAGGATTGACATTTGGCAACTTGTTGAAGAAGACAAGCATTCTCTCTCCCTTTGTGCCTTCTTCTCTCTCTGCTACGTGAAAACCTTGCATTTTTCCCATCTTCTCTTCTCTGTATTCTCTCTTCTTCTCTTTATTTTTAGTTTCTTCTCCAAGCGACAGAACTCCTTTCTTCCGTTTCTTCCATTTTCTTCGATCAAGGTTTGAGGCGCATAGAGGTAACACGATCAAGGCTCGCAAACTCTACAGTAAAGGTAAACGTCTGCTAAAGCTAACATTTTGGATAAGTTAAAAAGTGAGTTTTTACCGAAGTTTAGGGTTTCGGTATTTGTGAAAACTAACTGTTTTTGGATGAAAACACGTTGTTGTTTTCTAAGCATTTGAAAGATGCTGCTGTTGATTTATAACAGCTTATTAGTTAGCATTTGTAGCGTGTTTTAAATTCTCTACATGCATGCTACAGGTCCGAGCATTTCTGACACATTCAGAACATCAACGCGACAGCAACCAGGTAAGTTCATGCCGTAGGTTGGCCCTTAAGGCCCTGCAACTTGGAGGTACTAGGAGTATCAGTTCTGTCGGTTCGTTTGGGTAGAAAAGTTAGAATAAGTTCTGAGTTGTCTGGTTTTGTTTCACTCTCTATTGTGATATTCTTGTTGCCTGTTATTTTAGGTTCAAGCACCGTCCATGCATACCCGTTTTTCTGTAAAATCATGTAAACGTTTTATGTACACAGTTTTGAAGTTAAGTAAGATAAAACCTGTAATGAATGTATGGTTAAGTGTGGACGAGGACTGGCATCCTGTTCTTGTCCTTCTCTGGGACTTAAAAATTTATCCCCGCCAAGGATACCCTGTACCTTGTCCTTCCCTGGGACCCGGCAAAAGTTACTAACCAGTGTCATGTCTTGTTATGTTATGTATGTTTATGCGCCAGTTCCTCTATAAGCCTCACTTATACCACCATGTGCAGTGAAATGTAATGTAATGTTCTGTCACCGTTTTTCTGAAAACTGCATGCATAGCATTTTGCATCACTGCATGTTGATTATGTTCTTACTGAGTTTTAGACTCATAGGTGAACTCCCTGTTGTAGGTACTGTAACCCGTGACTGAGGACTTCGTGCCTCAAACTGAGGAATAGGTGGCTGGTGGACGAGCTCTCGGGTTTTGGTTGCTGCTGTCAGACATTCTTCTGTTTGAGGTTCAAGTTTTTATGTGAAATCCATATCTGGAATGATGTTGTTTTGTTTAAAAAGCTCTGCTAAGATTCTGTTAGAAATTTGAATAATGTACTGGTTTTTGGTGTTCAAGTTCTTTTAAACCTCGGTAAACGACAGTTGTATAAAATGTGTTTTGAGTTATTCTGATCTGTTTGAAATTTCTCATTTTAGGTCATGCATGGATCGTTCAAAGTTTAAATCGATCCATGCAGTTGGATTTTTAGTTCCTGTCGTGTTTTTCATGTGGAAATTGTTTTGATGTTTAAACTTCTGTATTTGACAGTTGAACTATGTTTTGAAGTATTCTGGAATTTGTTTGGAATATTTTCTGTTAGTCTGTGCATGGACAGTTTCTGGTTTTAGAGCTATCCATGTAATTTGATTTTTCTTAAGTTTCTGCCGTGGTTTACTGTTATGTTCGAAAAATTCAAAATCATATTTTGAATCGGTTTTGAAGGTTTGAAACGTTTATGTTTTATGCTCTCTGTTTGTTTGTCCTTCTGTTAAATGTTGACAAATCCTGTCTTTAAAACTATGTCTTCCGATTGCATCTTCCGGTTACTGTTCACACCTTGCATCTTCCGGTTACTGTTCACACTTTGCATCTTCCGGTTACTGTTCACACTTTGCATCTTCCGGTTACTGTTCACACTTTGCATCTTCCGGTTACTGTTCACACTTGCATCTTCCGGTTACTGTTCACACTTGCATCTTCCGGTTACTGTTCACACCTTGCATCTTCCGGTTACTGTTCACACTTTGCATCTTCTGATCACCGTTCATTTCTGTCTTATTATATCCCGAAGACTGTTTTCATTCCTTCCCGCTTCCAACCTCCTGGCTTTTGTTCTGTTATTCTTCTGTCATTTAATCTGAACTCCGATTTTAAGTACGTTTTCAAATTTAAATGCTTAAAGTGCTCTGCTTCCTGTATTCATCTGTCGTTCATTTCTGTGGTCCAACAATTAATATATTTTTCTAATTTTGTTCCAAGGATTCTGATCTTCTTCTGTTGTTTACCCTGTAGTTCGGTTTTAACTGTTTTTCCCCTGTTTGATTTCGACACCAGAGAACTCTCTCTCTCTGCGAAGTTTTAAAGTTTGTAAATATTCTGTTCACTGTTTCTTCTGACTGTCCTGTTTAAAAAAAAAATAGTCACCGTTTTTCGTTAAATGTCCAGAGTGATGGTTCCGATCCTGGACTCCGATCGGGTTCCGGTTTCGGGCTGTCACAGTTATGGTATCAGAGAGAACAAGGTTTTAAAATCGATTTTGTGAAATGTCTGACTGCGCAACCCGCCACGTGAGATCGCTCCACCAACTGTAAGTGTATAAGTCTCTGTAAAAGTTCTGTTTATCTAATTTAGTTATTTTGATTATAGGGTTTTCCTATTATAGATTGAGGATAGTACAGAGAAGCTAAAGAGAAAGATCTTTGAAATGTTCATGATCGGGAGAGAGTTTTGGAATTCGAGCTCGATTATTTCAGAAGATCACAGTGGTAGAAACTTTAGACGACTTCGACCTCCCATTTTTGACGGGCGATTTACGGATCCAGTCCATGCCGAGGAGTGGGTTCGGACCATGGAAGATTTGTTTGACCTTGCTAAGGTGAAGGACACGGAAAGGGTCTCTTATGTCGCGTTATATCTCGAACGTGACGCGAAACTTTGGTGGGACGTCGTCCAGACCACTATTAATGTGGGGGAGATGCTGTGGGGACCCTTCAAGAAGTTGTTTTGTGAAGAATACTTCTACAATGTTAGGTGGGAAAATAAGGTATTGGAATTTACCCAGCTTCGACAGACGGGTTCGGTAGCAGACTATGTAAGAGAGTTCGAAGCGCTAACTCGTTTCGCCAGTCATCTTGTGGGGAAGAACGAAAGTAAAATCTACCATTTCGTACAAGGATTAAAGGGAGAAGTTTATAGAGGAGTGAAGATGTCTGGAGTTCAGGACCGATCATATACGGAGGTAGTTGTCAAAGCTTTTGAGGTGGAAGATGAGGAATTTAAGAACAAATATCAAAGGGAGTACATGGACAGGTCCATTAAGGGATTTCAACCACAACAACAGCAGAACCGGGGCGTGAAGAGGCCTAATAAACCAGCTCAGGATAAAGGGAAAAGACCAATGGGAGCTCCTCAGCTACCGACATGCCCGCGTTGCCATCAATATCACAGAAGTACATGCAGACTCCTTACCGGCCATTGCTTCCGATGCGGCAAAGGGGGGGCCACCAAGTCCGGGAATGTCCAGTGCCTGACACAAGGCCGAATCGTGCCGTGCCAAGAGTTTCTGCGATGATAGAGAATCATGATGATGACACCCAGCACGCGGCGATCACAGGTACGATGTTAATCTGTGACGCACCTGCATATGCTTTGTTAGACACAGGGGCCACACATTTGTTTGTGGCAAGGGGTTTCGTAGATAGGAAGAAATTAAGTATCGTGCCGTCTAATTAACCCTATCGTGTTATGCTACCGTCCGGAGAGTTTATGCACTCCGAGCGGGTAGTACGGGATGATGTAGTGTCAGTAGGGAACCAGAAATGGTGTGCCAACCATATCATTATTGATGTGAAGGGATACAATGTAGTTATGGGGATGGGCTGGCTGTGTAAGCAACATGCCACCATCAAATGTTGGTTCGGGATAGTGTCTTTAAGCGCCCGAACGTGGAGGAGTCCTCCTATCAGGCTACACCAAAGACACATTCTATGCCTGATGTATCCTCCTTAGAAGCTCAAGCTGATGACGCTAGGATGTTCTGGGTTTCTGGCCCGTGTGGTGATGCTCAAGAACAAGGTGAGGTGGAACTCCAGGATATTTGGTAGTCCGAAACTTCTCGTGAGGCTCACGGCAGAAACTACGAGTCTCCCTTGCGCCGGGACAAAGTTGGAGAAGCCAGACCAATCGGCCCTAGGTTATTACAACTGATGTCTGGAATAGTAGCTACTAATAGACAATGGGTTGGTACTGCTCAGAGTCGACAGAAAAGTTAATGCGAATCAGAGGAGAAAAGACTTAGAGTTCACTGAAGGCGGCGAGGTAGTCCTGAAGGTGTCGCCTCTTAAGAGCGTGAAGAGATTTGGTTAGTGTGGGAAAGCACAGTCCAAGGTGGTTGGGCCATTTTCCCGTCTTGAGGAGGATTGGAAGTACAGCTTGCAGACTGCGACTGCCAGCGTCTACGAGTGGAGTCCACAACGTTTTTCAACTTTCAATGCTGAAAAGATGCGTGCGAGACCCTACTCAGATCGCGGAACTGGTGGACTTGGATATCCAGCAAACGCTGCCGCATGGGTGAAGACCCGTGAAGATTTTGATTCTTTGATCAGGTATTGCGCAAAAAGGCGATCCCATTGGCGAAGGTCTTATAGCGCAACCATAACGTGAAGGAAGCCACTTGGGGATGACGACATGATGTAAAAGACAGATATCCTGAACTATATGTCTGAGCAAATTTTGGGGACAAAATTTCGATTAAGGTGGGTGGAATGTAACACCCGGCATTTTTTGGCCATGAAATTATCCCTTGAATTATCGATTGGGATTATTTCACTATTAATATAGTGAATATTTTATCGAACTTGAGGGAGAAACCAAGCTGAGGTGTAACCGAAACAACGAACTAAATAACAATTTAGTTGGAAACCAAAGAGGGGCAATTTAGGAAGCAATTAAGGTTGGTGGAAGTAAACCAATGGAGGATTGACATTTGGCAACTTGTTGAAGAAGACAAGCATTCTCTCTCCCTTTGTGCCTTCTTCTCTCTCTGCTACGTGAAAACCTTGCATTTTTCCCATCTTCTCTTCTCTGTATTCTCTCTTCTTCTCTTTATTTTTAGTTTCTTCTCCAAGCGACAGAACTCCTTTCCTCCGTTTCTTCCATTTTCTTCGATCAAGGTTTGAGGCGCATAGAGGTAACACGATCAAGGCTCGCAAACTCTACAGTAAAGGTAAACGTCTGCTAAAGCTAACATTTTGGATAAGTTAAAAAGTGAGTTTTTACCGAAGTTTAGGGTTTCGGTATTTGTGAAAACTCACTGTTTTTGGATGAAAACACGTTGTTGTTTTCTAAGGATTTGAAAGATGCTGCTGTTGATTTCTAACAGCTTATTAGTTAGCATTTGTAGCGTGTTTTAAATTCTCTACATGCATGCTACAGGTCCGAGCATTTCTGACACATTCAGAACATCAACGCGACAGCAACCAGGTAAGTTCATGCCGTAGGTTGGCCCTTAAGGCCCTGCAACTTGGAGGTACTAGGAGTATCAGTTCTGTCGGTTCGTTTTGGGTAGAAAAGTTAGAATAAGTTCTGAGTTGTCTGGTTTTGTTTCACTCTCTATTGTGATATTCTTGTTGCCTGTTATTTTAGGTTCAAGCACCGTCCATGCATACCCGTTTTTCTGTAAAATCATGTAAACGTTTTATGTACACAGTTTTGAAGTTAAGTAAGATAAAACCTGTAATGAATGTATGGTTAAGTGTGGACGAGGACTGGCATCCTGTTCTTGTCCTTCTCTGGGACTTAAAAATTTATCCCCGCCAAGGATACCCTGTACCTTGTCCTTCCCTGGGACCCGGCAAAATTACTAACCAGTGTCATGTCTTGTTATGTTATGTATGTTTATGCGCCAGTTCCTCTATAAGCCTCACTTATACCACCATGTGCAGTGAAATGTAATGTAATGTTCTGTCACCGTTTTTCTGAAAACTGCATGCATAGCATTTTGCATCACTGCATGTTGATTATGTTCTTACTGAGTTTTAGACTCATAGGTGAACTCCCTGTTGTAGGTACTGTAACCCGTGACTGAGGACTTCGTGCCTCAAACTGAGGAATAGGTGGCTGGTGGACGAGCTCTCGGGTTTTGGTTGCTGCTGTCAGACATTCTTCTGTTTGAGGTTCAAGTTTTTATGTGAAATCCATATCTGGAATGATGTTGTTTTGTTTAAAAAGCTCTGCTAAGATTCTGTTAGAAATTTGAATAATGTACTGGTTTTTGGTGTTCAAGTTCTTTTAAACCTCGGTAAACGACAGTTGTATAAAATGTGTTTTGAGTTATTCTGATCTGTTTGAAATTTCTCATTTTAGGTCATGCATGGATCGTTCAAAGTTTAAATCGATCCATGCAGTTGGATTTTTAGTTCCTGTCGTGTTTTTCATGTGGAAATTGTTTTGATGTTTAAACTTCTGTATTTGACAGTTGAACTATGTTTTGAAGTATTCTGGAATTTGTTTGGAATATTTTCTGTTAGTCTGTGCATGGACAGTTTCTGGTTTTAGAGCTATCCATGTAATTTGATTTTTCTTAAGTTTCTGCCGTGGTTTACTGTTATGTTCGAAAAATTCAAAATCATATTTTGAATCGGTTTTGAAGGTTTGAAACGTTTATGTTTTATGCTCTCTGTTTGTTTGTCCTTCTGTTAAATGTTGACAAATCCTGTCTTTAAAACTATGTCTTCTGATTGCATCTTCCGGTTACTGTTCACACTTTGCATCTTCCGGTTACTGTTCACACCTTGCATCTTCCGGTTACTGTTCACACTTTGCATCTTCCGGTTACTGTTCACACTTTGCATCTTCCGGTTACTGTTCACACTTTGCATCTTCCGGTTACTGTTCACACTTTGCATCTTCCGGTTACTGTTCACACTTGCATCTTCCGGTTACTGTTCACACTTTGCATCTTCCGGTTACTGTTCACACCTTGCATCTTCCGGTTACTGTTCACACTTTGCATCTTCTGATCACCGTTCATTTCTGTCTTATTATATCCCGAAGACTGTTTTCATTCCTTCCCGCTTCCAACCTCCTGGCTTTTGTTCTGTTATTCTTCTGTCATTTAATCTGAACTCCGATTTTAAGTACGTTTTCAAATTTAAATGCTTAAAGTGCTCTGCTTCCTGTATTCATCTGTCGTTCATTTCTGTGGTCCAACAATTAATATATTTTTCTAATTTTGTTCCAAGGATTCTGATCTTCTTCTGTTGTTTACCCTGTAGTTCGGTTTTAACTGTTTTTCCCCTGTTTGATTTCGACACCAGAGAACTCTCTCTCTCTGCGAAGTTTTAAAGTTTGTAAATATTCTGTTCACTGTTTCTTCTGACTGTCCTGTTTAAAAAAAAATAGTCACCGTTTTTCGTTAAATGTCCGGAGTGATGGTTCCGATCCCGGACTCCGATCGGGTTCCGGTTTCGGGCTGTCACAGTTATGGTATCAGAGAGAACAAGGTTTTAAAATCGATTTTGTGAAATGTCTGACTGCGCAACCCGCCACGTGAGATCGCTCCACCAACTGTAAGTGTATAAGTCTCTGTAAAAGTTCTGTTTATCTAATTTAGTTATTTTGATTATAGGGTTTTCCTATTATAGATTGAGGACAGTACAGAGAAGCTAAAGAGAAAGATCTTTGAAATGTTCATGATCGGGAGAGAGTTTTGGAATTCGAGCTCGATTATTTCAGAAGATCACAGTGGTAGAAACTTTAGACGACTTCGACCTCCCATTTTTGACGGGCGATTTACGGATCCAGTCCATGCCGAGGAGTGGGTTCGGACCATGGAAGATTTGTTTGACCTTGCTAAGGTGAAGGACACGGAAAGGGTCTCTTATGTCGCGTTATATCTCGAACGTGACGCGAAACTTTGGTGGGACGTCGTCCAGACCACTATTAATGTGGGGGAGATGCTGTGGGGACCCTTCAAGAAGTTGTTTTGTGAAGAATACTTCTACAATGTTAGGTGGGAAAATAAGGTATTGGAATTTACCCAGCTTCGACAGACGGGTTCGGTAGCAGACTATGTAAGAGAGTTCGAAGCGCTAACTCGTTTCGCCAGTCATCTTGTGGGGAAGAACGAAAGTAAAATCTACCATTTCGTACAAGGATTAAAGGGAGAAGTTTATAGAGGAGTGAAGATGTCTGGAGTTCAGGACCGATCATATACGGAGGTAGTTGTCAAAGCTTTTGAGGTGGAAGATGAGGAATTTAAGAACAAATATCAAAGGGAGTACATGGACAGGTCCATTAAGGGATTTCAACCACAACAACAGCAGAACCGGGGCGTGAAGAGGCCTAATAAACCAGCTCAGGATAAAGGGAAAAGACCAATGGGAGCTCCTCAGCTACCGACATGCCCGCGTTGCCATCAATATCACAGAAGTACATGCAGACTCCTTACCGGCCATTGCTTCCGATGCGGCAAAGGGGGGGCCACCAAGTCCGGGAATGTCCAGTGCCTGACACAAGGCCGAATCGTGCCGTGCCAAGAGTTTCTGCGATGATAGAGAATCATGATGATGACACCCAGCACGCGGCGATCACAGGTACGATGTTAATCTGTGACGCACCTGCATATGCTTTGTTAGACACAGGGGCCACACATTTGTTTGTGGCAAGGGGTTTCGTAGATAGGAAGAAATTAAGTATCGTGCCGTCTAATTAACCCTATCGTGTTATGCTACCGTCCGGAGAGTTTATGCACTCCGAGCGGGTAGTACGGGATGATGTAGTGTCAGTAGGGAACCAGAAATGGTGTGCCAACCATATCATTATTGATGTGAAGGGATACAATGTAGTTATGGGGATGGGCTGGCTGTGTAAGCAACATGCCACCATCAAATGTTGGTTCGGGATAGTGTCTTTAAGCGCCCGAACGTGGAGGAGTCCTCCTATCAGGCTACACCAAAGACACATTCTATGCCTGATGTATCCTCCTTAGAAGCTCAAGCTGATGACGCTAGAATGTTCTGGGTTTCTGGCCTATGTGGTGATGCTCAAGAACAAGGTGAGGTGGAGCTCCAGGATATTTTGGTAGTCCGAAACTTCTCGTGAGGCTCACGGCAGAAACTACGAGTCTCCCTTGTGCCGGGACAAAGTTGGAGAAGCCAGACCAATCGGCCCTAGGTTATTACAACTGATGTCTGGAATAGTAGCTACTAATAGACAATGGGTTGGTACTGCTCAGAGTCGACAGAAAAGTTAATGCGAATCAGAGGAGAAAAGACTTAGAGTTCACTGAAGGCGGCGAGGTAGTCCTGAAGGTGTCGCCTCTTAAGAGCGTGAAGAGATTTGGTTAGTGTGGGAAAGCACAGTCCAAGGTGGTTGGGCCATTTTCCCGTCTTGAGGAGGATTGGAAGTACAGCTTGCAGACTGCGACTGCCAGCGTCTACGAGTGGAGTCCACAACGTTTTTCAACTTTCAATGCTGAAAAGATGCGTGCGAGACCCTACTCAGATCGTGGAACTGGTGGACTTGGATATCCAGCAAACGCTGCCGCATGGGTGAAGACCCGTGAAGATTTTGATTCTTTGATCAGGTATTGCGCAAAAAGGCGATCCCATTGGCGAAGGTCTTATAGCGCAACCATAACGTGAAGGAAGCCACTTGGGGATGACGACATGATGTAAAAGACAGATATCCTGAACTATATGTCTGAGCAAATTTTGGGGACAAAATTTCGATTAAGGTGGGTGGAATGTAACACCCGGCATTTTTTGGCCATGAAATTATCCCTTGAATTATCGATTGGGATTATTTCACTATTAATATAGTGAATATTTTATCGAACTTGAGGGAGAAACCAAGCTGAGGTGTAACCGAAACAACGAACTAAATAACAATTTAGTTGGAAACCAAAGAGGGGCAATTTAGGAAGCAATTAAGGTTGGTGGAAGTAAACCAATGGAGGATTGACATTTGGCAACTTGTTGAAGAAGACAAGCATTCTCTCTCCCTTTGTGCCTTCTTCTCTCTCTGCTACGTGAAAACCTTGCATTTTTCCCATCTTCTCTTCTCTGTATTCTCTCTTCTTCTCTTTATTTTTAGTTTCTTCTCCAAGCGACAGAACTCCTTTCCTCCATTTCTTCCATTTTCTTCGATCAAGGTTTGAGGCGCATAGAGGTAACACGATCAAGGCTCGCAAACTCTACAGTAAAGGTAAACGTCTGCTAAAGCTAACATTTTGGATAAGTTAAAAAGTGAGTTTTTACCGAAGTTTAGGGTTTCGGTATTTGTGAAAACTCACTGTTTTTGGATGAAAACACGTTGTTGTTTTCTAAGGATTTGAAAGATGCTGCTGTTGATTTCTAACAGCCTATTAGTTAGCATTTGTAGCGTGTTTTAAATTCTCTACATGCATGCTACAGGTCCGAGCATTTCTGACACATTCAGAACATCAACGCGACAGCAACCAGGTAAGTTCATGCCGTAGGTTGGCCCTTAAGGCCCTGCAACTTGGAGGTACTAGGAGTATCAGTTCTGTCGGTTCGTTTTGGGTAGAAAAGTTAGAATAAGTTCTGAGTTGTCTGGTTTTGTTTCACTCTCTATTGTGATATTCTTGTTGCCTGTTATTTTAGGTTCAAGCACCGTCCATGCATACCCGTTTTTCTGTAAAATCATGTAAACGTTTTATGTACACAGTTTTGAAGTTAAGTAAGATAAAACCTGTAATGAATGTATGGTTAAGTGTGGACGAGGACTGGCATCCTGTTCTTGTCCTTCTCTGGGACTTAAAAATTTATCCCCGCCAAGGATACCCTGTACCTTGTCCTTCCCTGGGACCCTGGCAAAATTACTAACCAGTGTCATGTCTTGTTATGTTATGTATGTTTATGCGCCAGTTCCTCTATAAGCCTCACTTATACCACCATGTGCAGTGAAATGTAATGTAATGTTCTGTCACCGTTTTTCTGAAAACTGCATGCATAGCATTTTGCATCACTGCATGTTGATTATGTTCTTACTGAGTTTTAGACTCATAGGTGAACTCCCTGTTGTAGGTACTGTAACCCGTGACTGAGGACTTCGTGCCTCAAACTGAGGAATAGGTGGCTGGTGGACGAGCTCTCGGGTTTTGGTTGCTGCTGTCAGACATTCTTCTGTTTGAGGTTCAAGTTTTTATGTGAAATCCATATCTGGAATGATGTTGTTTTGTTTAAAAAGCTCTGCTAAGATTCTGTTAGAAATTTGAATAATGTACTGGTTTTTGGTGTTCAAGTTCTTTTAAACCTCGGTAAACGACAGTTGTATAAAATGTGTTTTGAGTTATTCTGATCTGTTTGAAATTTCTCATTTTAGGTCATGCATGGATCGTTCAAAGTTTAAATCGATCCATGCAGTTGGATTTTTAGTTCCTGTCGTGTTTTTCATGTGGAAATTGTTTTGATGTTTAAACTTCTGTATTTGACAGTTGAACTATGTTTTGAAGTATTCTGGAATTTGTTTGGAATATTTTCTGTTAGTCTGTGCATGGACAGTTTCTGGTTTTAGAGCTATCCATGTAATTTGATTTTTCTTAAGTTTCTGCCGTGGTTTACTGTTATGTTCGAAAAATTCAAAATCATATTTTGAATCGGTTTTGAAGGTTTGAAACGTTTATGTTTTATGCTCTCTGTTTGTTTGTCCTTCTGTTAAATGTTGACAAATCCTGTCTTTAAACTATGTCTTCCGATTGCATCTTCCGGTTACTGTTCACACTTTGCATCTTCCGGTTACTGTTCACACCTTGCATCTTCCGGTTACTGTTCACACTTGCATCTTCCGGTTACTGTTCACACTTTGCATCTTCCGGTTACTGTTCACACCTTGCATCTTCCGGTTACTGTTACTGTTCACACCTTGCATCTTCCGGTTACTGTTCACACTTTGCATCTTCCGATCACCGTTCATTTCTGTCTTATTATATCCCGAAGACTGTTTTCATTCCTTCCCGCTTCCAACCTCCTGGCTTTTGTTCTGTTATTCTTCTGTCATTTAATCTGAACTCCGATTTTAAGTACGTTTTCAAATTTAAATGCTTAAAGTGCTCTGCTTCCTGTATTCATCTGTCGTTCATTTCTGTGGTCCAACAATTAATATATTTTTCTAATTTTGTTCCAAGGATTCTGATCTTCTTCTGTTGTTTACCCTGTAGTTCGGTTTTAACTGTTTTTCCCCTGTTTGATTTCGACACCAGAGAACTCTCTCTCTCTGCGAAGTTTTAAAGTTTGTAAATATTCTATTCACTGTTTCTTCTGACTGTCCTGTTTAAAAAAAAAATAGTCACCGTTTTCCGTTAAATGTCCGGAGTGATGGTTCCGATCCCGGACTCCGATCGGGTTCCGGTTTCGGGCTGTCACATTCGAGTTGGAGATGGTTTCTGAGTTGTCAGCCTTACTTGCCGATGTTACTATTAGACCAACTATCATGGATAGGATCAAGGAGACACAACAAAATGATTCAAAGGAAAATAATAGCATGATGAGTAAGTTGAAGGACGTCTCCTCAGAGTTCAGTCTCTCCAAGTATGGTATTCTGAAGTTTAGGAATCGATGGTACATTCCGTGTGATGAGGAATTACGTTAGTTGATCTTAGCCGAGGCTCACTCGTCTCCCTTTTCTGTGCATCTTGGTAACACCAAGATGTATCGGGATTTGAGGTTACATTATTGGTGGCCAAATATGAAGAGGGATGTTGCCAAGGATGTTGAGGCATGTTTGGTATGCCAACAAGTTAAGGCAGAGCATCAACATCCAGGAGGTATCCTTCAACCCTTACCGATTCCCGAATGGAAGTGGGAAAACATTGCCATGGATTTTGTTGTAGGGTTTCCTAAGACAACTAAAGGACATGACAGCATTTGGGTGGTAGTTGACAGAATGACGAAGTCAGCTCATTTCCTACCTGTTAAGACAACGTACTCGATAGATCAGCTTGCTAATTTATATGTTCAGGAAATTATCAGATTGCATGGGATTCCGATATCCATTGTCTCCGATCGCGTTCCCAGGTTCACTTCAAGGTTTGGCAAAGTCTTCAGGGCACGCTTGGTACTAAGTTTGTAACGACCCCTATTCCCAGCAAGATATTGTCCGCTTTGGGGATTGGGTCGCAGCCCAATATCCTCCCTGTAATATCCGGCTTGTACGGATTTTTGGATATATTATGTTATATTATCATTTCCTTATTTAATGGCATTTTTAGTAAATATGTCAAATCAGGTCCGATTCACAAAAAGAAAGCGTCATTACGATTCTAACGAATAATAAGAATTTTAAGGAAATTACGGGAATTTTCGGAGATCAAACACTACATTCCGAGTAAATACACTTTTCGTAATGTAAAAGACGTTCTCGTAAAAATAGCGAACGAGGTCCAAATTGCGAACGGACAGTTTTAATAAATCCCTGGCAATGAATAGAAGTTATTGGCAAAATATGGAACTTTCGAGAATCTGAATAGTTGGACGATTAACGAAACGAACGACGAAACGAATAGAATTAAGTGAGAAGGGAAAAATGGTAATTTGCAAATCAATTTTTATTTAAACATCACAAATCTCTCTTTTTCCTCACTTCCTTTCTTCTCTTCTCTGGATCGCACGAACAGAGAGTGTTTTTCTCTCTCTGCCGCCGACGCCGATCTTCAATCCGAGCTCCGTCCGACCTCCGTTCCTCCTCCGTCCTTCACGGTTTCTTCTCCTCTCGCAACCCTCGGTATGTAGCTTCGGTCTTTGAGCATTAAATTCCAAGTTTTAGGTCGATTTAACGTTAGAGTTTCGATTAGGGTTTCGATAAAAATGTCGAATTAGGGCTCGTAATTAATAGGTTAGCCTTGACTAAGTACGTATTGAACGTATTGGACATTATCGGAGGAAGATAAATCGATTTGTGAAAAAGTTAAAAATCCGAGAATTTTAGGGTTTTCGGAAAAAGTTCGATTGCTCGATGAATTAGCTTAATAAATCGAATTAAGGCATTAGGCGAATTAAGGCATTAGGAAATATCTTTAGTTAAGGTTTTGTTAATTTGGACGTTTAATAGCTTAACTCGGTTTTAACGGCAAATATCGTGTTTTACCTCAGACACGCGACTCCAGTGGACGAAGCTTGAGATCCAGCGCGCTCAAGGTAAGTTCTCGTGACTTGCTTGACCGAAAGGTCTACACCATACTTCGTCGTCGTATCAAGGATCCTTGAAGGTTCCTTGTTTTACGTTGTTTAGGTTGGGTAGTTAGGTTAGTTGTTTATAGGTTATGTTATATTGTCTGCTGATATGAACTGTTTGTTTACTTTCTGCCGATATGAACTGTTCATGCATCACGGTTTTCGAAAGTCATGAAAATGAATTTCTGCACGTGTTTTTAAGAAAAGGAACGTATATCTGAAATGAAATCTGTAACGAAATCTGAATGAATAAACGTAATCTGTCTGTTTCTGGTCACGCGGGATGGGGCTCAGGCACGGCTGTGCGTGTTGCAAGCGTGTACCCCCCCTTTCTAGGTGGAAAGGGTAGTCCGACCGCTGGATGGGCCCTCTCCGCTTAGTGGGTAGAGGTTTCGGTGACAATTCTGTCTGTCTGTGACGTAATGAATCTGTAATCTGTAATTCTGTATCTGTAATCTGAATCTGAGCATGATTTCTGAATGGCATACGCACGCATGCATCTGCATTTACGTAGCTTACTGAGATTTCAATATCTCATATGTGTCTGTATGGTGTAGGTGACGTTCTAGGTTACGTTGACCCAGGTGAGAATGATATTCCTCCTCCTGATGTAGGAGCAGCTGATGGATGATGCTCGTGGGAGTGCGCTGAGTAATCGAGGCGCGATATGACCCGTGGGGATGTATGTATGGACTCTGGGGTTTTTTGGGATGTTTTGATCTGATAATTGTATAGAATATTTAGGTTGTTTGGATCTGGATAGGGGTTAGATAACGTTTTGGTAATTGTATGTAAAACGCTTTGGTATAAACAGTTTTGATAAACGTTATGAAATGTTTTGGTTTAGAACCGTTATTTAAACGTTATAGAAATTCTGGAACTGTTTGGTTGTTTAAATTAAGTATTATGAATTGTTTGTGGGTTGTTACGGATAGCTCGGTTTTTAGAGCTATCCACGCAGTCGGATTTCGCAAAGCCTGACTCGAGTCGATTGAACTTAGAATACGTTTTAGTTTAATTGATTTGATTTAGGTGGTAAATTATGGTAATTGTTGGCGTGAAGAAGTGTAAGTTTTGCTCTCTGGAAATCGGATTCCAGAGAGCAAATCGTTGAAGTGTAAGCATGAAAGAATGGTGAAGTGCGTTGAAGTGCTGGAGTGTTTGAAGGAGGATCGCTGCATAGCATGCAGCGATCGATCTCTGTATTTTACAGAGATCGATCGCTGCCTCCTTTTGGCAGCCCCATTTCCGATTCTGCCCCTCCTTTAGTTTTTATTAAATATTTAAATGTTTTAAGTTTTATTTATTAATAGTTTTAGTTTATATTTGAAACGATTTACCAAACGAACTTCGATTTCGATTCCGGTTTCGGTTTCGATTTCAATTCCGCTTTAACGTTAGGTTTTAAAGTTTTATTTTAAAAATGTAAAATAGAAATGAAAAATTTATACGGGTAAATGAGTACGGTATTAGGGGTGTTACACTCCCCTCACGGCTTTGTTTGGCGAGAACTTCCTAGAAGGTCACCCAACCTGGAATTGCTCTTGCCGAAGCACTTTTAACTTCGGAGTTCTTGTGGGATCCGTTGTCAATCGTGCTCCAAAACGCGTCTTGCTATGTTGGGAGGGTCTCTTTACATATATTTCATTTTCACATACTTCCCAAAGCGATGTGGGATTGTGACAACCCCCTTTTTACGACCCATCACCTTCCGATTCGCCCGCGCGGACGTACCGCCATCCGGGTTCCAGTTCGTGCAGCCATCGTACCATACTTACACATACCAGTCATCACAATCAACCCCCCCTCGGGGGCCCAACATCCTCGTTGGCCATATTTCGGTTGGGTACAAGCTCTGATGCCATTGTAACGACCCATATTCCTAGCAAGATATTGTCCACTCTCGGCTTTGTTTGGCGAGAACTTCCTAGAAGGTCACCCAACCTGGAATTGCTCTTGCCGAAGCACTTTTAACTTCGGAGTTCTTGTGGGATCCGTTGTCAATCGTGCTCCAAAACGCGTCTTGCTATGTTGGGAGGGTCTCTTTACATATATTTCATTTTCACATACTTCCCAAAGCGATGTGGGATTGTGACAACCCCCTTTTTACGACCCATCACCTTCCGATTCGCCCGCGCGGACGTACCGCCATCCGGGTTCCAGTTCGTGCAGCCATCGTACCATACTTACACATACCAGTCATCACAATCACCCCCCCTCGGGGGCCCAACATCCTCGTTGGCCATATTTCCGGTTGGGTACAAGCTCTGATGCCATTTGTAACGACCCCTATTCCCAGCAAGATATTGTCCGCTCTGAGGATTGGGTCGCAGCCCAATATCCTCCCCTCACGGCTTTGTTTGGCGAGAACTTCCCAGAAGGTCACCCAACCTGGAATTGCTCTCGCCGAAGCACTTTTAACTTCGGAATTCTTATGGGATCCGTTGTCAATCGTGCTCCAAAACGCATCTTGCTATGTTGGGAGGGTCTCTTTATATATGTTTCATTTCCACATACTTCCCCAAGCGATGTTGGATTGTGACAACCCCCTTTTTACGACCCGTCACCTTCCGGTTTTCCCGCGCGGACGTACTGCCATCCGGGTTCCGGTTCGTGCAGCCATCGTACCATACTTACACATACGAGTCATCACAAAGTTATCCTTCAGCACTGCATTTCATCCTCAGACAGATGGCTAATCAGAGAGAACAATTCAGACACTAGAGGATATGTTAAGGGCGTGTGCGCTGGATTTTTCAGACATCTTGTAGTCGATACCTGCCCTTTGTGGAATTTGCCTACAACAATAGTTACCAGTCCACCATCGGTATGACACCTTACGAAGCACTGTATGGCAGGAAATGTAGATCACCTTTATATTGGAACGAAGTTGGCAAAGCAAAACTCCTAGGCCCCGAAATTTTGTTGCAGATGTCAGACAAGATTGCCATTATTAGGAAAAGGATGATGACTGCACAAAGTCGACATAAAGTTATGCAAATCAAAGAAGGAGAGATCTTGAGTTTGCAGTCGGAGATGAAGTTTTCTTAAAGGTTTCACCATTTAAAGGAGTATTAAGATTCAGCAAGAAGGGGAAGCTTAACCTACGATTGATTGGACCATTCCCTGTCTTGGCTAGGATTGGCAGTGCAGCTTATAGATTGCAATTGCCTCCATCAATGGAAAAGGTTCATAATGTCTTTCATGTGTCAATGCTAAGAAAATGCATACGTGATCCGACGCAGGTTGTTAAGCCAACAGAATTTGAGATTGAGCCGGCATTAACGTATAAAGAGAAACCTGTACGAATTATGGAGTCTGCAGTTAAGACTCTGCACAATAAAGAAATTCCTCTTATAAAGGTTTTGTGGACGAATCATGGCATTGAAGAAGCCACTTGGGAGCGACAACAGGACATGTTGGACAAATATCCAGAGCTCTTCGCTTGATCAATTTTCGAGGATGAAAATTTTGTTTAAGGAGGGGTGGATGTAACACCCGACAATTTCGGTCAGGTGATTTTCTTAACGGATTTAACTGTCACCTCTATTATTGGTCTTTTGATTTAAATTAAATGCCAAAGCTTATTTGAATTCTAATTGTGTGGTGGCAAAACTGTAATTAGGAGGATGTTACGTTGTATAAATAGAAAATGGAAATCTTTAAACATCACTACAATAGCCGACATTCCCTCCTTGCGATTTCTCACCCACCTGAGCTCTCCCTCTCCCTGCCAACAACTCCTTCGTCGGCGACCGATTCTTCAGCTTTCACTTCGACAATCCATGCTCTAGGTAAGACTTAGACAATGTAGTTACTGGATAGTTACTTAGAGCTTTGTTTTCAGCAAGAACTTGGAGCTTCGAATTCTTCAGTAGCTGAGTTATTGTAGTAACAATTATAATCTATGTTTAGTAATGACATTTCCAAGTCGGTTCTGGACATTTAGATAACCGACTGTGTTTAGTCGCTAGGTTGAATCTGAATATGTTAGATTCTGGAAACTTAATCTATGTTTAGTAATGGCATTTCCGAGTCGGTTTTGGACATTTAGATAACCGACTGTGTTTAGTCGCTAGGTTGAATCTGGATATGTTAGGTTCTGGAAACTTAATCTACGCACACAAGGAACTTGACTAAAGAGCTTAGAAGTACATATACATTAGATTCTATGATGACTATTGGTTAGGACTTTTAGGACTTTGTTTTAACTCTGTAATGTGAAATGTTTTAGGTGATGAAGGTTTGAAGTGAAGTGCTTCATTTGCTAAAGAAACCACGAAAGTGAGTGAATAAGATTCCTGGCCATTAGGGCCCTACATTACAAGGGTACTAGGTAGGAGTTGTTTATGATGTTTGAAGGTTATCTGCACTATTGTCTGATTGGTCATGATACTCAAGTTAATGGTATGATCTTTTAATGAATTAATGACATGCTCTGTAGCCTAATGAACTAAGAGTTCTCATGCTCATGTATCATGAATGTTTCTCAAGCATATGAAAATGTTTTAAGTGCATGTTTTCCCTCATGAACAATATATGAACATGAAACTTATGCAACAAGGATTAAGAGAGGGTTGAGGGCGGTTTGGCGTATGTCACTGTCCAAAAGAGGGACCATGAATACGACCCGCAAGGGACTATGTACACTCTCACTGTCAACCCCCTTTACGGCACAAATTCTCCCTTAATCCATATGATGAAAATGATGAACATGAATAAGAACAGGGGCAAGAACAAGAAAGGATCATGAACATGTTTTTCTTTAAACTGTGTACTCATACATACTTGTTAGCATTGCACTCCTTACTAAGCATTAGGCTTATAGTTTAAACCTTATAATGTAGGTGAAAAACAACTAAGTGAGGATTTCAAATCCGGTGATGATGCCTAAGACTGGTTGTTGGATGGTGCTCAGGGTGGCTGTGTGTGGCTGGAAAGGCGAATATGACCCGTGGTTTCTGCTCCCAAGTTGTTAGTAAGAATAATGAATACTGATGCCTTAAGTAGGACGAGATTTTTTGATTATGATGGATTTTGGGTTTGACAAACTAAATTCCTAGGTTGAAAATGATTATTGGAATGAAGAATGACCTGTTTCATTTAAGTCTTCCGCTACACGTATTCTGGGTGTGTTTATGATTCTTACCTGTGTAAGTTTATTTTAGTAAAGTTGAAGTCTGTGAAAGTCAGGATGTCGCGTAACGTAGCTATTTTAAATCGGTAGAAGTCGTTTCGATAAGTTAAGGTTTTCGGTCTATCGACCGATGCCTTCTGTCGGATGATGTCTCCTATCGGATGAGTCTCCTATCGGATGATGCCTTCTGTCGGATGATGTCTCCTATCGGATGATGCCTTCTGTCGGATGATGTCTCCTATCGGATGATGCCTTCTGTCGGATGATGTCTCCTATCGGATGATGCCTTCTGTCGGATGATGTCTCCTATCGGATGATGCCTTCTGTCGGATGATGTCTCCTATCGGATGATGCCTTCTGTCGGATGATGTCTCCTATCGGATGATGCCTTCTGTCGGATGATGTCTCCTATCGGATGATGCCTTCTGTCGGATGATGTCTCCTATCGGATGATGCCTTCTGTCGGATGATGTCTCCTATCGGATGATGCCTTCTGTCGGATGATGTCTCCTATCGGATGATGCCTTCTGTCGGATGATGTCTCCTATCGGATGATGCCTTCTGTCGGATGATGTCTCCTATCGGATGATGCCTTCTGTCGGATGATGTGAGTGAAGTTAAACTGTCGTCTTGCGATCGGATGATGTGGGAAAATATACTTTTTCCTTTAGTAATCGGAAAAGGTCTTATACAGGGCGATATCTATGTGTCACGTGAAACGCTCGTGTCCATCGGTAGATGCCCACTGTTGGACGGCGTCTAATGTGTCACGCAGAGTGCACGTGACGTTTGGGAAAAGTGTTCCTATTGGTAGATGCCTGCAAATCCATGCAGCCCGCGAGCGATGAAGTCGTACGTTCTGAGGGCACTTTCCTTCTGCCGATTGTGTCGTGGAACCGATGTCTGAACCTTGTCGCTCGGCTCTGTGTCTGATTTTGTTGACAGTACTATGTGGGTGTAACGACCCCTTTTCCCAGCAAGATATTGTCCGCTCTAGGGATTGGGCCGCAGCCCAATATCCTCCCCTCACGGCTTTGTTTGGCGAGAACTTCCCAGAAGATCACCCAACGTGGAATTGCTCTCGCCGAAGCACTTTTAACTTCGGAGTTCTTATGGGATCCGTTGTCAATTGTGCTCCAAAACGCGTCTTACTAAGTTGGGAGGGTCTCTTTACATATGTTTTATTTCCACATACTTCCCAAGCGATGTGTAACGCCCCGAACTTTCAGAACCCGGTTCGTTACACAAGAATTGCACATGACTCGGAAACTCTGGTTCAAATTTGAAACTTCGCTCGAAAGTCATAATTTGATATATTTTTTTTTTCTAAAACCTTAGACATTTAAAATCTTGCAGCGGAAATCATTTGAGTAAAAATAGAGTTAAACAAAACTATTGTACGATGATTGATTAATCAGTTGAAATGCTAAGAAATACTTGGTAAAAAGAATAAAGATTTAAATTGCAAAATACTTCAAAAGTTTCAAGAGTCAAACGCATCGCCCGCTGAACAAGTCAACAAAACGGGCTGAAGCAGAAAATAGAAGACATCATCCGGTGACAAAACGACAAAATATTCTCTACATCTTCCGGTGACGTCAGCCGGATGATCGACGTTATACTGCATCCACCGGTGACTAGACGACAAAAAACTTCCTACATCTTCCGGTTGATTAACACACGACATCCACCGGTCGCTAAACGACAAAACACTTCCTACATCTTCCGGTAGAATAACACACTGTGATGACCCGAATGTGCACGTATGGTACGATGGCTGCACGAACCGGAACCCGGATGGCGGTACGTCCGCGCGGGCGAACCGGAAGATGACAGGTCGTAAAGAGGGGCCCCGAGGGGGGGTGATTGTGATGACCCAAATGTGCACGTATGGTACGATGGCTGCACGAACCGGAACCCAGATGGCGGTACGTCCGCGCGGGCGAACCGGAAGATGACAGGTCGTAAAGAGGGGGTCGTCACAATCCCACATCGCTTGGGGAAGTATGTGGAAATGAAACATATGTAAAGAGACCCTCCCATCATAGCAAGACGCGTTTTGGAGCACAATTGGCAACGGATCCCATAAGAACTCCGAAGTTAAAAGTGCTTCGGCGAGAGCAATTCCAGGTTGGGTGACCTTCCAGGAAGTTCTCGCCAAACAAAGCCGTGAGGGGAGGATATTGGGCTGCGGTCCAATCCCCAGAGCGGACAATATCTTGCTGGGATATGAGGTCGTTACAAATGGTATCAGAGCCTGTACCCAACCGGAAATGTGGCCAACGAGGACGTTGGGCCCCGAGGGGGGGTGATTGTGATGACCCAAATGTGCACGTATGGTACGATGGCTGCACGAACCGGAACCCAGATGGCGGTACGTCCGCGCGGCGAACCGGAAGATGACAGGTCGTAAAGAGGGGTCGTCACAATCCCACATCGCTTGGGGAAGTATGTGGAAATGAAACATATGTAAAGAGACCCTCCCATCATAGCAAGACGCGTTTTGGAGCACAATTGGCAACGGATCCCATAAGAACTCCGAAGTTAAAAGTGCTTCGGCGAGAGCAATTCCAGGTTGGGTGACCTTCCGGGAAGTTCTCGCCAAACAAAGCCGTGAGGGGAGGATATTGGGCTGCGGCCCAATCCCCAGAGCGGACAATATCTTGCTGGGATATGAGGTCGTTACAAATGGTATCAGAGCCTGTACCCAACCGGAAATGTGGCCAACGAGGACGTTGGGCCCCGAGGGGGGGTGATTGTGATGACCCAAATGTGCACGTATGGTACGATGGCTGCACGAACCGGAACCCAGATGGCGGTACGTCCGCGCGGGCGAATCGGAAGGTGACAGGTCGTAAAGAGGGGGTCGTCACAATCCCACATCGCTTGGGGAAGTATGTGGAAATGAAACATATGTAAAGAGACCCTCCCATCATAGCAAGACGCGTTTTGGAGCACAATTGGCAACGGATCCCATAAGAACTCCGAAGTTAAAAGTGCTTCGGCGAGAGCAATTCCAGGTTGGGTGACCTTTCGGGAAGTTCTCGCCAAACAAAGCCGTGAGGGGAGGATATTGGGCTGCGGCCCAATCCCCAGAGCGGACAATATCTTGCTGGGATATGAGGTCGTTACACACACGACATCCACTGGTCACTAAACGACATCCACTGGTCACTAAACGACAAAACACTTCCTACATCTTCCGGTGGATTATCACACGACATCCACCGGTGAGTAGAATACTCGGCATCATCCGGTGACGTCAGCCGGATGATTCGATCCGCCAATGTCGATCAGCGAACAAACACCCAACATCCATCGGTGAACCCATTCGCCGATGGTTGAACTTGCAAACTTACTCAAGACATTCAAAACCCCTGACCCTAAGTAACTCTAGAAAACTCAACAGAAGGTAGAACAATATCTTAACTACTCAAATTCTATACAAAAACATCCCTAGCTGCGAGAAGGACGAGTTTACTTCACTAAAACAATTAGAACAGTTCAAAATCCTTACATTACTCTAATTTAGTAAAATCGCATTTAAGCCTAACCAAATACTATTATCAGAAAGCTCAAAAAGAAACATATTCGAAATATTGAAAACCACTACTGTTATGAAAACTCAACACACTAAAATTGAAACGCTGTCAACTGAACCTTCGCACCAACTGACATCAGTTAAACCGCCCCATCAGCTGCCAGATTGTTACAAAGATGCACTCCACAACCAGTCTAGTCCTCAGCAGACTCAGTAAACACACCTGCAATCACTTCTTCACCTACATCACAAAACTCATCTATTAGCCTAATGCTAAGTAAGTAAAGCAGTAACGAAATGAAACACTGAAATATGAATTCCTAAACATGCAGTTTCTACTTTCTCAACTCAGTTGTTCATGCTTCGTTTCTGTTCAGATCCCCCTGTGAAATTGGGAGTTGGATCAATTCTCCCAAAGTATATACATCCACTGACTCATTAAGGGGTGGATTAATTCCCTTAACAGTAAATCTGATTCACATGTTCAGATCCCCCTGTGAAATTTGAAGTTGGATCAACTCTTCCAAAGTATAAATATCCACTGTCTCATTAAGGGGCGGATTATTTCCCTTAACAGTAAAACTGATTCACATAGTTGTTTCAATATGTTCAATCATCACCATGCCAACATGCATTCAAATTCATTTTTGTATACTTTTAAAAAAAACATGATGCATGACATACAGATTCATCCAAGTAAGCTTAATCCTAATGTTTTGTTATGTAGGCCCGAAGGCACAAGCAAACTTTACTTACCTGGCTCTCCTGGTGATGCTCGGTTTCAACTACTCCAAAAGCTCGCTTACCTAAGTTTATGGCAATACATTAATCCAACTCTCACTAGACCTTACCAAAAATCAATAATAAGATTGATGAAACCGATTTGAAACTCTGCTACCCTTGCAATCCCTTTTATCTCTAAGAACCCGAACCTACGCTCAATCTCAGCACCTTCAAGATCCTCACATTGTACTCCCTCAGGTAACTAACCACTATAATTTAAGAGAAATGAGGAAAACTTACCTAAGTTGAAGGAGAATCGGGCGAGGAAAATCGCCTAGAGAGCTCGGCTACTTAAGCTGAAAACCTGAAGAGGAAAAGTATGAAATTGGTGGCGGCTACAGTGCATTAAACCCAACCCTCTTTCCTTAAATACGTTATCCACTTTTGAAAATTGTAAATTTACTCTAGTGCCCTTGTCTAGTTATTTAATAACCCTACTTACAAATCAGGTGTATACCATTAATAATAAAAGAGCTGGTTCAATAGAACCGGGTGTTACACGATGTGGGATTGTGACGACCCCCTCATTACGACCTGTCACCTTCTGGCTTGCCCGTGCAGACGTACCACCATCCGGGTTCCGGTTCGTGCAGCCATCGTACCATACGTGCACATTCGGGTCATCACAGTGGGAGTCGAGTTCCTTTTGAAGGGTTCGATTTTGTCAGACATGTCAATATCCTTGAGTACTATTTGTTTAGAGAAAAAAGAAAATAAAATACAGTAATAGTAATGATATAGAGAGAGTAAACTTAGTATAAATGATCTCAGAAAGTATAGAGCGGTCTCGGTCCTATTGGGGTCGTTACACATCCAATTTTTTTTTTCTTCCGCTTATTTTTCTTCTGTCTTTCCTCCTTTCCGAAACCTTTGATTCTTCGTATACCTATAATTCTTCAATGTCTCTATACACTTACACCAAAGTTATTAGTATCATTAACATATTTGAGTAAAACTCATCAAGTCAAGTATGAACGAGTACAATAAATTGTGTAAAATACACACTTATCAGTGCTCCTCCGGTCACGCCGCAGAGAAAGGGAGTCGTCGAGTGAAGAAAACTTTCACGCTGCTCCGCCGTGATGTCGCTCAGCCGAAGAAGAAGAAGCCACTGCTCTCGCCATCTTCAGTGAAGAAGAACAGAGCTCTAGACTCTCTTCGTGCAAAGAAGAAACGCCGTCGTCGAGGAGAAGAGTGAAGCCAATCACTCGCCGTCAATCGCAAAGAGTAGATCGACCAACCCTTCACCGCCATTCTCTGTTCAGAACGACCGCAAAAACCCTTCTCTGTTAAGAAGACGACCGACATTCAGAATGCTCAACGCAAAACCACCGTCCAGTTCCCCTCTCTCGTCTGAACTTAGTTATGATCAAACAGGGGAAACTTCTCCGTTCAACCTCGCCAATCGTTCATCGATTTGTAACGACCCTTTTTCCCAGTAAGATATTGTCCGCTTTGTAATGATCCGGTACTTTCCTATACTTTTCTTCGAGATTTGCCTATACTCGGGCTTAGATCCCTGAGGTTTGCCCTACAATCGTACTCACGGATTTGTTGTCAACGAGGACTTCCCAAGTGGTCACCCAACTTGGTATTGCTCTTGTCCGAGCACTGTTAACTTCAGAGTTCTGATGGGATCCGGTGCAATTGTGCTACGAAATGCATCTTACTAGAGAGGCATCCTCTACATATGTTTCATTTCCATCTTTCCCCAAGCGATGTGGGATTGCGCCCAAAATCCTCTCGGGTCGTCACACAAAAGGGACACGTTTTTTGTGATATTTTTGGGGTGCAAAAATATCCGATTGTGGGTGTCCAGATTTAGGATTTGGTTTGTGGAATTTTGGTATTTAAATTCTGGAAAATTGGTTGAAATTTTAGCGTTTTTGAAGCTGAATTTTGGTTGGGATATCGTTTTTGAGTTTCAAATATTTGAAATTGAATATTCGGGAATTGAATATTCTGTTGAATCCATTTTTTGAATGACGAATTCATTCAGGTTTGATATCTCGTTATTGGATCGGAGAACGCCAGGTTACTAATAAGTCTTTGCCCATGCCGAGAGAAACTAGGTCGATGGTTATCCGACTCAAGGTCAGATATGTGAATGAGGAGATTGTTAGGGTTGATCCCACATTGGTTGTGGAAGGGCCTTGGTGGTAGTTTATAAGTGTAAGGAAAAACTTTACCCTTTGAGCAGGTTGAGAAGACCCAACACCACTAACACTATTCTGATCGAACAGAGCTCGCCACGAGCATTGATGAAAAAACCCTAAAATGAAAGGAGGAGCCACTGTCATCATTGCCGAACAATGAAGAAAGGATGGTAAAAGTGTTAGTCACTATCGTCGTTGCCGAACAGTGAAGAGAAGAGAATCACCAAGGATACTTCGATCATCAGAATTTCCTTGAAGATTTGGATAATATTTTTGGGATTTGAAGATATCATCATCGTGGTTTAAATGTCTTTAAACTTGATCAGCATTAGTTGCTAAGATGGCCCATTAGGGACATGTGTGGAAGAAGAAGATTTGTTTCATTGCACCGTAATTTCTTTTAAGATGGAGATTATCAGAGTTCAGTATTCTAGATTTGCTTTGAGTTGGGCCAAGTAGTCCATTGGATCTCTCATATGAAATTCGTGTCAAGGTGGAGATTGTTAGAATTTGGTGTGCCTGAATTCTACACAGGCCAGACTAGTTAGGACTATGTTGAGAATCTCATTAAAGTTTTGTTTTCTCTATAAATTTATATAAGATAGAGTCACAAAACTCGCGGTTGTATTTCGATCTTCATAGTAGATTTGTTCATCTGCCTATAATTTTTTCTCAAAAGAATTTTTTCACATAAATCTGGTATCCCTCGTCGTTTTTCTTTTTCGGTTGCACGTTTGGTTTTTCAATAGAATGAAGGACCAAGGAGAAACCAGGGGCTGCCGTGGTAGGCGGAGATGCTGAAAGCTCCAACGCCGAGGCCGTGATAGCCGGAGCCGATCTGCTGGGCTGTGATGCTGCGCGGCAATGTCCAGCAGATGCAGGAGAAGAAAGGTCAGGATGGGGAAGAGGTAGCCGGGAAAAGCGTAGTAGGCGAAGCTAGCTCCCATGGCAATTAGGAAGAATTTCATCCTCGTCAGGCCTTTGTTTTTCTCCACTTTCCTATGCAGTGCTCTGTTACAGAAAATTCATTTTTTGATTCACTTTCTGAATTCTTAGCGTTTTCATCTCAAATTAAGATCTATTTTGTCCAAAAAACTTCAAGAGTTTGATTTTTCATCAGAAATATGTCGCAGAATTTCAAACCACAATGGTATGTGTTTTCTTCAAATCAAACAATGAAGACATGCATTTTTAAATTAAAAATTTATGAGTTTGGGAACTAAGTATTGGAACTTATAAAAAATGATGTTCACCCACCGAAAAAATTAGAACAACAAGAAATTACAGAGGTCGAAAAGAATCAGAGGAAGAAGAAGAACCTGAAGAGAGAAACTTGAGCTAGATTTGCAGGCCACCACATTTCGGCAGGGTCGACCAGATACCTTCTTAGCATTCCCGCCCATCCATGGCCCAAAATCTGCATATTTATGAAGAAGGATTGCACATATAAGACCAATTAACACAGAAATTTTGCAGGATGGTATTGACGAGCAAAAAGCTGTGATGCGAACAATCAACTTTGGACTATTTTTTGGATCGATTGTATAACGAAATGACACAGGATCGGCATAAGAAAGAATTGTAAGGAGGGTGGGAGGGAGGGAGGGGGAGAGAGAGAGAGAGAGAGAGAGAGAGAGAGAGAGAATGATGACCTGGGTTGTCAAGACGATAAGAAGAGCCAACAGAAAGTTCAAATTCTGCTTGTAGTAAGCTTTCATGACAGTAATGTCGCCGATCAAGTAAGCATCTCCACCACCGTAAGAAACCCCGCAGCTAGCGAATATGGTAATTATGATGTGCTCTTTCATATTAAACGGCCCAGGATTCAGACTGCAGCTCCACCCGAAAACCCTATACTCTTTCGCCGGGATGGTCGCCGCCATAAACTTCCCGATAGGCGAGACGGCGATTTTCGTAAGAACGGCGGAGATAATGAGAGGCTGCGTACGATAAGTGAAGAAAGTGTCGAGGAAGATAAGTACCATACAGCATGTCAAACCCAGAAACCATGCTCGGAAAGTCATCACTGGAAGTGATGGGTCGTCGGTTTCCGGCACCACCAGAGCCACTTACTCCACCGCACATCTGTCCGCCACAGGCACGCCGTTTGGCTTCTCTGTGTCAGTGAAGTTCTGGGCTTCGGTTTTGGTCGGCATTACAGCCTGCACACATGCAGAAGTCACACAGAACTGAGATCTTCTCTCTTCTTTCTGCCTTTACAGAGAGAAATAGGTAAGACTTTGAAAAATGGTGATTATTATGGTCTGAAATGAGAGAAAGCTCGTTGATTGAGAGATGACAGGAAAGGTGGTGGGTTATACCTGTGTATATAAGACATCGAAGCATTTGGTTTCGTTTTGCTTTTGTGAAATAACTTCAATACCCCTCTTTAATTTTTTCATTTACGAAAATTAGAGTGTCAAAGTCATTTCACCATGTGGTCTTCGCCTCATCTCATCCTCACACTTAGTTGTCTTTTGTCCTATGCTACTTATAAATCATATAATTACCTACTAATAAAAAATATATAATTAATTTGTTTTTTAAACATTGTTTGTGCTATTTTTTTATTTCAAATATTTCAATTCTATTTTTTTCTTTTTTTAAATTTTTTTTAGCGATTAACACATGATAAAATTTGTTTTTTAAATAATATATATTTATAATATTAATTTTTCACCCTTAAAATAACTAGTCTTAGCTAAATCTAATTACTAACAATTAATGAAATGTAGAACCAAATCATCAAATGAGAGGAAATTTGAATAATAAACCTCACCCGAGAAGATAATTAGAAATCAATGAAATGTAGAAAGGTGGGTCATAATATATAGCCTTAAATAGATCTAACAAAATTTAAATTTATATTACTTTATTTAAAGCCATAATAGTAAATCTCAATGTACAAAATCCTTAATTTAGTGTCTAAATAGAATAAAACATCCGTTCAACCTAACCATATTATTAGAACCATATTATTATCCATCAAAGATGATAGGGAAGCTCGGAAGAACAGTGTTGATGTATAGATTCTCATTTATGAATTGTGACTAATCAATGTTGAAATATAAGCAATAAAGTGAGTAATAAAGAAAGGGTGAGGTCAATATTATTGCAATTAGCATATTTCAATATATCCCACAAATCTTTCTTTGTAATATGCGCAACATTTCCTTCCAACTAAATAAAAAGGAATTGTCTTGACATGAAAGGAGTCACGAATATGGTTTACTGTCGGAGCCCATCCCCTAATTTCCTCAAGAATCATGTCCCGACTCTGGGATTTTCTAAGATCAGAATGATAAAATTCAATTACAACAACATTTACAAATCATTTGAATAACTGTGTCGAATAAAATTTATAGACTTCAACCCACAGGTAATCAACCATTCTTATCATATACAAGGCTTTATCCAAGTTTATTTATATACATGAGTCATTCTAAAATTGAAATACTAGAAAAGATGAAACTCAAAACACACTTCTTGACTATTTTTTGCCGGACCATCGACCAATCTTGCCTTTACCTTTAGTTTTTCGTGAGCTGCTACCACGTGCTTATGAAAGATTAGAGGAAACCACAGAGTGAGTTTCATAAGACTAACAAGAATTAATTAAACCAAACTGATATGATATCTAATAGTGATACAAAATGAAATGGAAAGTAATCCCACCAACCACCCAAAGGTTCATATGTATGCTAAAAAGGGTGTCAATTTGAGAGGCCTGCAACTTGGACATTGGACTTTGCCTTTGGATGATATTTGGAAAACAAAGTCGTCAGCAAAATAGAAAGATATACTCTAAATTTGGTTAGCTAAATCGATGAGGACAGAGAGATAAGACTGAAAGGATACAAGTTGGTTCGAAGAGGTGTGACAAATGCACCCCTTGACTCTTGTGGCTATCTTTCCAAAAAGGTAGCTCTCCAAAAACGTTTTTAGATGTGAGAGGGATGCAGCTTCACTAGGATGTTCATTACTTAAGGAAAATAGTGTGGAAGACGCACTAATAGGAGTGCTTGATCTAGCTCACAAGATCAAGCACAACTTTGTACGCAAAGAACAAACGATTGTTAACAACCAAATGGAGTGTTTGACTGGAAGCTACCAAACAAAGTAATTTAGGTTTTTTCAATTGATAAAGAATGGCTGCTAAGAACTCTAAGAGGAGCTTAAATCGCATCTAAGAATAAGATTAGGGTTCCAGCAACAATTAGCAAAGGATTATATCCAAACAACATAAACCAAACATGGATTCACCCGGCCACTTGGGTTGGACCAAGTGAGTGTTACAAAATGCGATTCATAAAACTACTACAAGGTTAAGTCCAAAAACCAAATTAGACCAACAACATAAGATAATAAAAGTACAAGATTAAAAACAAATCTTAAAGCTTCAAATGGCCCAAGAGCGAGGGGTGGCCGCGGCCTTCACAACTCGTTCCCCTCCTTGGTCATCTCTTTGGTCTCCCGAGTTAGCATGTGAATGAGCTTGTCTTTGTCACTTGATGTTGGGGCCTCCTTCAAGCTTGCAGGGTCCTCCTCCAAGCTTGCATAAAAGAGATTATGTAGCGACCCTAACACTGTACCCATTTCTACTGTACAAATTTTTCTTTTTAAATTCTATGTTTATCCTATAACGTAAAAGCGGAAATTTAAAACGTTGACAGAATTAAAAACCATTGTAAACTATTTAAATAAAGTTAAAACAATTATTTAAAACTAATTTAAAACAATTTAAATAACAGAAAACGTTTCGGGGACAAAAAGGGACTTTTGTCCCTAAAACGTGGTGGCGATCGATCGCCCAAAACGGGCGATCGATCGCCCATCGACGATCGCTGGTTTTGCCAGCAATCGCCTGGGTGAAGTGATCACAGTCGCGACGACCAACACAAGGGGCGATAGATAGCCACACGCTCTGGAATTTTTCCAGAGCGTGTAACGCTTGGGCGATAGATCGCCATGTCCTCTGGATTTTTCCAGAGGACAGGCATTCCTCCCTTCCTCTTTTCTCTTCTTTTCTTTTCCTCATTTCCCTGCACACACATCTAACTCAACTTCTTTAACACATTTTCACTTACATCAACATGCTTCATAATTCCTTCAATAAATGTGACGGCCCGAATCCGGATCCCGATCAGCAGGATCCGAGAGCCAAGTCGTCACTCAGGACAGTTAACGGAAAACGGTGACTACATTTTTTTTTTAACATTATACTTTTAAAACATTTACAGTGGGAGAGAAAGTTCTCTGGATTCGAAATCAAACGGGAAAAGAGTAAAAAGAGATTCTGGATAACAGTTATAAATGGAAGCAGGAAACATGAAATATTGGCAGAAAACTGGCGGAAGACTTAGTTTTCAAAAAGCAAAATACTGTTGGGCAGTGGATGAAAATTAAACCGGAACGGTGGATGTCATTTAATAAAACAATGAACCGGAATCGGTGTATGTAAGTGAACCAAGGCGGGTGATACAATTAAATTGGGTGGAAGATGTGAGCTGACGTCAGGCGGAAGATTAAAGCTATCGGTGGACTCAGATACGACAAAAGATGAACAGTGTTCAGCGGAAGAGGTGGTGACGTCAGCTAGAAGATGGGTGACGTCAGGCGAAAGATACAGGCAGCAGACGAAATTTGGAGAATGTAAACAGTGGGTGACGTCATCGGAATAGGAGATGATGTCAGACGGAAGATGCAGGCAACAGATGAGATCGGATGAGGTGATGACGTCAGCCGGAAGATGGATGACGTCAATCGGAAGATACAGACAGCAGATGAAATTGGATGAGGTGATGACGTCAGCCGAAAGATGGATGACGTCAATCGGAAGATACTGACAGCAGATGAAATTGGATGAGGTGATGACGTCAGCCGGAAGATGGATGATGTCAACTGGAAGACGCAATTTAAAAAGGGCAGCGGTGGGTGAAGTCGGAAAATGTAGTTTTTAAGGAGCAAATTAACAACTTTCAACAGGAAGACACACAGACAGTGGGCATAAAAATAGAAGACCTAAAAGTTTCAGATTCTCAAGCCACTTCAAAACATGGTTCTCGAGCACAACAGAGGACATAACAGAAATTTAAGAATATTCACACTGCATAGATAGCTCAAAACCTAGAGACCATCCACGCATAGACTAACAGAAAATATTCCGAACCATTTCAGAATACTTCATAACACAATTCAACTGTCAAGTACAGCACAAACAGAAGGCATGGAAGTTGTAGACCTTCAATACCCGGTTCTATACAAGGTTGTAGAATATACTTTAAAATTGACATATTCAAAGAAACAGATTGCATTGATAGTTCCAAAACCAGAAATCATCCATGCACAGATTAACAAAAAATATCCCAAACAATTCCAGAATACTTTAGAATATAAACTTAACTGTCAAATACAACGGTTTTTAAACATTGACACAGAATCTATACATTGTTTCAAAATCTCAGAGACAGTACAAAACTTAACATATAATTACAGAATTTCCCAAAACAGAAGTTTTTAAAACAAACACAAAATGACAGCTGAAATTTAAAAACAAAACAACAGAATCTCAGTAAAGTTTCACAGACTTGTACATCACTTTAAAAACTTAAACCTCGGGACAGAAATATGTCTGACTGCAGCAGCCACCCCCGAGAGCTCGAGCCACCAGCCACCTATTCATCAGACTGAGGTCCAAAGTCCTCATTTTTGGGTTCAGTACCTACATCAGAGAGTTCATCTATGAGCCTAAAGCTCAGTAAGAACATATAAAATGCTGTGATGCATATGCTATGCATGCGGGTTTTCAGAAATTCAGTGACAGTACAGTACATTACGTTTCAGTGGCAGTGGGGTATAAGTGGGGCTTATAGGGGAACTGGCGAATAGTGGGTGCACTATCAGGCACAACAGTTATACGGTACAGTACAGAAATAAATCTGGGGGCCAGTCCCTGTCCCACACTTAACAGATACATTTCAATCAGATTTTATCTTGTTTAGTTTCAAACAGTGTACAAAAATCGGTTTTGCATGAACTTTCGGTGAAAACGTGTATGCATGAACATTTTCAGTGCCTGAACTTACAATAGCAGACGACAGAAATAACAGAACATACTGTAAAGCAGAACACAGACAACTCAGAACATAAACTATAACGTTTCTACCCAAAACAACCCGACGAAACTGAAACACCTAGTACCTCCGTGATGTAGGGCCTTAAGAGCCAACCTACAGATATGAACTTACATGTTTGCTGCAATATAATATGCTCGAATGTCCCTGGAACGATCGGACCTGTTTGCTGCAATGTAGTGAAATTAAACAAGCTACAAATGCTAACTAAAAACATGTAGGATATGCTCCTAACTCCATTCAGGCCTTTAGAAAATAAACCAACATTTTTTCATGAAATTACAGCGAGTTTTTCGCCAAAGTTTCACACCCAAAACTTCAGCAAGAACTCACATTTTAACTTGCCTAAACACATTAGCATGAGAGGGTATTTACCTTAAGTAGAAAACCAAGAAAACCCTAGGAGATCAAAGGTGCTTTGATGGTTGCTTGTCGACTGGGAGAGAGGATGCCAAGAAGAGAATGGAGAGAGAGCAGAGAAGAGAAGTGAAGAGGGTTTCAAGTAGGAAGTAGAGTATGTCTTGTTCAGCAAGTTGCCAAGTGTCAGTGGCATATTGGCTTCTTCCCACCAACCATAATTCTTACCTAAACAGCCCCTCCATTTGATTTTTAACCAGATTGTTTTGTTTTCCAATTGAATCGTTACTTAAATTCTTCTATCCGTTTTCTCCAAAAACCCACTTTTCTGTAAGGTATTATAAAACTTCAAATAAAATACACATTTTATTAATGGCCAATAAATTCCATTTCAACAGTTTAAGGAATAATTACATGGCAAAAATATGACTCAAAACACGTTTAAAAACATAACCTGATTTCATAAAAACAATCTGCGTGGATACGTTTAAAAACCGAACATTTCCTTAAAACCAAACATTTACAAATACATTTTCAAAATGTTTAGAAATTCAAAAAAACATCCTATCCACTATCCAGGACCAAACATCCTAAAATGTTTCTAACTATACTATAATCCACTATACAATCCAAATTTGCCCAAAACTCTCAAAATACCTAACCATTTTCTCCCCACGGGTCAGAATACGTGTCGACTGCCCATGCACACCACCACAGCCGTTCTTCTTCAACCTTCCTGTCCATCGGGTGAAGGAACGTCGTCCTCACCTGCTTCTATATCACCTACACCATAAAGACACACTATGAGCTAAAGGCTCAGTAAGCTTCGTAAATGTAAATGCATGCTGTGCGTATGAGTTTCAGAAATCATGCAACATTTTCTTTTCATTACGTCGCAGACAGAATATCACCGAGGTCTCAGCCTATTAGATGGAGAGGACACATCTTGCGGTCAGACTGCCCTCTTCACCTAACCGGGGGGGGGGGGGGGGGTACACGCTCGCACCCATAACAATCATGCCTGAGCCCCACCTCGCGTAACTAGATAACAGATTACATGGATTCATTACATTCATTCATTTCATTTTCTTAAACACGTGCAGAAATTCGTTTTCATGCTATTTTAAAATACGTGATGCATAAACAATTATAGGCATAAAGTAAACAAGCATCATACATACCATCAAGACTATAAAAACATAATCTATATAAAAGAACTAACCCTATCCACCCAACCAAAGCATATAAACAAACAACTCTTCAGAGATCCTAGACGCGACATCGACATACGGTTTAGGCCACTCGGCCAAGTAAGTCACGAGAACTTACCTCGCACGCGCTGAACTTCGAGCTCCGTCCACGAGCGTTGTTCGTCTGAGGCAAAACACAACAATTGTTGTTAAACGAGATTTAAACCGTTAAACGTCCAAATTTAATAAAACCTTAACTAAGGAAACTTTCCTAAAATTCTAACTTAATTCTTTGAGACATTTTATCGAGCAATTCATGCTCGTGAATTTCCAAAACTCCATTAATGGAGGTTTCTCAAATCTCATACATCCGGTTTTCAACCTAAACGCTGCATACACTCTAACTTTCGTCCAATAACGTTTAATACGTTCAATATACTCACTAATACGACAAACCTATCGATTTCTAACTTAAACTACGTTTTTCACAAAAACCTAAACGGAACCCTAACCGTTAAACAATCCAAAAACTACGAATAAACTTTCCAAAACCATATAACCTTACCTAGAATCGAGTTTGAGGAAGAAAACGTGAAGAACGGAGGACGAACGAAGGAGAAACGGTGGTCGGGAGAGGAGTGATCGCCGTTGAATCGCCAAAGGGAGGGGAGGAGAATCGCAGGGGAGAGAAGTGGCATGGAGAAGAAGAGAAACATTTGTTTTTAATTAATTTTGGTTTGGTAAATTACTATAATGCCCTTTGCTCATATTTCTATTTGTTTCGTCCTTCGTTTCGTTAATTAACTAACGATTCGGCATCTCCAAATTTCCTTAATTCACCAATGACTCCAACTCATTACTAGGGTTCTTTTAAAACTGTCCGTTCACCAATCGGACCTCATTTACTATTTTTACTAAAACATCCTTTATATTACGATAAATGTAATTCTCGTAAAATCAGCGTTAAACTCCTAAAATTCCTGAAATTTTCTAAAAATCCCTATTAATTATTAGGATCGTAATAACGCTTTCTTTTCGCAAAATGGACTTGATTTGACATAATTGCAAAAATACCTTCATATATTAATATACAAAATCCCGTAAATAACCAGGTGTTACAGATTACCTGCAAAATAAAGGCAACTAAACATGTTAGAAAAGAAATTGGCCCTCGCCCATGTGAGTGGTCTTGTGGCATATCTTCTTTCTAGGGTGATTGAAGATTTGCCCTCAAATCCAATTCTTCCTACACTTTATTCACTTTATCTTCAAGGTAAGGAGAGAGATCTTGGACATTAAGAGTTGTTGCAACTCCATATTCTCTAGAGAACGCTCATGCTTATAGGAATTATCATTTACCTTCTCAAGTACCTTGAAAGGTCCATCGGTTCTCAGCATAAGCTTGGATTTTTGTTGCTTAGGAAATCTATCATTCCTCAAGTGCAACGAAAAACAGTTTGCTTTTTCAAAAATGACTTGCTTACGCCCCTTGTTTGATGCCCTTGCATAAGCTTCGTTCTTCTTTTGGAGGGTCTTTCGAACCGACTCATGCATTGTGATGTGATACCACATCAGAAACAGAGAGTTGCCTGGGCTAGTATATATATTAGGTCTAAACCTCCACTCTTAAGTGCACTTTTGGGAGGAGTAAGGGACCCGATATAATATCATTTGGTATCAAAGCCTCACTTCTGTAAGCCGGTTAGGCAGCACATCAGGTAGACCGCCGATTGAGGCAGCCATCCTACAGGGTGTCCCGGTCAGATCTCCGACTGAGGCAGTCGCCCTTAAAGGGTGAAGGGATGATGTGATACTATATCGGAAACAGAGAGTTGCCTGGGCTAGTATATATATTGGGTCCAAACCTCCACTCTTAAGTGCACTTTTGGGAGGAGTAAGAGACCCGATATCATATCAAATCATAATGATGTGAACCGAGGAGCGATAAATCTCATTGTCAAGAACCATGATCTATTAGAAGATAAAGGAGGTCTAACGAACAAAGCTTCACATGGTTTATTCTTGAAAGCCCGAGGAAAAGAGCCATCACAACAAAATCACAAGACTATAAAAATAAAGAGTTTTGTAGCATGGAAGTAGGCCCCACAAAATTGGCCAAAGAAGCCCAATAAGGCGCAAAGTTGGGCTCCACAAATACCAATGGATTGGAGAGAGAAGGGTAAAGATCCACACAAACTGCAAAGAGATAAAGATTCACGTGGGTTGGAAAGAGATAAAGATCCACATGACTTGATTTATGATGTGATCCAAGTTGAGAGCCAAGTCAAAGTCCAAGAACAAAGATCCAATTATTGATACGGCGGGCCCAATGACAAGAGCAAGAAGCCCAAAATTATTGGAAGATCTTTTGAAGCAAGGGAGGCTAAAGATGCATGAAGATTTACATGTGCCATGCACATGCACGTGTAAGAATTAAAAAGTCACATGCGAAGCACATGCAGATTCAAACAAATCACGTATGAGAGATCTTATCCAACAGAATCTACTCAAATCAATTCAAATCATATTCAAACGTAGTTTAAACGTGAGATGATATCTGATCACGCAAAGAATCATTATCTCACGATTTTATTAGTTATTTATTTTATTTTTATTTTTATTTTTATTTTTATTTTATTTTTATTATTTTATTTAATTTTAATGTGTAGCCTATTTAATGGCAAAACTATTTGATTTAATAAAAGAACAAGTTTGAATTAAAAATTGAGTTTTTTAGAGATGATTTCTCTTTGGTTCTTTGCGAAGAACAACGATCTTCTTCAAGTCAGGCTTGAAGAATCTCGCTTGATAGTTTTGGTTCTTACCAACGAGTTTGGTCTGGGTCAAGCTCCTGTTTTGATAGCTTTGGTTCAGCCAACTGGTGTGGCTCGGGTCAAGCTCCTGTTTTGATAACTAGGGTTCCATCGAATTCTTCGATTGGGGTCTTAGTTTCTTACTTTGTTCTTGAATCGAAAAGGCGTTCCTTTGAATAATTTCGCGTTGTTGTCGGGTCCCAGGTCCTTTCGATCCGAGGTTCGCATCAGTTGGTATCAGAGTTTCGGCTCCTTGATTCAAGAAGCTATCTTTAATTTTTGTTATCAATATTTTCTTCATCTTATTCTATTCGTCGTAGTACTCAAAAAAATAAAATTAAATTAAAAAAATCATTTTTTTCCATCCTTATTATCGAAGTCTCGATTTTTATCATCAATTTTTTTCTTCTTGTGAATTTATCCTCTTGAAATTCGAAAAGTACAAAAAAAAAATTGTCAAAAGTAAAAAAAAAAAAGAGTTGTCAAAATTAAAAAAAAAAAGAGTTGTCAAAAGTTAAAAAAAAAGAGTTGTGAGAAGTAAAAAAAAATTGAAATTTTGTTCTAGAGATTTTGAAATTTTTAGTTTTTTAAATTCAAAAATTTGTTCTTAAATTCATAGACAGTTGTTCTTTGAAAATTCAAATTATTGAATCTTTATTCGAAATATTGTCTTTATCCAAATTTATTCTTTGAAGGTTCAAATTGTTGAATCTTCATTTGAAATATTGTCATCATCCAAACTTTATTCTTATTTCACTTATACCATTGATTTAGCCATCCTTACAAGTTTGAACTTTTAAGCTTTAAAGTTTGATTTTTTATAGTTTGGCTTGTTGAATATTTATCATCGATCAAGTTCTTACGTAAAGAACTAAAAGGGAGATCTAGATGTAAAAGACAAGAGGGTGAGACTATTAAAGAAAAAGCCTTAATTTTTGAGCGAAACACGAGTGGAGTGACATCTATCGAGACCAAACACGTGAGGGAGAGGTAAGGTCCATTACTTGATTTTTTTTTACTTCTAACAATTTTCTTTTGTTTTCTTATTGCGGTCGAAAAAGAATATCATGAGTGGAGAACACAACGACGTTGATTTAAAATTGTTCATGAGAGTCATGCAAGATCAATACAAGGCTCTAAATCGGAGAATGGAACGATTGGAAACTCCGAACCCTAGTTGTAGCACCCGGTTCCATTGAACCAAAAATTTAATTTATTATTTATGATGTACTTTTATAGAAGGGTTGGGGGAGTTATTGATTAGGTTAATAAATGTTCAGGCGAGGGCATGATGGTAATTAGAATTTTTACATAGTGGATAACGTATTTAAGGAAGAGTCCAGTGTGAGTAGCCGCCACTGTTTCATTTCTTTTTACCTCTCACCTCGACGGATTCCCCCTAGGCGATTCCCCTCCAACCAAGGTGAGTTTTGATTCGATTACTTGCTGTTTTTAGTGTCTAGATAACTGGTGGATGGCTATGTGTGCATTTTAGAAGTACAGAAAGTGAGGGATGGGATTTGGGGTTTAGCGATGAATTGGGAATGGCGAAGAACAGAACCCTTAGAACTAGCCCTTTAGATTTCCTAATGTTTAGAATGAAGTTTAGTAATGTTGTGCTTATGTTTTAGGTGAGCCAGCTCTTGGAATATCCTACCACCAGGAACTCTCGGCGAAGCCAGGTAAGTGAAGTATTGTGTGTGCCCTCGGGCCTACATCACAAAACAGTAGGTTTATGTATGTTTGAGTATTTTCTGTATGTTATGCATCATGTTTTTGAAAGAATACGAAAATGAACTTTCATGCATCATTATGGAAAGGCAAGTACAGATTGAAATGTATTGGCGGTTAAGGGAACTAATCCACCCCTTAACTGATGAAGAGGATTTATGACATTGGGAGAACTGATCCCACTCCCAAGGGAACTGAGGGATCAGAATAGCTATTAAGGGACTTCATCCACCCCTTAACTGATGAAGAGGATGTATCATATTGGGAGAATTGATTCCACTCCCAAGGGAATCAAGGGATCTGATCAGTAAACAAATGATGTGCAACTGAGATGAGAACGTAGAAACTGCATATTCAGGATTTAAGTTTCAGCATATCATTTCATTATTGCTTTACTTACTTAGCATTAGGCTAATAGATGAGTTTTGTGATGTAGGTGTTGAGGATACTACAGGTGAATTCCCTGAGTTTATTGACGAATAGATAGGGTTGGAGGAGCACTTCTCTGTCTCAAACTGGTACACTGATGAGGCAGATTAACTGATGTCTGTTGGTGTGAAAGTTTAGTTGACAGTGTTTCAATTTAAGTATATTGAGTTTTCATGACAGTAGTGATTTCAATGTTTTGAATACAATTTCGAGATTTTCCTGTTAATAGTATTCTGTTGGGATTTAATGTTGGCACTCACTGGATTTTTAGTATTGTAATGGTTTGAAATGTTTTTGAATGGTTTCAGTGAAGTGAGTAAATTCTTTTCTGTAGTTAGAGTCGTGTTTGTATACCAAGGAGTAGATGAGATGTGGTTCTGTTCTCTATCGTTAGATGAAGTCTATCGGCAGAGGTTGAGTTGTTGTTCTGTTGTCTATCAGAAGATGTCTTCAGTGGAAGCCATCGGATGATATAGAACGAAATATGTCGTTTAGTGATCGGTATATATAGCTTGTTTTATCGGAAGATGTTATTTTGTTCACTATCGGTAGATGAAGTCCATCGGTAGATGTCGGGTTATAGTTATGTGCCTATCGAAAAATATAAGTAGAGAGTTTGTCGTTTAGTGATCGACGTATGCAGTCTACTCAATCGGAAGGTGTAGGTTTAAGTCTATCGGATGATGTCTCAGTAAACTCATCGGCAGATGCGTGCTGACGTTGTCGGTAGGCGTAGGAGGACTCTTGTCATTTAGTCACCGGTGGATGTAGAACAAAGTCGATCGGATGAAGGAAATCATCTGGCTGACGTCATCGGAAGATGTAGAGTGTATTTTGTCGTTTAGTCACCGGTAGATTCAGTCTACCGAGAGATGTCCTTTGTTTTTCATTTGGCTGACGTCATCGGCAGAAGCCTTCTATTTTCTGTTTCTGCTTCTTCCGTTGACTTTATTAATCGGCAGATCCGTTTGACCTCTGTGACACCTCAAGTATTTCAATTTAAACCTCTATTTCCTATTGGCCGATTACTTCTTAATATTTCCAACGATTATGTTAACATTGTTTTTATGGCTTTGTCTAATTCTATTTTTGCTTAAATGATTTCCGCTGCAAGTTTTAAAAAATAAATAAATACGGTTGAAATTTTTAGTCATGTACGGGCATTGTGTGACGAACTGGGTTCAGATAACTCGGGGCGTTACACTAGTCATACACGACAAAGGAAGGATTTTGATGGAAAATTCAAAGATGATAGTGGATATTATCAAAGGGAAAGGAATGATAGGTCATACCGAGAAGTTGGTGATCTAAGTAACATCAAGGTAAATATCCCTTCTTTCCAAGAAAAAAGTGATCCTGAGGTGTATTTGGAATGGGAAAGAAAGGTGGACCTATTGTTTGAATACCAAAACTACACGGATAAGAAAATTGGTGGGATGAACTAGTAAAGTACCGAAGAAGCTATGATGAGTCACAAGTTCAGACATGGAAGGACATGAAGGCACGAATGCGAAAAAGATTTGTTCCATCACAGTATTATAGAGATTTGTGTCGAAAACTCTAAAATTTGACTCAAGGTTATAAAAGTGTGGAAGATTATTATAAAGAGATGAAAATAGCCATGAAAAGGGTTAATGTGGAGGAAAACGATAAAGAAACAATGGCTAGATTTGTTGGAGGACTAAATAGAGAGATTGCGGATGTCATAGATCTACAACATTATGTGGACTTAGAAGAATTGCTTCACAAATTAATCGAGATCGAACAGCCACTAAGAGAAAAAAGGAATTCTAAGATGGGATCAACTTTGAATTCATCTTGTAAATCAAATTGGGAGGATGAAAGTTCAAAACCGAGACAGGAACCTAAGAGCAAAACCGCTGCTACCAATGTATTTTCACAAAAATTCAAGACCGATGGATCAAAGAATGAGTATGCATTGGTTAACAATGGAAGACCTGTGATCCTTAAACCATTAAAGTCGTGGGAGGCAATTGAAGATCAAGAGAGGATCATGAAGGAATTTCAAATCATAAAGGACGAGAGAGAGACAGAAAAAGGTGAAAAGAAATTAGTTGAAAAAGAGAGAGAAAGTGGTGAAAAGAAACTAGCTAAAAACAGTACAAAGAAGGATGAAAAACTAAGGGAGAAAGACAGAAAAGCCGAGGGAAAAGAGAGAAAAGTCAAGGAAAAAGAGAGAAAATTCGAGGGAGAGAGAGAACAAAAGTCGAGTGAAAAACAAATTGCGTTGATGAACAAAAGTGAGGATAAGCGTGAGATGATTTTGCTTTTATATAAAGATGTTTATTTATCATCTAACAACTTACCAAGTTTTCTTTCAAGTGTTGTTTCTTTTCTTTTGTAGAAAAATAAATATGAAATTCCCGAGGAGTTTCGAAGAGAAATTTCTCCTTTGAGAGAGATTGAGAAGCATAAAAATCTCGTACCGAGTACGTTTGTTCGAAGTTGATCGGAAACATCAAGTAGGTTTGAGTGGTTGGTAAGACCATATGATTTTTATATTGCACCTATTATATGTATAAGGTTGATAGATAATATGCAAAATTATTTTATTGAAAAATTTGTCATTGATTACTTTGCGCACAACTTGGTTTTTAACAAAATTGTAAATACATATTTTGCGAGTTTAAAATCTTATTTTAGCGTTTTAAGGGATTTTATTTCTATTCGATATTATTCACTGTTTGATATTATTGATGATTTAATCTATTTAATCCGTTAAATTTATTAACTCCGTTTACTAATCAGTTTGTTCTGGTGCATGAAAGTAAAAAAGATGAATTTGCTAAGAAATTTCATGCAATGGTAAGACTTATTTTTGAACCTGGAGATTTGGTTTGGCTACGTCTACAAAAAGAAAGGTTTCTGAACAAACGGAACAACAAGCTACAACCTCGAGGAGATGAACCTTTCCAAGTCCTAGAGCGCATCAATGACATCGCTTACAAGATCGACCTACCGAGTGAATACGGTAATGTAAGCACATCTTTTAATTTTACTAACTTATTTTTATATGATGCAGGAGATTCGAAAACGAATCTTTTCGAAGGGGGAGGGAATGATGTGAACCGAGGAGCGATAAATCTCACTGTAAAGGACCATGATCTATTAGAAGATAAAGGAGGTCCAACGAACAAAGCTTCACATGGTTTAGTCTTGGAAGCCCGAGGAAAAGAGCCATCACAACAAAATCACAAGACTATAAAAATAAAGAGTTTTGTAGCATGGAAGTGGGCCCCACAAAATTGGCAAAAGAAGCCCAATAAGGCGCAAAGTTGGGCTCCACAAATACTAATGGATTAAAGAGAGAAGGGTAAAGATCCACACAAACTACAAAGAGATAAAGATTCACGTGGGTTGGAAAGAGATAAAGATCCACATGACTTGATTTATGATATGATCCAAGTTGAGACCAAGTCAAAGTCCAAGAACAAAGATCCAATTATTGATACGGCGGGCCCAATGACAAGAGCAAGAAGCCCAAAATTATTGGAAGATCTTTTGAAGCAAGGAAGGGTAAAGATGCATGAAGATTTACATGTGTCATGCACATGCACGTGTAAGAATTAAAAAGTCACATGCGAAGCACATGCAAATTCAAACAAATCACGTATGAGAAATCTTATCCAACAAAATCTACTCAAATTAATTCAAATCATATTCAAACGTAGTTTAAACGTGAGATGATATCTGATCATGCAAAGAATCATTATCTCACGATTTTATTAGTTATTTTATTTTTATTTTTATTTTCATTTTTTTATTATTTTATTTAATTTTAATATGTAGCCTATTTAATGGCAAAACTATTTGATTTAATAAAAGAACAAGTTTGAATTAAAAATTGAGTTTTTTAGAGAGGATTTCTCTTTGGTTCTTTGCAAAGAACAACGATCTTCTTCAACTCAGGCTTGAAGAATCTCGTTTGATAGCTTTGGTTCTTACCAATGAGTTTGGTCTGAGTCAAGCTCCTGTTTTGATAGCTTTGGTTCAGCCAACAGGTGTGGCTCGGGTCAAGCTCCTGTTTTGATAACTAAGGTTTCATCGAATTCTTCGATTGGGGTCTTAGTTCCTTACTTTGTTATTGAATCGAAAAGGCGTTCCTTTGAATAATTCTGCGTTGTTGTAGGGTCTCGGGTCCTTTCGATCCGAGGTTTGCATCACATTGTCTTAATCTCCTAGGCCTTCTTGACTCCGTCAGAATTGAACATCCCTTTGTGTTGTAGTAGAATGAGATTCAATGGAATGAGGGGATTTGATGCACTTGAATTCTGCAAAATTTATATAAGCAAAATTTAACAGGGAGAAAAAAAAGGACAATTCTGTGAGTAGTTTGCTTAACAATATCCCCACAAAATATCCTAAAAAACATAAGGAAAATCGATCTAACATTACGAAAAAGAAAAGATATGATCGAAAAGAAAAGAAATATTCTAAAAAGAGAAAATATTATAAAAAGCTTAATAAAAAACAAAATTATTCTAAAGCTGCTAAAAAATCAAACTATGAAATTAAATGTTTCAAATGTGGCAAATTTGGTCATTATGCCTCTAAATGTTCAACAAAAAAGAAATTGAATGAACTTAATATGGATGAAGGTCTTCGCTTTCAATTATCAAAATTATTTTTAAATTCCACTGATGAAGAATCATCAGATAGTGATTTAGAAGACTCGTCTAATAATTATTCTTCTGAAGAAAACTGTACTGATAATTGTTGCAATCAACTAAGACATTTGTCTTTAAATGTTTTAATAAAATCTCAAAAGGAAATTATTGAAGTTATAGATCAAATATCTGATTCTTTTATATCTTCAAAATATTACAACATAACTGAAGTTTTTGATCGCTTGGAAAATATTAAAACTTCTAAGCCTGTAACAATTCAGGATTTAAATCGTGAAGTTAACGAATTGAAATTTGAATTGATTCAACTAAGAAATAATTATGATCAATATAAGATTACTATGAACGAGCGTTTATCTAAGCTTGAGTCTAATATTGAACCTACTTCAATGCAGGATAATATAAATAAATCTCATTTTCCTAAAGAAAAAGAAGACTCTTTTCTTAGGGAAGAATTATTTTCTGATAAAAAAGAAACCTTGAATAGTATTAGTCGAATCATTTTTCAAAAATAGTTTATTCAGATTACTTTAATTATTAATTAAGATTATAAAATTCCAAATATCATTGGTCTAGTAGACAGTGGAGCCGTAATAATTGTATTCAGGAAGGACTTGTTCCTACCAGATATTTTGAAAAAACTATTCAATTTTTAACTGCTGCTGGAGGTAGTAAACTAAAAGTTAATTATAAACTTTCAAAAGTTGCTATCTGTAATGAATCAACATGTTTAGATACAACATTTCTATTAGTTAAAAATTTGCAACATAAGGTAATTCTAGGAACACCTTTTTTAAATAAAATTATGCCCATTAATATGATTGATAAAAATGGAATTCATGCAACTATTGATGATCAGAAAATTATTTATCCTTTTGTGTTTGATCCGGAGATAAAGATAATTAATGAATTAAGAATTTTTTATGAAATAAAAGAAAAACAGTTAAGTTTCCTTAAAGCGGAAATTTGTTATTTAAAAGTTGAAGAACATTTAAAATCTCCAAAAATTATTGAAAAAATTAAAGAAATTGAAAATCAGTTTCAAACTGAAGTTTGTAATACTACTCCCAATGCTTTTTGGGATAGAAAAAGACATATTGCTTTTTACCATATATTTCTGACTTCAATGAAAGATTAATCCCAACAAAAGCGAGACCAAGTCAGATGAAACATGATTATTTAGATTTAAGCAAAAAAGAGATTGAAAGTCTTTTAGAGAAAAACCTTATTCATAAAAATTACTCTCCATGGAGTTGTACAACTTTTTATGTCAATAACAGTAATGAAAAAGAACGAGGAGTTCCTCATCTTGTCATTAATTATAAACCTTTAAATGATGTTTTAAAGTGGATTCGATATCCGATTCTAAATAAAAAGAATATTTTAGATTGTCTTCAATCTGCTTTAATATTTTTGAAATTTGATTTAAAATCGGGATATTAGCAATTCCGATATCTGAAAAAGATCGATATAAAATTGCATTGGTTGTTCATTTTGGCCATTATGAATGGAATGTTATGCTATTTGGATTAAAAAAATGCTCTATCAGAATTTCAAAATATAATGAATAATATATTCTCAATATATTCTGAATTTTGTATCATTTATATTGGTGATATTCTTGTCTTTTATGTTTCAATTGATCAACATATTAAACATCTTAGAATTTTAAAAGATGTTATAAAAAAGAATGACTTAGTTATTTCTGCTCCAAAAATGCAATTGTTTAAAACAACAATTCATTTTCTTGGACATAATATTAATCAAGGAACGATTATTCCAATAATCAGAAGTATTGAGTTTGCCTCCAAATTTCCTGATGAAATTAAAAACAAAACTCAATTACAAAGATTTTTGGGAAGTTTAAATTATTTAGATGATTTTTATAAAAATCTTGCTCAGGATACTTTTCTCTTATGTTAGAGACTTCAGAAAAATTGTTCTCCTTGGACTTAAGACCATATTGAAGTCGTAAGGCGTATAAAATTAAAAGCTAAGGTTTTACCTTGCTTAAACTTATCTAACGCCTCTTGGAATAAAATTGTTGAAACAGATGCCTCAGATTTGGGATATGGAGGTATGCTAAAGCAATTTAATTCGATCATAAAAAAGGAAGAGTTAATTTGATATACTTTAGGAACTTGGAAACTAGTTCAAAAGAATTATTCAATCGTAAAAAAAGATATACTTTCTATTGTTAAATGTATTTCAAAATTTCAGGATGATTTATTAAATAAAAAAATTATTCTTAGAATTGATTGTTCTTCAGCAAAGTTTATTTTTTCAAAAGATGTTAAAAATCTTGTTTCAAAACAGATATTTGCCCATTGGCAATCTGAACTTTCTGTTTTTAACTTTTTCATTGAATATATTAAGGGTATTAATAATTCTTTACCTGATTTTTTGACTCAAGAATTTTTGTAGGATGAAAACCCCTTCGAGGGGTAGAGGTTGAGGTCGAAAATCTAGAGTTTATCAGTATAATTTTCTTGCAATAGGGGAAACATCTAAATCCGTAGAAAAACCGAAGAAAACTGCAAAAGAAGTCATTGAACAGGGACTGCAGTTTATAAAAAAGAGAGTGGTTGAGTCTATGTAACGCCCCGAGTTTTCTGAACCCAGTTTGTTACTCATAAACTCAAACTTGACTAAGAAACTTTGGACCAAATTTAAAATTTCGTTCGAAAGTCTAAATTTGACATTTTCTAAAACCTCAAAACATTTAGAGACTTGCAGCAAAAATCATTTGAGCAAAAATAGAGTTAAACTAACTATAGAACAATGTTTGAATAATCAGTTGAGATGCTAGGGAACATTCGGCCAAAAGAAATAAAAGTTTAATTCGCGGAATACTTTGAAAGCTACAAAAGTCAAACTCGTCTGCCGCTGTACAAAGTCAACAAGAGGGCATAAATAAAACTGAAGGTCTCCACCGATGACGTCAGTCGGAGGAGTCATTCTTCAAGCTTCAGCCGATAGCAAAACGACAAGTTTTACTACTGCATCTACCGGTGACGTCAGCCGGATGATTTGTTCATCTCGCCTCAGCCGATCACTAGACGACAAGTCTTTTACTCACGCCTTCCGGTAGGTAAAATACTTGACATCATCCAGTTACAAAATGACAATTTACATCCTACATCTTCCGATGGATTTAACACACGGCATCCACCGGTGATTAAACGACAAAACTTCTACTACATCATCCGATGGATTTAACACTCGACATCCACCGGTCACTAAACAACAAATTACATTCTACATCATCCGATGAATTTAACACCCGACATCCACCGGTCACAAAACGACAAATTTTCTACTTATATCTTCCGATGGCTTCCACTGAAGACATCTTCCGATAGACAACAGAACAACAACTCAGCATCTGCCAATAGACATCGTCTATCAATAGAGAATAGAGTGACATTTCAACTACTCCTTGCTATACAAACACAACTCTGACTACGAAAAGAAATTTACTTACTTCACTGTAACTATTCAGAAACAATTCAAAACATTGCATTACTCAAGATCTAGTAAGAACCAACATTAAAACTCAACAAAATACTATTATCAGAAAGATCTTAATGACGTATTCAAAATATTGAAACTACTACTGTCATGAAATCTCAACACGCTTAAATTGAAACATTGTCAACTAAACCTTCACACCAACAACATCAGTTAAACCGCCTCATCAGGATACCAAAACGTGGCATGAATGTGCTTCAACAACTTTGCCTATTCCTCAGCAAATTCAGAGAACTCTCCAGTAGTTACCTCAACATTTACATCACAAAACTCATCTATTAGCCTATTGCTAAGCAAGTAAAGCAATAATGAAATGATATGCTGAAACATAAAACCTAAACATGCAGTTTCTACTTTCTCATCTCAGTTGTACATTCGTTCTGTGATAGCCCAAAACCCAGAACCCCGATCGGGGTCCGGGATCGGAGCTGTCACTCCGGGACAGTTAACGGAAAATGAGACTATATTTTTTTTTGAACATTTAAACGGACAGGAGATTTTAAAAGTAAACTCTTAAAACTTTACAGAGAGAGAGATCATTTTCTGAATTCGAAAGTAAAACGGAAAAACAGTAAACAGAATCGGAACGTAAGATGGATAACCGAAGAAAAGCAGGAAGAAATAAAAAAAACAGGAGTAAATAAACTGACGGGAGATGTAAATAAAACTGGGTGGAAGCAGTAAATAAACTGGGCGGAAAAGTAAGCAGATGACGTCAGGCGGTGGAAGTGATTTAAAGGAAGAGGTGGATGTGAATAAGACAAAAGATGAACAGTGTTTGGCGGTAGAAGATGAATAAGACAAAAGATGAACAGTGTCCGGCGGTAGAAGATGAATAAGACAAAAGATGAACAGTGTCTGGAGGTAGAAGATGAATAAGACAAAAGATGAACAGTAACCGGTGGTAGAAGCTGAGTGGTAGAAGTGAATAAGACAAAAGATGAACAGTGTCTGGCGGTAGAAGATGAATAAGACAAAAGATGAACAGTGTCTGGCGGTAGAAGATGAATAAGACAAACCAGTGGTAGAAGCTGAGTGGTAGAAGTGAATAAGACAAAAGATGAACAGTGTCTGGCGGTAGAAGATGAATAAGACAAAAGATGAACAGTGTCTGGCGGTAGAAGATGAATAAGACAAACCAGTGGTAGAAGCTGAGTGGTAGAAGTGAATAAGACAAAAGATGAACAGTGTCTGGCGGTAGAAGATGAATAGACAAAAGATGAACAGTGTCTGGCGGTAGAAGATGAATAAGACAAACCAGTGGTAGAAGCTGAGTGGTAGAAGTGAATAAGACAAAAGATGAACAGTGTCTGGCGGTAGAAGATGAATAAGACAAAAGATGAACAGTAACCGGTGGTAGAAGCTGAGTGGTAGAAGTGAATAAGACAAAAGATGAACAGTGTCTGGCGGTAGAAGATGAATAAGACAAACCAGTGGTAGAAGCTGAGTGGTAGAAGTGAATAAGACAAAAGATGAACAGTGTCTGGCGGTAGAAGATGAATAAGACAAAAGATGAACAGTGTCTGGCGGTAGAAGATGAATAAGACAAAAGATGAACAGTGTCTGGCGGTAGAAGATGAATAAGACAAACCAGTGGTAGAAGCTGAGTGGTAGAAGTGAATAAGGCAAAAGATGAACAGTGTCTGGCGGTAGAAGATGAATAAGACAAAAGATGAACAGTGTCTGGCGGTAGAAGATGAATAAGACAAAAGATGAACAGTGTCTGGCGGTAGAAGATGAATAAGACAAACCAGTGGTAGAAGCTGAGTGGTAGAAGTGAATAAGACAAACCAGTGGTAGAAGCTGAGTGGTAGAAGTGAATAAGACAAAAGATGAACAGTGTCTGGCGGTAGAAGATGAATAAGACAAAAGATGAACAGTGTCTGGCGGTAGAAGATGAATAAGACAAACCAGTGGTAGAAGCTGAGTGGTAGAAGTGAATAAGGCAAAAGATGAACAGTGTCTGGCGGTAGAAGATGAATAAGACAAACCAGTGGTAGAAGCTGAGTGGTAGAAGTGAATAAGACAAAAGATGAACAGTGTCTGGCGGTAGAAGATGAATAAGACAAAAGATGAACAGTGTCTGGCGGTAGAAGATGAATAAGACAAACCAGTGGTAGAAGCTGAGTGGTAGAAGTGAATAAGACAAACCAGTGGTAGAAGCTGAGTGGTAGAAGTGAATAAGACAAAAGATGAACAGTGTCTGGCGGTAGAAGATGAATAAGACAAACCAGTGGTAGAAGCTGAGTGGTAGAAGTGAATAAGACAAACCAGTGGTAGAAGCTGAGTGGTAGAAGTGAATAAGACAAAAGATGAACAGTGTCTGGCGGTAGAAGATGAATAAGACAAAAGATGAACAGTGTCTGGCGGTAGAAGATGAATAAGACAAAAGATGAACAGTGTCTGGCGGTAGAAGATGAATAAGACAAAAGATGAACAGTGTCTGGCGGTAGAAGATGAATAAGACAAAAGATGAACAGTGTCTGGCGGTAGAAGATGAATAAGACAAAAGATGAACAGTGTCTGGCGGTAGAAGATGAATAAGACAAAAGATGAACAGTGTCTGGCGGTAGAAGATGAATAAGACAAAAGATGAACAGTGTCTGGCGGTAGAAGATGAATAAGACAAAAGATGAACAGTGTCTGGCGGTAGAAGATGAATAAGACAAAAGATGAACAGTGTCTGGCGGTAGAAGATGAATAAGACAAAAGATGAACAGTGTCTGGCGGTAGAAGATGAATAAGACAAAAGATGAACAGTGTCTGGCGGTAGAAGATGAATAAGACAAAAGATGAACAGTGTCTGGCGGTAGAAGATGAATAAGACAAAAGATGAACAGTGTCTGGCGGTAGAAGATGAATAAGACAAAAGATGAACAGTGTCTGGCGGTAGAAGATGAATAAGACAAAAGATGAACAGTGTCTGGCGGTAGAAGATGAATAAGACAAAAGATGAACAGTGTCTGGCGGTAGAAGATGAATAAGACAAAAGATGAACAGTGTCTGGCGGTAGAAGATGAATAAGACAAAAGATGAACAGTGTCTGGCGGTAGAAGATGAATAAGACAAAAGATGAACAGTGTCTGGCGGTAGAAGATGAATAAGACAAAAGATGAACAGTGTCTGGCGGTAGAAGATGAATAAGACAAAAGATGAACAGTGTCTGGCGGTAGAAGATGAATAAGACAAAAGATGAACAGTGTCTGGCGGTAGAAGATGAATAAGACAAAAGATGAACAGTGTCTGGCGGTAGAAGATGAATAAGACAAAAGATGAACAGTGTCTGGCGGTAGAAGATGAATAAGACAAAAGATGAACAGTGTCTGGCGGTAGAAGATGAATAAGACAAAAGATGAACAGTGTCTGGCGGTAGAAGATGAATAAGACAAAAGATGAACAGTGTCTGGCGGTAGAAGATGAATAAGACAAAAGATGAACAGTGTCTGGCGGTAGAAGATGAATAAGACAAAAGATGAACAGTGTCTGGCGGTAGAAGATGAATAAGACAAAAGATGAACAGTGTCTGGCGGTAGAAGATGAATAAGACAAAAGATGAACAGTGTCTGGCGGTAGAAGATGAATAAGACAAAAGATGAACAGTGTCTGGCGGTAGAAGATGAATAAGACAAAAGATGAACAGTGTCTGGCGGTAGAAGATGAATAAGACAAAAGATGAACAGTGTCTGGCGGTAGAAGATGAATAAGACAAAAGATGAACAGTGTCTGGCGGTAGAAGATGAATAAGACAAAAGATGAACAGTGTCTGGCGGTAGAAGATGAATAAGACAAAAGATGAACAGTGTCTGGCGGTAGAAGATGAATAAGACAAAAGATGAACAGTGTCTGGCGGTAGAAGATGAATAAGACAAAAGATGAACAGTGTCTGGCGGTAGAAGATGAATAAGACAAAAGATGAACAGTGTCTGGCGGTGCAACAACTTCCCCAAGAGCTCGATCCACCAGCCACCTATTCATCAGACTGAGGCACAAAGTCCTCATTTTTGGGTTCAGTACCTACATCAGGGAGTTCACCTATGAGTCTCAAACTCAGTAAGACATAATCGTTATGCAGTGATGCAAAATGCTATGCATGCAGTTTTTTCAGAATACGGTGACAGTACAGAGCATTTAGTTACAGTGGCAGTAGAATTAAGTGGGGCTTATAGGGGAACTGGCAAACAGTGAGGGAGGGGGAGGGTGCACTATCAGGCACATTCAGGGGTACAGTACAGTAAACAGTTCTGGGGCCAGTCCCCGTCCTGCACTTAACCTGGTACATTTCAGTCGGATTTTATCTTATTAGTTTCAAACGGTGTACAGAAATCAATTTTGCATGGATTTTCAGTAAAACGTGTATGCATGACATTCTCAGTGCCTGAACCTATAACAACAGACATCAGAAATAACAGGGCATATTGTGAGACAGAAAACAGACAACTCAGAATGTGAACTGAACAGACAACACAGAACACAAACTGAACAGAAGCTATAACATTTCTACCCAACTACCCGACAGAACAGGAACCCTAGTACCTCTGTGATGTAGGGCCATAAGGGCCAACCTACGGTTATGAACTTACCTGTTTGCTGCGGTGTCAGATGCTCGAATGTCCCTGGAACGCTCGGACCTATAGTATGCATGAAAAGGTATTAAATAGCTACAAATGCTAACTAATAAGTTAATAGAATCTGTTCCAAACTCATTCAAACTCTTAGAAAACAAACCGGTGTGTTTTCATCCAAAAACAGCGAGTTTTCATCAAATACCATAACCCTAAACCTTGGTAAAAACTCGCATTTAACTTGTCCAAACTTGTTAGCATTAAAAGATGCTTCCCCAGCAAAGAAACAGAGAGGAACCGAGGAGATCGAAGTAGCTTCAATGGTTGTTTTGTCGACTGGAAGAAAGAATGTAGAGAGGAATACAGAGAAGGAGAAATGTATATGAATGTTTACGTAGAAGGAAGGAGAATAGGTAGGTTTCTCAGCAAGTTATTGCCACTTGGCAATCATCCATTGGTTATCTCCCACCAACCTTAATTTCTTCCCAATTTACCCTTCCATCCATTACCAACTAACTTGTTTGTTTAGTTACACTTTTGTTTGGTTTTCATCTCATTATCCAATTCAATATAAATTCATTCGTTTTGGTTTCCAACAAAACATACATTGTATTAATATTGAATTAATCCCACTTAATAATTCGGGAAATAATTACATGGCAAAAATGCCGGGTGTTACATTCCACCCACCTTAACAGAAATTTTGTCCCCAAAATTTGCCTAAGCGAATAACTCCGGATATTGGCCTCTAACATGTTCTTGTCTTTCCCACGTGGCTTCCTCCACATTATGATTTCGCCACAAAACTTTCACCAATGAGACCACTCGATTACGCAGCACTTTGAGTGACATATCCAATATCTGTATAGGCCTTTCCTCATATGTCAGCGTCGGCATGATATCAAAGTCCACATGTTCTACTATCTGGGTTGGATCTCGTACGCACTTTCTCAGCATTGACACATGGAAAACATTGTGGACCCCATCCATCGATGCTGGCAACTGTAGTTTATAAGCCATGTTTCCCACACGCTTCAGGATGGGAAAATGGCCAATGAACCGTGGGCTGAGCTTTCCTTTCTTACCGAATCTCATTACGCCCTTAAAAGGCGACACCTTCAGGAATACCTCATCGCCCACAGCAAATTCTAAGTCTCTTCTTCTATTGTCCGCATAACTCTTTTGTCGACTCTGAGCAATTTTTATTCATTGTTTGATAGTAGCTATCACCTCGGACATCTGCTGTAATATCTCAGGGCCGATAAGCCTGGTTTCTCCGACCTCATCCCAACACAATGGGGATCTACACTTTCTGCCGTAGAGAGCTTCATACGGAGCCATACCGATTGTAGCCTGGTAACTATTGTTGTAAGCGAACTCCACAAGCGGTAGGAATCTACTCCAAGGAGCATGAAATTCCAACACGCACGACCTTAACATATCCTCTAATATTTGAATTGTTCTTTCAGACTGCCCGTCCGTCTGTGGATGAAACGCCGTGCTGAAATCCAACCTGGTGCCCAGAGAGTTCTGCAAACTTTTCCAAAACCTGGAAGTGAATCTAGGATCCCGGTCCGAAACAATTGACATCGGAATACCATGCAGCTTGACAATCTCACCAATATATAGCTCAGCATATTGATCCATGGAGAATGTCGTCTTCACAGGTAGAAAATGGGCTGACTTCGTCAATCTGTCCACTATGACCCATATGCTATTGTGGCCTTTAGCTGTTCTTGGAAGTCCAACAACAAAGTCCATTGTGATGTTCTCCCACTTCAATTCGGGAATCGGGAGAGGCTGAAGCGTCCCACTTGGTCGTTGATGTTCAGCTTTGACCTGTTGACATATCATGCATGACTCCACTGTAACACCCGACTTTAATTAAAAATTTAAAATAACAGATAAATCTATTAAGTATAATCGATGAATGAAATTTTAGTATAATGTAGGTTAGGTTGAAGAATGAGTAAATAAGGGCTAATTGGCAAATTTGAAAGTGGATAGGGTATTTAAGGCAAAAGTTTAGAGTAGCCGCCACCACTACTCATTTTCTTTCCCTTTCGGTCTTCAGTTCGAACGGCAGAAATCTCTAGGCGATTCTCCTGCCCGATTCTCCTTCAACCTAGGTAAGCCCTCCTTGTTTTCTTGCGATTTTAGTAGTTAGATAGCTGAGGGAGTACAATGTGAGGAGTTTCGAGGAATGTTGTGATTTAGAGTAGGTTCGGGCTGAGCGATTATTGAGAATACCCGAGTTGTGGGGGTTTCAAATTTTGTTCCTCAAACTCCTGTATTGATTCTGTGAAGTTTAGTGAAAGTTTGATATATGTACTATTATGATTTTAGGTGAGCGAGCTTCTGAAGTAGCATTTAGCCGAGCGATTTCCAGGGATCCAGGTAAGTAGAGTTTGTTTGTGCCTTCGGGCCTACATCACAAAACAGTAGGATTTATGTATGTTTTGTATGTTTATTTTCCAGTTGTCATGCATCATGTTTTTGAAAGATTACGAAAATGAATTTACATGAAACGCATGGTAAGTGTGAGTAGGATGATCAGAACAACTGTTAAGGGGGATTAATCCGCCCCTTAACTGAGAACAGAGGATTGAGGTTTTGGGAAAAGTGATCCGCTTCCCAATCGTACAGGGGGATCAGACCAGTTAACTGTTAAGGGAATTAATCCGCCCCTTAATTGAGATCAGAGGATGTATGCTTTGGGGAATGACTGATCCACTTTCCCATCGTACAGAGGGATCAACAGAGAACGAATTTGAATACAACTGAGATGAGAAAGTAGAGACCGCATGTTTAGGGAAATTATTGCTTCATTGATCCATTTCATTCATCGCTCTACTTGCTTAGCATTAGGCTAATAGATGAGTTTTGTGATGTAGGTGAAGAAGTTACTGAAGGTATGTTTACCGACCAACATGAGGAATAGGCTGGTTGGAGGAGCATTTTCAGGCATCGGTTTGGTCATCTGTTGAGGCGGTTTAATCCATGGCTGCAGGTGTTGAGTTGAGGGTAACTAGTTCAGTATAGATGTTTTTCTGAAAATTTTATGACAATAGTGGTTTCAAAGCTTTGAAAATATTTTTGAGAATCTTCTGATATTGGTATTCTGTTGGATTTTGAAAACATTGTTTTTTACTGAATTTGGGAAGGGCAGTGATTTGGTTTGTTTCTGGATGTTTAGTTTTGTCGTTCTGTCTATCGGAAGGTGCCTTCAGTAAAGTCGTTGGATGAGAGAGAGAACATCCATTGACTTTGTCGTCGGCAGATGTATTCGACTTCGGCAACTTCACGGGCATTCCGCGTTTTTTTTTAAGCTTTACGTCTTTTGGCCAAATACTCTTAACACTTCCAACAGTCATTTTAAAATGTTTTCACAGGTTACTTAGCTTAATTGATGTTCAATTGATTTTCCGCTGCAAGTTTTAAAATATATTTAGTTTTAGAAAAAGTCAAATTTTGGCTGTCGAGTGAAATTTTAAATTTAGCATCAAGACGTCATGGTTCGGTTCAGCGTTATGAGTAGCAAACCGAGTTCAGATAACTCGGGGCGTTACATCCACGTATTTGGCCACTTCATTCTTCATATTCGGCCACCAGAAGTGAAGTTTCAAATCCTGATACATCTTCATGCTTCCAGGATGTACAGAGAAAGAAGATGAATGGGCTTCCGACAAGATGTGCTTCCGTAGCTCTTCGTCTTTCGGAACATACCATCTGTTTTTGAACTTCAGAATTCCATCTCCCGAATAACTGAAATCGGAAGAAGCCATTGGTACCTTGCCCACCATATCAGCCATCTCCTTTGAATTGATCTTCTGAGCTTCCTTAATTCGGTCCAGGACGGAGGGCCGTAGTGTTAAGTCTGCTAGTATGGCCGATAGCCCAGAAACTATCTCCATATCGAACTTCTGTATCTCCGTCCTCAAAGGCATAAATACGGCCGACATTACTGGTTGCATAGTAGCTAGCATCCTGCTTAGCGCATCGGCCACCACATTAGCTTTACCCGGGTGGTATTTAATCTCAACGTCGTAGTCTTTCACAAATTCTAACCATTGTCTTTGTCTCATGTTTAGCTCTTCTAGTAAAGATGTACTTCAAACTCTTGTGATCAGAAAACACCTCACATGATTGTCCATATAGGTGGTGTCTCCATACCTTCAGCGCAAATACAACCGCCGCCAACTCAAGGTCATGAGTAGGGTAGTTTTGCTCATGGGTTTTCAATTGTCGGGATGCGTATGACACTACTTTCCCTTCTTACATTAATACACATCCCAAACCAATCTTGGAAGCATCACAGTATACGCTGAATTTGCCGTCTTCAACTGGCAATACTAATAGAGGAGCAGTAGTCAACTTTTGCTCAAGTGTATGAAAACTCATCTCGCAAGCTTCAGACCACCTGAATTTGATATCCTTCCTCGTTAAGCTGGTCATAGGCTTTACTATCACAGAGAATCCCTTGATGAACTTTCTGTAATAACCAGCTAATCCGATAAAGCTCCGTACTTCACTGGCATTCCTTGGTTTTGGCCAATCTTTCACGGCCTGAATCTTGGCTGGATCCACGGACACTCCTTCTGCCGACACCACATGGCCTAGGAAATTAATCCTATTCAACCAGAATTCACACTTTGATAGCTTGACATACAATTGATGCTGTTTTAGAGTTGACAGCATAATAGCCAAGTGCTCTTCATGTTCGGCCTCACTCCTGGAATAAACCAGAATGTCGTCGATGAAAACGATCACAAATTTATCCAAGACATCTTGGAATATCCTGTTCATTAGGTCCATAAATGCTGCCGGAGCATTAGTTAACCCGAACGACATCACTAAGAACTCGTAGTGTCCGTATCGGGTCCTCAAGGCGGTCTTTGGAATATCATTTGCTCTAACCTTCAACTGGTAATAACCGGAGCGCAAGTCAATCTTAGAAAATACCCGAGCCCCCTGTAGTTGGTCAAATAAGTCATCGATTCTCGGCAACGGGTACTTATTCTTGATAGTCAACTTGTTCAGCTCACGGTAGTCAATACACATTCGTAGGGACCCATCCTTCTTCTTAACGAACAAGACGGGAGCACCCCACGGAGAGAAACTAGGGCGCACAAAACCCTTGTCCACCAATTCTTTTAGCTGAGCCTTCAACTCCCTCAGTTCAATTGGCGCCATACGATAAGGATTCTTCGATACCGGTTCAGCGCCAGGATATACATCGATTTCGAATTCGATCTCACGATCTGGTGTCAATCCTGGTAAGTCATCTAGGAAGACCTCTGAGAAGTCTCGAACTACCGGAATATTTTAAAGTTCAACCTCACCTTGTCTTTGAACATCTACTACGTGGGCAAGGAATCTGACACATCCTGACCTCATCAGCTGTTGAGCTTTCAAGGTGGATATAACAGGCATACTATGTTTCTTTGGTATTGCCTGATAGGAGAACTCTACTTCGTTCGGGCGCTTAAAAGTTACGAGCCCGGACCTACAGTCGATGGTGGCATGATGTCTAAATAGCCAGTCCATCCCCAGAATCACTTCGTATCCTTTCATACCGATGACGATAAGATTGGCATACAATTTCTGGTTTCCAACTGACACTATATCACCCTGCACTGCCTGCTCGGAGTTCATAAACTCTCCGGATGGTAGCATAACATTGTAGGGCTGATCTGACGATGCAAGGTACAAGTTCTCCCTACCCGCAAAGTCCATGGCCACAAATGAATGAGTGGCCCCCGTGTCTAACAAAGTATATGCAGGTATGTTACACACCAAAATTGTACCTGTAATTGCTGTGTGCAGATCAACATTGTCAACGTCCTCCATCATTGCAAAGACTCTTGGCACGGCCTGATTTTGTCTCGTGTCGGGTATCGGGCAATCACGGACGTGATGGCCTCCTTTGCCACATCAGAAACAAGCGCCAGTAATAAGCCTGCATTTGCCCTGGTGGCTTCTCTGGCACCGTGGACATATAGTGGGCTGAGGAGCTCCCATCGGTCTCTTTCCTTTGTCTGGGTAAGTGATGGTCTCATTGGGCCTTTTAATGCCCCTGTTTTGTTGCTGTTGAGGTTGCAGGTTTTGACCCCTTGGTTGTTGCTGAGGAACATTTCGAATAATCCCTCTTGGTGAATCTCTTTGTCTCCGGGACTTTATCTCTAAGGCCTCCAACTGATAAGCCTTGGCCACCACTTTCACATATGGTGCCTCATCAAAACCTACGGGTGTGATTCCTCGCAGAAGGTCCATTTTTAAACCTTGAATAAACTGGTGTACCTTGTTCTCATCAGTGGCCACCATGTGCGTTGCATATCGGGATAACGACTCAAACTTCTGAACATACTCGGCCACCGATCCATACTGTCGCAGCCGAGAGAATTCAAGTAACTTCTCCTTCCTCACTCCACGGTCAAAGTACTTCTCGTAGAAGATTCTCTTGAACCCTTCCCAGCTTAATGCCTTAGTAGTAGACTGCACTGTGTCCCACCAAAATCCAGCACTTTCAGTGAGATAAAACGTGGCACAAATAACTTTCTTGTTGTCTTCTACTTCTGCATAACTGAACATCTTTTTCATAGTTCGAATCCAAGTCTTTGCACGGGTCGGGTCTGTAGACAGTCCATCAAATGAAGGCGGCTGGAGTCGCCGGAATCTGTCTCCACTGTTGTCTCGTGGCGCATTATCACGATTGTTATTCCCATGGTTATTGTTTCTATCATCTTCTCTGGCCATCATGCGTTCAACCATGCGTGACTGTGCACCCACCAGTTCGGTTAGTCGGTCAATGGCTCGAGAGCTTTCGCTTAACTCTTCTTGATGCCTCTCACCATTTCTAATAAACCCTATAAACAGAATAACCTAACTTAATAAACAGAACTTTTACAGAAATTTTTAAACACTTACAGTTGGTGGAGCGATCTCACGTGGTGGTTGTGCAGTCAGACATTTCACAGAATCGATTTTAAAACCTTGTCTCTCTGATACCATAACTGTGACAGCCCGAAACCCAGAACCCCGATCGGGGTCTGGGATCGGAGCTGTCACTCCGGGACAGTTAACAGAAAACGAGACTATATTTTTTTTTTGAACATTTAAACGGACAGGAGATTTTAAAAGTAAACTCTTAAAACTTTACAGAGAGAGAGATTATTTTCTGATTTCGAAAGTAAAACGGAAAAACAGTAAACAGAATCGGAACGTAAGATGGATAACCGAAGAAAAGCAGGAAGAAATAAAAAAACAGGAGTAAATAAACTGACGGGAGATGTAAATAAAACTGGGTGGAAGTAGTAAATAAACTGGGCGGAAAAGTAAAGCAGATCGGTCAGCGGTGGAGTGATTTAAGGCAAGTGCTGTGATAAGACAACAGATTAACATGTTTGTCGTAGAAGATGTATAAGACAAAAGATGAACAGTGTCTGGCGGTAGAAGATGAATAAGACAAAAGATGAACAGTGTCTGGCGGTAGAAGATGAATAAGACAAAAGATGAACAGTAACCGGTGGTAGAAGCTGAGTGGTAGAAGTGAATAAGACAAAAGATGAACAGTGTCTGGCGGTAGAAGATGAATAAGACAAAAGATGAACAGTGTCTGGCGGTAGAAGATGAATAAGACAAAAGATGAACAGTGTCTGGCGGTAGAAGATGAATAAGACAAAAGATGAACAGTGTCTGGCGGTAGAAGATGAATAAGACAAAAGATGAACAGTGTCTGGCGGTAGAAGATGAATAAGACAAAAGATGAACAGTGTCTGGCGGTAGAAGATGAATAAGACAAAAGATGAACAGTGTCTGGCGGTAGAAGATGAATAAGACAAAAGATGAACAGTGTCTGGCGGTAGAAGATGAATAAGACAAAAGATGAACAGTGTCTGGCGGTAGAAGATGAATAAGACAAAAGATGAACAGTGTCTGGCGGTAGAAGATGAATAAGACAAAAGATGAACAGTGTCTGGCGGTAGAAGATGAATAAGACAAAAGATGAACAGTGTCTGGCGGTAGAAGATGAATAAGACAAAAGATGAACAGTGTCTGGCGGTAGAAGATGAATAAGACAAAAGATGAACAGTGTCTGGCGGTAGAAGATGAATAAGACAAAAGATGAACAGTGTCTGGCGGTAGAAGATGAATAAGACAAAAGATGAACAGTGTCTGGCGGTAGAAGATGAATAAGACAAAAGATGAACAGTGTCTGGCGGTAGAAGATGAATAAGACAAAAGATGAACAGTGTCTGGCGGTAGAAGATGAATAAGACAAAAGATGAACAGTGTCTGGCGGTAGAAGATGAATAAGACAAAAGATGAACAGTGTCTGGCGGTAGAAGATGAATAAGACAAAAGATGAACAGTGTCTGGCGGTAGAAGATGAATAAGACAAAAGATGAACAGTGTCTGGCGGTAGAAGATGAATAAGACAAAAGATGAACAGTGTCTGGCGGTAGAAGATGAATAAGACAAAAGATGAACAGTGTCTGGCGGTAGAAGATGAATAAGACAAAAGATGAACAGTGTCTGGCGGTAGAAGATGAATAAGACAAAAGATGAACAGTGTCTGGCGGTAGAAGATGAATAAGACAAAAGATGAACAGTGTCTGGCGGTAGAAGATGAATAAGACAAAAGATGAACAGTGTCTGGCGGTAGAAGATGAATAAGACAAAAGATGAACAGTGTCTGGCGGTAGAAGATGAATAAGACAAAAGATGAACAGTGTCTGGCGGTAGAAGATGAATAAGACAAAAGATGAACAGTGTCTGGCGGTAGAAGATGAATAAGACAAAAGATGAACAGTGTCTGGCGGTAGAAGATGAATAAGACAAAAGATGAACAGTGTCTGGCGGTAGAAGATGAATAAGACAAAAGATGAACAGTGTCTGGCGGTAGAAGATGAATAAGACAAAAGATGAACAGTGTCTGGCGGTAGAAGATGAATAAGACAAAAGATGAACAGTGTCTGGCGGTAGAAGATGAATAAGACAAAAGATGAACAGTGTCTGGCGGTAGAAGATGAATAAGACAAAAGATGAACAGTGTCTGGCGGTAGAAGATGAATAAGACAAAAGATGAACAGTGTCTGGCGGTAGAAGATGAATAAGACAAAAGATGAACAGTGTCTGGCGGTAGAAGATGAATAAGACAAAAGATGAACAGTGTCTGGCGGTAGAAGATGAATAAGACAAAAGATGAACAGTGTCTGGCGGTAGAAGATGAATAAGACAAAAGATGAACAGTGTCTGGCGGTAGAAGATGAATAAGACAAAAGATGAACAGTGTCTGGCGGTAGAAGATGAATAAGACAAAAGATGAACAGTGTCTGGCGGTAGAAGATGAATAAGACAAAAGATGAACAGTGTCTGGCGGTAGAAGATGAATAAGACAAAAGATACGTTCGAATATAACCTTAACTGCAAATCACCCGGTTTAAACATTGCCACAGAATCTAATACTTTTTTTTCAAAATTTCAGAGACCAGTACAGAACTTATCATAAATTGTAGAATTTCCCAAAACAGAAGTTTATCACGACAGAGTGTTTGACACAATACCAAAGTTCATAAAGTTTTTACAGATTAAAATTACTCGAACACTTGAACCTCAGGTCAAAAACTGTCTGGCTGCACACCTTCCCCAGAGCTCGAACCACCATCCACCTATTCCGCAGACTACGGCACAAAGTCCTCATTTTCGGGTTCATTACCTACATCATGGAGTTCACCTATGAGTCTAAAACTCAGTAAACTAATCGGTATCAGTGAGCAAACTGCTATGCATGCAGTTTGTTCATAAGACGGTGCAAGTACAAGAGCCATTTAGTTACAGTGGCAGTAGAATTAAGTGGGGCTTATAGGGGAACTGGCAAACAGTGGGGGAGGGGGAGGGTGCACTATCAGGCACATTCAGGGGTACAGTACAGTAAACAGTTCTGGGGCCAGTCCCCGTCCCGCACTTAACCTGGTACATTTCAGTCGGATTTTATCTTATTAGTTTCAAACGGTGTACAGAAATCAGTTTTGCATGGATTTTCAGTAAAACGTGTATGCATGACATTCTCAGTGCCTGAACCTATAACAGCAGACATCAGAAATAACAGGGTATATTGTGAGACAGAAAACAGACAACTCAGAACGTGAACTGAACAGACAACACAGAACACAAACTGAACAGAAGCTATAACATTTCTACCCAACTACCCGACAGAACAGGAACCCTAGTACCTCTGTGATGTAGGGCTATAAGGGCCAACCTACGGTTATGAACTTACCTGTTTGCTGCGGTGTCAGATGCTCGAATGTCCCTGGAATGCTCGGACCTGTAGTATGCATGAAGAGGTATTAAATAGCTGCAAATGCTAACTAATAAGTTAATAGAATCTGTTCCAAACTCATTCAAACCCTTAGAAAACAAACCGGTGTGTTTTCATCCAAAAATAGCGAGTTTTCATCAAATACCATAACCCTAAACCTTGGTAAAAACTCGCATTTAACTTGTCCAAACTTGTTAGCATTAAAAGATGCTTACCCCAGCGAAGAAACAGAGAGGAACCGAGGAGATCGAAGTAGCTTCAATGGTTGTTTTGTCGACTGAAAGAAAGAATGTAGAGAGGATTATAGAGAAGGAGAAATGTATATGAATGTTTACGTAGAAGGAAGGAGAATAGGTAGGTTTCTCAGCAAGTTATTGCCACTTGGCAATCATCCATTGGTTATCTCCCACCAACCTTAATTTCTTCCCAATTTACCCTTCCATCCATTACCAACTAACTTGTTTGTTTAGTTACACTTTTGTTTGGTTTTCATCTCATTATCCAATTAAATATAAACTCATTCGTTTTGGTTTCCAACAAAACATACATTGTATTAATATTGAATTAATCCCACTTAATAATTCAGGAAATAATTACATGGCAAAAATGCCGTGTGTTACACGTTCGTTTACTGATCTGATCCCTCGGTTCCCTTGGGAGTGGGATCAATTCTCCCAATGTTATACATCCTCTACTCGATTAAGGGGCAGATGAATTCCTTTAATAGCTATTCTGATTCCTCAGTGCCCTTGGTAGTGGGATCAATTCTCCCAATGTTATACATCCTCTACTCGATTAAGGGGCGGATGAATTCCCTTAATAGCTATTACATTTCAATCTGTACTTGCCTTTCCATGCCACTACATATAAATTCATTTTTGTATTCTTTCAAACACATGATGCATAACACGCAGAAAATACTCAAGCATGCATAAACCTACTGTTTTGTGATGTAGGCCCGAAGGCACACACAATACTTCACTTACCTGGATTACTGGGGAAATGTTTGGTTGCTAACGACTTCGGGTTCTGCTCAAACCTAAAACCATAGAAAGTGTATTAGTTAAACTTCATTCTAAACTATCCAGGAGTCTAAGGAAATTAGTTTGGAAGCTCAGATCTTCGTGCATTCCCGATTCTTCACTTAACCCGAAACTACACTCATTCACAACACTCCCAAAACACATACATTGCACTCCCTCTATTATCTAACCGTCTAGTCATAAGGAAAAATGAAGGAACTCACCTAAGTCGGAGAAATCGCTACAGAAATCGAAGGGAGGGCCTCCTAGAGCACTCTGCTAAGCTGAGGAGCTGAGAGTCGAAAAGAATTGGAAAACAATGGCGGCTACAATGCATTAAATCCAAAAACCTATTCCTTAAATACGTTATCCATTTTAAATTTCCAATTACTCTTATGCCCTTGCCTAGTCATCCATTAACCCCACTTTTACTATTGTCATTAAAGTGTGTCATTAATTTAAAAAGAAATAAGACTTGGTTCTATATAACCGGGTGTTACAATCTACCCTCCTTAAAAGAATTTTGTCCTCAAAATTCAGAACCTAAATAACTCTGGATATCGGTCCATCATGTCTTGTTGGCACTCCAAAGTTGTCTCCTCTATGTTTTAGTTGTGCCATAAGACTTTTACCAGTGGAACTTCCTTGTTGCGCAACACTTTTACTGCATAGTCTAGGATCCTTACTGGTTTCTCCTCATAAGTAAGGGTAGGATGAACTTCAATGTCCTGCTGTTCCACAACTTGATTTGGGTCCCTTATGCACTTCTTTAACATAGAAACATGGAACACACTGTGTATCCCCTCCATAGAAGCCGGTAGCTGCAACTGATAGGCTGCGTTCCCATCTCTCTTCAGAATAGTGAATGGTCCAATAAATCTGAGGTTCAACTTTCCTCTCTTCCCAAATCTCACAACTCCTTTGAACGGTGACACCTTGAGAAAAACTTCATCACCTATCTCAAACTCCAATTCTCTATGCCTGCAATCTGCATAACTTTTCTGTCGACTCTGAGCTGCCAAAATTCTCTGTCGGATGAGGGCAACATTCTCAACAGTTTGCTGCACAAAGTCAGGACCAAGCAACTGTGCTTCACCAACTTCATCCCAGTACAAAGGCGATCTGCATTTTCATCCATACAATGCTTCATACGGTACCATTCCTATTGTTGCTTGAAAACTGTTATTATAGGAAAACTCCACCAATGATAAGTATTTACTCCAAGATCCTTGAAAATCTAATATGCAAGCACGGAGCATATCCTCTAAGATCTGAATAGTTCTCTCGAATTGTCCATCTGTTTGAGGGTGGAAAGCTGTAATGAAATTAAGCTGCGTTCCCATAGCCTTGTGCAAACTCTTCCAAAACTTAGATGTAAATCTAGAGTCTCGATCTGAAACTATAGTGCTTAGAACTCCATGCAGTCTAACAACTTCATGCACATAAAACTCAGCAAGTTGGTCCATCGAGTATGTCATCTTTATCGGTAGGAAGGGGGCAGATTTGGTTAAACGATCAACTATCACCCAGATTGCATCATGTCCCTTTGCTGTTCTTGGTAATCCCACAACAAAATCCACCGTTATTTGTTTCCATTTCCATTCAGGGACTGGTTGTAACACCCCTAATACTGTACCCGTATTTTTGTATTATATTTTTTTTTTTATACATATTACTTTAAATAAAACTTTACGCGGAATCTAAACTGAAATTGAAATCAGAACCGAAAACGGAATTAATTGAAATCGAAACCGAAACCGGAATCGAATTCGAAGTTTGTTTGGTAAATATTTAAAACATAAACTAAAACAATTTAAATAAAACTTAAAACATTTAAATATTTAATAACAGCTAAAGGAGGGGCAGAATCGGAACTGGGCTGCGCTGACCCAAAAGGAGGCAGCGATCGATCTCTGTAAAATACAGAGATCGATCGCTGCATGAGATCGATTTCTGTTGAAAACAGAAATCGATCGCTGCTGCATGCTTGCATGCAAGCGATCGATTTCTGTTGAAAAGCAGAAATCGATCGCTGCATGCTATGCAGCGATCCTTCTTCTTTCGTTCACTCCAGCACTTCAACACTTACAGCTTTTAACGTTTCTGTTTGCTCTCTGGAATCCGATTTCCAGAGAGCAAACCTCCTTTTCTTTACACCAAATTTCATAAAACTCACAACTTAAATCTACTTAAATCCAATTTAAACGTATTCTAAACTCAATCGACTCGAGTCGGACTTTGCGAAGTCCAACTGCGTGGATAGCTCTAAACATCGAGCTTAACCGTATCAACCTACAAACAACAATTCAAAACATTTTCATTTAACTTAACATTTAAACCAAAACATTTTATAACGTTTATTAAAACTATTTAAACCAAAGCATTTTACATACAATTACTAAAACGTTATCTAACCCCTATCCAGATCCAAACAACCTAAATATGTTCTATACAGTTCGTCATTAATCCAAAATATCACGAAGAACCCCCAAAACCTTTACATACACCCACCACGGGTCAAAATGCGCCTCGACTGCTCAGCGCACTCCCACGGCCATCATCCATCAGCTGCTCCTACGTCAGGAGGAGGAATATCATCCTCACCTGGGTCAACGTAACCTAGAACGTCACCTACACCATACAGACACATATGAGATATGGAAATCTCAGTAAGCTACGTAAATGCAGATGCATGCGTGTCGTGCATATGAAGTTCAGAAAACATGCTCATCAGACATATCAGGTCATTTCATACATATTGCCACCGAGATATCAGCCCACTAAATGGAAAGGATACATTCCGCGGTCGAACTACCACTTTCCACTTAGATGGGGGGGGTACATGCTCACAAACCCTACAGCCATGCCTGAGCCCCATCCCGCGTGACCTTTCAGATACAGATTTCGTATTTTCGTTCATTATTCATTTCATTGAAAACTCGTGCAGAAACCCATTTTTTTATGCCATTTTGAAACACGTGATGCATGAACAGTTCATATCAGCGGACAGTAAACAAACAGTTCATATCAGCAGACAATATAATATAACCTATAAACAACTAACCTAACTACCCAACCTAAACAATGTAAAATAAGGAACCCTCAAGGATCCTTGATACGACGACGAGGTATGGTGTAGACCTTTGGGTCAAGCAAGTCACGAGAACTTACCTCGAGCGCGCAGAACCACAAGCTATGTCCACGAGAGTCGTGTGTCTGAGAAAATACGACATTCACAGTTAAAACCAATTTAAACCATAAATGTCCAAATTTCAAAACTTAGCTAAAGAATTCTCCTAAATTCTTCACTTAGCTAATTAAAGCTTTTCGAACATTAATTATAGCTCGATTATCCAAATTAACGAGTTTTCCCCTAAAACCCGAAATTTTACCAATTTATAACTTTTCGCAAATCGACTTTTCTTCGTCCAATAACGTTCAATATGTTCAATATATACGTAATTATAGCTAACCTATTAATTACGAAGTCTAAATCGCGTTTTTAACGGAAAACCTAATTTAAACCCTAACCCTAAATCGAACTAAAACTCGAAACAAACGCTCAGAGATTGAAGCTACATACCGAGAGTAGCGAGAGAGGAAGAAAACGTGAAGGACGGAGGAGAAACGGAGCTCGAACGGAGTCGGAACGGCGATTGGCGTCGGCGGCCGAGAGAGAACTTTGTGTCTCTGTTCGTGCGATCCAGAGAAGAAGAAGAAGAGAAAGAGAGAAGTGAGGAGAAATGAGTGATTTGTTATTTTTATAAAATTTAGTTTGCAAATTACTATTTTGCCCTTAGTACTTAATTCTATTAGTTTCGTCCTTCGTTTCGTTAATCGTCCAACCATTCGGATTCTCGAAAGTTTCATATTTTGCCAATAACTTCTATTCATTGCCAGGGATTTATTAAAACTGTCCGTTCGCAATTTGGACCTCGTTTGCTATTTTTACGAGAACGTCTTTTACATTACGAAAAGCGTATTTACTCGGAATATAATGTTTGATCTCCGAAAATTTCCGTAAATTCCTTAAAATTCTAATTAATCGCTAGGATCGAAATGACGTTTTCTTTTCGTAAATCGGACCTGATTTGACATAATTACAAAAATGCCAATAACAATATAATAATAATATAATAAAAGGTCCGTACAAACCGGATATTACATTCTCCCCTCCTTATTCAGAATTTTGTCCGCAAAATTAAACTATCCAAACAGATCAGGATACTTAGTCATCATATCCTGCTGTCGTTCCCACGTAGCCTCTTCCACCTCATGGTTCCGCCAAAGGACTTTGACCAGCGGAATCTCCTTGTTGCGTAGCACCTTGATGGAATACTCCAAAATACGTACCGGCTTCACCTCATAAGTCAAGGTAGGCTGTACCTCGATCTCTGTAGTCTCCACGGCATGAGATGGATCACGCAAACACCTCCGAAGCATAGATACGTGGAACACGTCGTGGATACCCTCCATAGATGCCGGAAGCTGTAATCTGTACGCCAACTTCCCGACCCTCTTCAGAATAGGAAAGGGTCCCACATACCGAGGGTTCAGCTTACCCCTCCTTCCAAATCTCGCGATGCCTTTGAATGGAGAAACCTTCAAATAAACCTCGTCGCCTTCCTCAAACTCTAGCTCTCGTCGTCTCGTGTCGGCATAACTCTTCTGCCGGCTCTGAGCTACCTGAATGCGCTGTCGGATAACGGCAATCTTATCCGCCGTTTGCTGTAAGATCTCAGGACCAACGATGCTGGCCTCGCCAACCTCGTCCCAATGTAATGGAGACCTACACTTCCGACCATACAGAGCCTCATAAGGTGCCATGCCGATAGTAGCCTGAAAGCTGTTGTTGTACGAGAACTCAATAAGAGGCAAATATCGGCTCCACGAGCCCTGAAACTCCAGCACACAAGCTCTGAGCATGTCCTCCAGAATCTGATTCGTCCTCTCTGTCTGACCATCAGTCTGAGGATGAAAGGCTGTGCTGAAACTGAGCTGAGTCCCCATAGCTTTATGCAGGCTCTTCCAGAAATTCGAGGTAAATCTCGGATCACGATCTGAGACTATGGAAACTGGCACACCGTGCAGTCTGACAATCTCCTGCACATATAGCTCTGCGAGCTGATCCATAGAGGACGTCATCTTCACAGATAAGAAGTGGGCCGACTTTGTCAATCGGTCCACGATAACCCATATACCATCATGGCCTCTCGTAGTCCTCGGGAGCCCCACGATGAAATCCATAGAGATCTGCTCCCACTTCCACTCCGGAATCGGCAGTGGCAATAATGTCCCGGACGGTCTCTGGTGCTCGGCCTTCACCTGCTGACAGACTAAACAGGTCTCAACATACTTGGCCACCTCCCTCTTCATGTTGGCCACCAGAAGTGTTGCCTCAAATCCCGGTACATCTTAGTACTTCCCGGGTGCACTGAATAAGCTGAAGAATGTGCCTCAGTCAAAATATCCTTCTTCAGACTCTCATCGTTAGGCACGTACCACCTGTGCCTGAATCTCAGAATACCATCTGCAGATAAGTGAAAATCCGACGAGTCATCTAATAACATGCTCGATCGAAGCTCAATACACTCCGCATCGCTCTGCTGAGCCTCGCGTATACGATCCAGAATGGTCGGCCTGAGAGAAATACTAGTGAGCATGCTGGACAACTCTGCCACTATCTCCACGTCGAATCTCTCAATCTCCGACCGCAGCGTAACTGACATCGCTGCTAATGAAGGCTGACTCGCAGAAGGCACTCTACTCAAGGCATCAGCTACCTTGTTTGCCTTCCCTGGGTGGTACTTGATATCAAAATCATAGTCCTTGACGAACTCAAGCCACCTGCGTTGCCGCATATTCAGTTCCTTCTGCGTAAATAAGTACTTCAAGCTCTTGTGGTCGGAGAATATCTCGCACTGCTGCCCATATAAGTAATGTCTCCATATCTTCAGTGCGAAGACCACAGCTGCTAACTCGAGGTCATGCGTAGGGTAGTTCTGCTCATACGGCTTCAGCTGCCGAGAAGCATAAGAAATGACTTTCCCCTCCTGCATCAACACACAACCGAGCCCGACTCCAGATGCATCGCAATAAATACTGAACCTGACACCCTCAACAGGTAACGCCAGAACTGGAGCGGTGGTCAATCTCTGCTTTAACTCTGCAAAACTGTCATCGCAAGCAGACGACCAAATAAACCTCTCACTCTTCCGAGTTAAGCGTGATAAGGGAAGTGCAATCTTCGAGAATCCCTGAATAAACTTCCGGTAATAACCGGCCAATCCGAGAAATCCACGCACCTCACGTACGTTCTTCGGCTGTGGCCAATCTCTGACCGCCTGGACTTTGCTCGGATCCACAGAAACTCCGTCCTGTGATATGATATGGCCTAGGAAACTCACACTGTCAAGCCAGAACTCGCACTTCGAAAACTTGGGATACAATTGGCGCTCGCATAAAATCCCCAGAACAATTCGCAGATGCTCCTCGTGCTCCTCCTTAGACTTAGAGTAAATCAGGATATCATCAATAAACACCACCACAAACTTGTCCAAGTACTCTCTGAAGACACGGTTCATCAGATCCATGAACGCTGCAGGAGCATTAGTGAGCCCAAAAGACATAACAAGGAACTCATAATGCCCATACCTCGTTCGGAACGCCGTCTTCGGTATATCATCCCTCCGGACCTTCAGCTGATAATAACCCGAGCGTAGGTCAATCCTGGAAAATACTCGGGCACCCTGTAGCTGATCAAACAAGTCGTCAATACGGGGCAGTGGATACTTATTCTTCACCGTGAGCTTATTCAGCTCCCTGTAATCAATGCACATCCTGAGGGTCCCGTCTTTCTTCTTGACAAACAGAACGGGCGCACCCCAAGGCGATACACTGGGTCAAATAAATCCCTTCTCAAGCAACTCATCAAGCTGAGTCCTCAACTCTCTCAATTCAGCTGGTGCCAACCGATACGGGTTCTTGAACCTTGGCGCGGAGTTTGGATAGACGTCAATAGTGAACTCAATCTCCCGGTCTGGTGGTAAACCGGGAAGATCATCGAGGAATATGCCAGAGAACTCTCTAACAATAGGAATGTCGCTCGGCTGTACTCCGCTGAGCAATGAATATCAAAAATGAGGCCAAATAAATAGAGCCCGCACCTTGAATTGCTCGTGACCCTCCATAGCATAAGAAATAGGCGATCCATCAATCGGTTCATCGCTGATAAGAAACTCGGCACTATCCGGGGGCGGAAGGTCACAATCCCGGAGCGACAATCGATGGTGGCGACGTGCTGTGCTCGGCCAGTCCATCCCCAAATAAGGTGTACCGCTCTATGCCCATAAACGATCAGACGTGATCGTCATCAACATCCTCAGGCTCGATGAAGGCGAAAATCCTGGGCATAACCTTCCTCTGATCTCCGCCCAACTGATCTCGGCCCGGATGGGGCAGTCTCTAACAAAATGGCCGACTTTACCACATCTGTAGCATTTGTTAGAGCCCACACGGCACTCTCCACTATGCTCTCTCTGGCACAAGGGACACCATGGCATCTGAGAAGCCCCCTGTATCTGCTTCCCCTTACCCCGATCATTACCTCCCTCGAGAGGTCTCTTCACACCCCGCTGCTGTGACTGGGGCGGTGCTCTGGGCTGCCAACCTCGGCTCTGCGTCTGAGGTCGAATCTCGCGAAGAAGCCCTTAGCTGGCTCCCTCGTCTAATACAAGTGGCTCTGGCAGCCTCAATATCCAGAGCCCTGGCTGTAATATCAAAAACTGAGGCCAAATAAATAGAGCACGCACCTTTGAATTGCTCGTTGACCTCCATAGCATAAGAAATAGGCGATCCACTCAATCCACAGCTCCAATGAAGGTGTACCCATGCCATACGATCAGACGTGCGTAGAGGGTAACGCTCCCAACAGAAATAATATTCCCCTGAATAACACGACTGGACTGCATACACTCTCCTGAGGGCAGCATCACACTATACTCGTACTCTGCCGACTCAGACTCTAACCCCAATCTAGCCATACATGCAGTCGATACGAAGGAGTGCGTGGCTCCGGTATCCATCAAAGTAAATACAATAGCGCCCATAGCAAAATAGTACCTGCAATCACGGCAGGCTGAGCATCGTCATCAACATCCTCAGGCTCGATGAAGGCGAAAATCCTGGCATAACCTCCTCTGATCTCCGCCCAACTGATCTCGGCCCGGATGGGGGCAGTCTCTAACAAAATGGCCGACTTTACCACATCTGTAGCATTTGTTAGAGCCCACACGGCACTCTCCACTATGCTCTCTCTGGCACAAGGGACACCATGGCATCTGAGAAGCCCCCTGTATCTGCTTCCCCTTACCCCGATCATTACCTCCCTCGAGAGGTCTCTTCACACCCCGCTGCTGTGACTGGGGCGGTGCTCTGGGCTGCCAACCTCGGCTCTGCGTCTGAGGTCGAATCTCGCGAAAGAAGCCCTTAGCTGGCTCCCTCGTCTAATACAAGTGGCTCTGGCAGCCTCAATATCCAGAGCCCTGGCTGTAATATCAAAAACTGAGGCCAAATAAATAGAGCACGCACCTTTGAATTGCTCGTTGACCTCCATAGCATAAGAAATAGGCGATCCACTCAATCGGTTCATCGCCTGATAAGAAAACTCGGCACTATCCGGGGGTCGGAAGGTCACAATCCCGGAGCGACAATCGATGGTGGCGAAGTGCTGTGCTAGCCAGTCCATCCCCAAAATAAGGTCGTACCGCTCTATGCCCATAACGATCAGACGTGCGTAGAGGGAACGCTCCCAACAGAAATAATATTCCCCTGAATAACACGACTGGACTGCATACACTCTCCTGAGGGCAGCATCACACTATACTCGTACTCTGCCGACTCAGACTCTAACCCCAATCTAGCCATACATGCAGTCGATACGAAGGAGTGCGTGGCTCCGGTATCCATCAAAGTAAATACAATAGCGCCCATAAGCAAAATAGTACCTGCAATCACGGCAGGCTGAGCATCGTCATCAACATCCTCAGGCTCGATGAAGGCGAAAATCCTGGGCATAACCTTCCTCTGATCTCCGCCCAACTGATCTCGGCCCGGATGGGGCAGTCTCTAACAAAATGGCCGACTTTACCACATCTGTAGCATTTGTTAGAGCCCACACGGCACTCTCCACTATGCTCTCTCTGGCACAAGGGACACCATGGCATCTGAGAAGCCCCCTGTATCTGCTTCCCCTTACCCCGATCATTACCTCCCTCGAGAGGTCTCTTCACACCCCGCTGCTGTGACTGGGGCGGTGCTCTGGGCTGCCAACCTCGGCTCTGCGTCTGAGGTCGAATCTCGCGAAAGAAGCCCTTAGCTGGCTCCCTCGGTCTAATACAAGTGGCTCTGGCAGCCTCAATATCCAGAGCCCTGGCTGTAATATCAGAAAAAGGTACATCAATAATACCTGAGACAACCACGTGCATCCGGATCTCCGGATTAAGTCCCTCCATAAACTGGTGCACCTTCTCCTCATTATCGCTGACAAGGCGAGGTGCGAATCGTGATAAAGACTCAAATCTCCGAATATAATCTGCAACTGAACCAGTCTGCTTCAGCTGCATAAACTCGTTCCTCTTAGCCACCCTCACCGTGCGGCTAAAATACTTATCGTAGAATAAAAACTTGAATCGATCCCAAGTCATAACTGATACATCTGTGGTAGACTTGATCGAGTCCCACCAGAAACGAGCGTCCAAAGCTAAGTGAAACGTAGCATAAGCGACTTTGCTCCCGTTGGCAACCTCGGCGTAACTCAACATGTCCTCCATAACCCTAATCCACTCCTCGGCACGTGTCGGGTCCGATGACTGGCCCTCGAATACTGGAGGCCGAAGGCTTTGAAACCTCTGCATACCCTGATTACTGGGGACCACCAACTCCTGAGTCCTCTGATTCTCTCGCTGGTTCTCTCGGTTCACTAAGTCCGAAATTTGTTGCGCTTGCCGGTCCATATGCTGGGACTGGCGGTCTATCAAGTCTGTAAGACGATCCATCGCGTCGTCTCTAGGATCCCTTCCTCGAGTCATAGTGTATAAAACTCCTATAAAATTTAAAACAAATAATCTCTAAGAAATAAAATCAAAGAAAGCTATAAACAGACTTACAGTTGATGAAGGATGTCCGCGTAGTGGCTGTGCAGTCGAGCAGTCTACAGAATCGGTTTTAAAACCCGGGGGCTCTGATACCATAATTGTAACACCCCTAATACTGTACCCGTATTTTTGTATTATATTTTTTTTTTATACATATTACTTTAAATAAAACTTTACGCGGAATCTAAACTGAAATTGAAATCAGAACCGAAAACGGAATTAATTGAAATCGAAACCGAAACCGGAATCGAATTCGAAGTTTGTTTGGTAAATATTTAAAACATAAACTAAAACAATTTAAATAAAACTTAAAACATTTAAATATTTAATAACAGCTAAAGGAGGGGCAGAATCGGAACTGGGCTGCGCTGACCCAAAAGGAGGCAGCGATCGATCTCTGTAAAATACAGAGATCGATCGCTGCATGAGATCGATTTCTGTTGAAAACAGAAATCGATCGCTGCTGCATGCTTGCATGCAAGCGATCGATTTCTGTTGAAAAGCAGAAATCGATCGCTGCATGCTTGCATGCAGCAAGCGATCGATTTCTGCTTTTCTCACTCCAGCACTTCAACACTTACAGCTTTTAACGTTTCTGTTTGCTCTCTGGAATCCGATTTCCAGAGAGCAAACCTCCTTTTCTTTACACCAAATTTCATAAAACTCACAACTTAAATCTACTTAAATCCAATTTAAACGTATTCTAAACTCAATCGACTCGAGTCGGACTTTGCGAAGTCCAACTGCGTGGATAGCTCTAAACATCGAGCTTAACCGTATCAACCTACAAACAACAATTCAAACATTTTCATTTAACTTAACATTTAACCAAAACATTTTATAACGTTTATTAAAACTATTTAAACCAAAGCATTTTACATACAATTACTAAAACGTTATCTAACCCCTATCCAGATCCAAACAACCTAAATATGTTCTATACAGTTCGTCATTAATCCAAAATATCACGAAGAACCCCCAAAACCTTTACATACACCCACCACGGGTCAAAACGCGCCTCGACTGCTCAGCGCACTCCCACGGCCATCATCCATCAGCTGCTCCTACGTCAGGAGGAGGAATATCATCCTCACCTGGGTCAACGTAACCTAGAACGTCACCTACACCATACAGACACATATGAGATATGGAAATCTCAGTAAGCTACGTAAATGCAGATGCATACGTGTCGTGCATATGAAGTTCAGAAAACATGCTCATCAGACATATCAGGTCATTTCATACATATTGCCACCGAGATATCAGCCCACTAAATGGAAAGGATACATTCCGCGGTCGAACTACCACTTTCCACTTAGATGGGGGGGGGGGTACATGCTCACAAACCCTACAGCCATGCCTGAGCCCCATCCCGCGTGACCTTTCAGATACAGATTTCGTATTTTCGTTCATTATTCATTTCATTGAAAACTCGTGCAGAAACCCATTTTTTTATGCCATTTTGAAACACGTGATGCATGAACAGTTCATATCAGCGGAAAGTAAACAAACAGTTCATATCAGCAGACAATATAATATAACCTATAAACAACTAACCTAACTACCCAACCTAAACAATGTAAAATAAGGAACCCTCAAGGATCCTTGATACGACGACGAGGTATGGTGTAGACCTTTGGGTCAAGCAAGTCACGAGAACTTACCTCGAGCGCGCAGAACCACAAGCTATGTCCACGAGAGTCGTGTGTCTGAGAAAATACGACATTCACAGTTAAAACCAATTTAAACCATAAATGTCCAAATTTCAAAACTTAGCTAAAGAATTCTCCTAAATTCTTCACTTAGCTAATTAAAGCTTTTCGAACATTAATTATAGCTCGATTATCCAAATTAACGAGTTTTCCCCTAAAACCCGAAATTTTACCAATTTATAACTTTTCCGCAAATCGACTTTTCTTCGTCCAATAACGTTCAATATGTTCAATATATACGTAATTATAGCTAACCTATTAATTACGAAGTCTAAATCGCGTTTTTAACGGAAAACCTAATTTAAACCCTAACCCTAAATCGAACTAAAACTCGAAACAAACGCTCAGAGATTGAAGCTACATACCGAGAGTAGCGAGAGAGGAAGAAAACGTGAAGGACGGAGGAGAAACGGAGCTCGAACGGAGTCGGAACGGCGATTGGCGTCGGCGGCCGAGAGAGAACTTTGTGTCTCTGTTCGTGCGATCCAGAGAAGAAGAAGAAGAGAAAGAGAGAAGTGAGGAGAAATGAGTGATTGTTATTTTTATAAAATTTAGTTTGCAAATTACTATTTTGCCCTTAGTACTTAATTCTATTAGTTTCGTCCTTCGTTTCGTTAATCGTCCAACCATTCGGATTCTCGAAAGTTTCATATTTTGCCAATAACTTCTATTCATTGCCAGGGATTTATTAAAACTGTCCGTTCGCAATTTGGACCTCGTTTGCTATTTTTACGAGAACGTCTTTTGCATTACGAAAAGCGTATTTACTCGGAATATAATGTTTGATCTCCGAAAATTTCCGTAAATTCCTTAAAATTCTAATTAATCGCTAGGATCGAAATGACGTTTTCTTTTCGTAAATCGGACCTGATTTGACATAATTACAAAAATGCCAATAACAATATAATAATAATATAATAAAAGGTCCGTACAAACCGGATATTACACTGGTAGAGGTTGCAATGTTCCTGAGGGTCTCTGATGCTCAGCTTTAATCATCTGACAACAGAAACATGATCTTACATACTCTGCCACACTCCTTTTCATACATGGCCACCAATAATGCTGTTTAAGATCCTTGTACATCTTTGTACTTCCGGGGTGAACAGAAAATCAAGAAGAATGTGCTTCAGAAAGAATCTCATCTCGAAGTTCCTTAATGGCAGGAACAAACCATCTATTTCTAAACTTAAGGATTCCATCAGCAGAATAGTTAAAATCTGATTTGTCCGTAGAATCCATGCTTAACTTGTACTTGTTACACTCGTCCTCATTCGTCTGAGCTTCCTTTATTTTCACTAGAATGGTAGGCTTTAAGGTTAAGGCTGAAAGTATAGCTGATACACTGGATACTGCTTCTAGGTTAAACCTTTGGAATTCTGACTCTAAGGCTAATGGTATATTGAAAATCATAGTTGGGGTTGGTGTTATTACTCTACTCAAAGCAACTGCCACAACATTTGCTTTGCCGGGATGATATTTAATCTTGAAATTATAGTCCTTTACAAATTCCAACCATCGACGTTGCCTCATGTTTAGTTTTTTTTGTGTGAAAATATACTTCAGTCTCTTATGATCTGAAAATATCTAGCAAGATTGTCCATACAAGTAATGCCTCCAAATCTTAAGAGCAAATACCACTGCAGCTAATTCTAAGTCATGTGTAGGGTAATTATTCTCATGTGTTTTCAACTGCCTAGAGGCATAAGCTATTACCTTTCCCTCTTGCATCAAGACACAGCCAAGTCCAACCTTGGATGGATCACAGTAAATGCTAAATTTACCATCTTCAACTGGAAGGGTTAAAATTGGAGCATTGGTCAGTTTCTGTTTCAGGGTCCGAAAACTATGCTCACATTCGTCAGTCCATATATATTTCACATTTTTCCTTGTTAACCTAGTAAGGGGTGTAGCAATATTCGAAAATCCTTCAATGAACTTTCTATAATATTCTGCTAGTCCAAGAAAACTCCTGATATCAGTAGCATTCCTCGGTTGGGGCCATTCCTTAACTGCTTGAACCTTAGCTGGATCGACAGATATACAATCCCCAGAGATAACATGTCCTAGAAAGTGAACTTGGTCCAACCAAAATTCACACTTAGAAAACTTGGCATATAGTTGGTGCTGTTTTAATACTCCCAACACCAAGGTCAGGTGCCTAGCATGCTTATCCTTAGTACGTGAATAGATTAAAATGTCATCTATGAACACTATGACAAATTTATCCAAATACTCATGAGATCCATAAAGGCTGCTGGTGCATTTGTCAATTCAAAGGACATGACCAAAAACTCAAAATGTCCATACCTTGTGCGAAAAGCAGTTTTAGGAATATCCTCAGATTTGACTTTCAATTGGTAATAACCGGACCTAAGGTCAATCTTAGAGAAAACACGTGCACCATTAAGCTTCACGTGGCGGAGGAGAGAAATGAGAAGAAAAGGAGGAGTTTTAGGTTTTATAAAAATTTGACTTCCTAATTTACCATTTTACCCTTAGTTCAATTCCTTTAGTTCGTTCACTATTCCTCTATCAGTTTGGTTTCCCAAAACTCCCTTACTCCTCCAAATATTCCAACTTATTCTTAGGATTCTAACGAGACTAACCGTTTGCAAATTGGACCTTGTTTACTATTTTTATGAATCAAAACACTATAGGACTAAAAATGGAACTCTAACGTTACACTATGGATATGAGTTTCTAAAAATTTACTTATTCGTCTTAAAATCCCCATAAATCCCTAGGACACTAATAACACCTCTTGCTCGTTAGACTGACCTATATTTCTTATTGACGAAAATACCATTGGAGCGAAAACCCAAAAAACTCGGGTGTTACATCCTTCCCTCCTTATTTATAATTTTGTCCCCAAAATTTCGTACCTAAACAATTCTGGATATCTCTCCATCATATCCTGTTGACGCTCCCACGTCGCTTCCTCTACGTTTTGGTTCCTCCACAACACCTTAACCCGTGGGATTGACTTATTGCGTAAAACTTTCACAGCGTACTCCATAATTTTCACTGGCCTCTCTTCGTAAGTTAAGGTCGGCTGTATCTCAAGACTGATTGGTTCTACCACGTGCGTCGGATCTCGTACACATTTCCTCAACATCGACACGTGGAAGACATTATGAACACCCTCCATAAACAACGGCAACTAAAGCTTGTAAGCTGTAGCTCCAATCCTCTCTGTAATCGGGAACGGTCCAACAAACCATGGATTCAACTTCCCTCTCCTACCAAAACGAACCACGCCCTTGAACGGTGAAACCTTCAAAAACACCTCATCACCAACTAAGAACTCCAAATTTCGTCTTCTTTGGTCTGCGTAGCTCTTTTGGCGACTCTGTGCAGTTTCCATTCTTTGTCTGATTAGAGCAACCTTCTCAGATAGCTGTTATAAAATTTCCAGTCCAATCAACTTAGCTTCACCCACTTCATCCCAATAAAGTGGCGACCTACACTTTCTGCCATACAGCGCTTCGTACGGAGCCATACCAATCGTGGACTGATAACTGTTATTATACTCAAATTCAACCAACGGCAAATACCGGCTCCAAGATGCTTGAAACTCTAGCACGCATGCTTTCAGACTGTCCGTCAGTCTGTGGGTGGAATGCCGTGCTAAAAGTTAACTTAGTACCCATAGCACTTTGTAAACCTTTCCAAAACCTCGAAGTAAATCGGGGATCCTGGACCGCAAATCAATCTTCGAGAACACACTGGCCCCCTACAATTGGTCAAACAAATCATCAATCCTCGGTAGCGGATACTTATTTCTGATGGTTAATTTGTTCAGCTCTCGGTAATCCACGCACATCCTCAAAGAGCCATCTTTCTTCTTTACGAACAAGACCGGAGCGCCCCAAGGAGAAACGCTCGACCGTACAAAACCCTTGTCTGTCAGTTCCTTCAGCTGAACATGCAACTCCTTCAATTCAACCGGTGCCATTCTATAAGGATTCTTAGATACTGGCGTCAAACCAGGCATAATCTCAATCGTGAACTCTATTTCTCGATCTGGAGGCAAGCCGAGCAATTCGTCCAGAAACACTTCTGTAAAGTCCTTAACTACCAGAATATCACATAACTTCAACTCATTTTTCATATTCACTTCCTTAACGCTTGCTATAAATCCAAAACATCCATGCTTCATCGAATATAGGGCATTCACAGGCAAGCTAGGCAACTCGTCTAAGAACACTTCCTTAAGGTTGTCAACTGCCGAAATGTCACACGGCTTTAATTCATTCTACATTCTCACATCCACTATACTGGCGACAAAACTGAAACATCTAGGTTTTACCGAGTACAGAGCACACATCGACGTTACTAGAGGCATCCTACTTGAACAGAGGCTTGCTCGAAAGAAATAATCCTCTATACCTAGGGGTCTAAAATCTACCACACCCGACCGGCAATTGATTGTGGCATAATGCCAAAACAACCAATCCATGCCCAGGATTACATCGTACCCCTTCATACATATGACGATCAGGTTCGCATAAAGCTGCCGACCATCAATAGATTTAACCTCCCCTTGTATTGCTTGGTCAGAATCTAAAAGCTCCCCGGAGGGCAACATGACACTATAACTACGATCAGCTGGAGCGGAATGTAGTTTCCACTTAGATACATAATACTGTGCTATGAATGAGATGGTTGCCCCCGTGTCAATTAAAACGTCAGCTGAATGCCCACAAACAAGAACAATACCTGAAACAACAGAAGGCTGAGCAGCCTCCTCATCTTCAATAAGAGCAAAAATCCTAGGAGGACCACCTGGGGGTCTCTTGGCCGATCCAGGACAATCTACGGCCTTATGTCCCACCTTATCACACCTAAAGCATCAGCCCGTATATAACTTACAATCACCCGGGTGATATTTCTGACAGACTGGGCACAAAGGAGCCAATGGTGCCCCTTGCGGGCGTTTGCCCTTGTCTTGAGCTCGAGGCGTCTCATTCGCCAGTTTGACACCACGTTGTGGTTGTGGCTGCCAACCTCGGTTCTGTTGTGGCGGTACTTCTCTAATAAACCTCCTCGACGCGTCTCTTTGTCGCTGCAATTTCATTTCAATGTCATCAAGCTCTAGGGCTTTAGCTACAACTCGATGATACGGCATATCTTCAACTTCTGCCGTCTTCACCCCCTTCAAAATCTCCAATTTCAAACCTTGAACAAACTGGTATATTTTATCTTCCTCATCACTGACCATCATACCTGCGTATCTGGACAATGACTCAAACCTTCGTACGTACTCGGCTAAGGATCCTGTCTGGAGTAGCTGAGAAAACTCGGCCCTCTTGTTGGCACGAAGGGCCCGGTTGAAATACTTGTTGTAAAATATCGTTTTGAACCTCTGCCTTGTCATGACCCCTACATCGGTAGTGACCATCACTGAATCCCACCAGAACACGGCATCCTTCTCCAGGTTGAACACCGCACACGTTACTTTGTCCGCTTCCTCTACCTTCGCATAATTAAACATACTCTCAATCTTACGGATCCACTCCTCAGCACTAGTGGGATCCGAGGACTGTCCGTCGAAAGTTGGGGGCCTAAGCTGCCTGAACCTCTCTCCACTTAGTTCCCGGGAGTTACTACCCTGTCCACCACCGTTTCAATCCTATTGAGTAAGATTCCTATTTGTTCGGACTGTTGACGCACTATTTCCATTAGTTGACTATTAGGGATCTCATCGTCTTGTCTGGGTGCCCTCGGCATTTTCTCCTTCCTAGACACATTAGACAATATAACGATATAAATATCTAAGAATCGTAATTAAACTTAACACTTACAGTCGATGGAGAGTTCCCGTGCGGCGGTGTGTTTTGGCAGGCAATCCTCAGAATCGCTTTTAAACTCAATCGCTCTGATAACGACCCAAACCCGGTCAGGGCCGTCATGGAAGGACCATAAAGAAATCTTAAATTCAAACCCTCGTATTTTTACGTATAAATTTATTTTTTTTTTCACTTTTAAATCATTTAAAACGAGGAAATAATCATTTTTTGAAAAAACGACGACTCGGTTTTTGGGCCCTTAAATCCTTTAGAATACATGAGGGCCGTCCCTAAACACATTTAAGAGTATCGTAAAAAGGGGTCGGGTTTAAAACATGTTTCAAAAAGTCAAAAAAATCAATCACACGTCGACCACGATCGATTGCGCCCCCAAGTCCGATTGATCGGGCCGGCTCGGGTTTCCCGATTAAAAACGAAACATTACCCACGATCGATCGCGCTTCAAGCCCGACCGATCAGGCCTTCTCGGGTCTTCCAATTTAAAATCAACCTTCAATCACGATCGATCGCGCCTCTAGCCCGATCAAACGTGATGGTACACATTCAGGCGCGCCGCGCGCCCTGCCAGCGCGCACCAGCGCCTGGCCGCGCGCCCACCTCCGCCCTGCTCCCTCCTTTTCTACACTTTATCCAATTCTCCCATTTTTATCATCTCCTTTTACATTAAACCTTCCAAAAACATTCACAACTACATTAAACTCACCATACTTCAAACTCCCGAAAAACCCGACTCAAAACATATCCAAATCCTTGTATAAAATTTATGAAAATAAACCACGTGGATCGCACTAGAACTCGAGCGAATCCATACAATTCACAACACCTAAAATCATCAAACAACAATCCAACCAAATCAGCAATCAAACACTATTATAAACACTAGAATTTTCTAAATCTTTTCAAAACAAATTCATTTACCAAATCATACAAAATAACCCTTCACTCCAATCCATTATCCACCATAATTCATCAAAAAATCTAAATTCTCTATACACCCTTTAGCAAATTCGTGCTCCTTTTCTTCAGACTTCTTCACCTAAAATATTTACATCGCAGTAGTTAAAACAAAATTCTAAAAGTCCTAATGACAAGTTATCCTAGGATCTAGTAGTTAAAGTCATTCCTGAATCCCTTAGTCTAGTTCTCTGTGTGCAGTCTAAAATCCAAAAACTAAAACAGCTAGGTTCAACTAACGATTAATCAAGGTCGGTTATATTAAATGTCCAGAATCGATTCGGAAATGACATTACTAAATCCAGATTATAAATGTTACTATTGTTACTCGGCCATTGGAGAAACCAAACTCCAACACTAAGCTGAAAAATAGAACTTAACAACTAACTGACAACTACATTCTCTAACCCATACCTCGAGCGTAGAGGCGAGAAATAGCAAGGGAACTTGTCGTCGAAGGGAGGATTACTGGCAGGCAGAGAGCAAGAGCTCGGGAAAGAAAATCGCTGAAAGGAGAATGTGTCGGCTACAGTGGCGTTGGTGAGGTTTAAAATTTTTCCATTTCCTTTATATAACGATCACAACCCACCCTTATTATAATTTTGCCACTCAACCTAGTTTCACACAATTTGGAGCAAATCTTGGTATTAAATTTAAATCAAAAGGTCCAATAACAATGGTGACAGTTAAATCAGTTAAGAAATCACCTGGCTGAAATTGTCGGGTGTTATATCCACCCCTCCTTAAACAAAATTTTCGTCCTCGAAAATTGCTCAAACAAAGAGCTCCAAATATTTGTCCAGCATGTCTTGTTGTCGTTCCCATGTGCTTCTTCAATACCATGATTCATCCATAAGACTTTCACTAATTGAATTTCCTTATTCCTCAGAGTCTTAACTGCAGATTCTATAATCCTTACAGGCTTCTCTTCATACATCAGTGTCGGCTCGATTTCGATTTCAGTTTGCTCAACAACATGAGTCGGATCACGTATGTATTTCCTTAACATTGACACATGAAAGACATTATGTTCCTTTCTAGTGATGGAGGCAATTGCAGTTTGTAAGCTGTACTACCAATCCTTGCCAATACAGGTAATGATCAAATAAATTACGGATTAAGTTTTCCCTTCTTGCCAAATCTTAAAACTCCCTTAAATGGTGAAATCTTAAGAAAATTCGTCTCCGACAGCAAACTCAAGGTCTCTCCTTCTTTGGTCTGCATAACTCTTCTGTCGACTTTGTGCAGTCGTCATCTTTTTCCTAATAATGGCGATCTTGTCTGACATCTGCTGCAAAATTTCGGGGCCTAGGAGTTTTGCTTCGCCAACCTCATCCCAGTATAAGGGTGATCTACATTTCCTACCATACAACGCCTCGTAGGGTGCCATACCGATAGTGGATTGGTAACTATTGTTGTAGGAGAATTCCACTAAGGGCAGGTGTCGACTCCAAGATGTCTGAAATTCTAGCACACACGCTCTTAACATGTCTTCGAGTGTCTGAATTGTTCTCTCTTATTGGCCATCTGTCTGAGGGGGGAATGCAGTGCTGAAGGATAACTTAGTACCAAGCGTGCCTTGAAGACTTTGCCAAAACCTTGAGGTGAACCTAGGGTCACGGTCAGAGACTATAGATATCGGAATCCCATGCAATCTGATAATTTCCTGAACATACAGACCAGCAAGCTGGTCCATTGTGTAAGTTGTTTTTATAGGCAGGAAGTGAGCCGATTTCGTCATTCTGTCAAGTATAACCCAAAGGCTATCATGGTCCCCTTTCGGAAGAAATTACAATGCAGTGATGCATCGACTATGCTGAACTTTGAAAAACATGTACAGTACATAACTTTACGTCAAGTGGACAAAAGGTATAAGTGGAGCTTATAGAGGAAGACGTAACAGAGGGGCACATCAGGCACATACAGGGGTGCCTTTCAGGCAACATTATAGGGTACATTAAGGAATACAGAACATGATGCCAATCCTACGTCCCACACTTACCGTTACATTACATACAGGTTATCTTTCTTAACTTAAAAACACCTCGGGATATAAACATTTACATATCGTTCATGAAAACTGTGTAGGCATGAATTATTATGGGCTTAAACATGACATAAATAGGCGACAGAGTAAACAAAACAAAGACACGATAACAAAAAACATTAAACTTAGAAGGTATTTATGACCTAGCTACCGGACCACAACCAGGACAAAACAAAAACTAGTATTCCGTGCTTGTAGGCCTTAAGGGCCAAACCTAACATGTATGAAACTTTACCTGATGTCGTTAAGGTTGAAAACTTGCACGTTACGTCCTCGGCGATTCACGAACCCTATATCGTGTATAATCGGGTCGTGATCCGGAACTTCATTAAAACTAAAGAATAACTAACGAAA